>VZRH01001407.1:66737-85917 GCA_013397555.1 Urocynchramus pylzowi | reverse complement strand
AAAAAAAAAAAAAGAGAAAACCCCTTTCCTTTGAAATATTATCCAGTAACAGAAACCATCTGCTCTCAAGGAGGACAGTCAGCCTAAACACACCAAATCCCTGTTTAAAGGAACTGCTCACAGCTCAAGTGGATTTGTGATTAGGAACTGGAAGAGCCTGTTGAACCCTGGGGAAGGCTGAGCTCGCTGATCCAAGTGTGTCTGTAGGGTTTACCTCTCTGGACAGGGATGTATGAGCCCTTCCCATCTCCCTCTGTAATCCCTGCTGACACCCAGCAGCTTGCATTGTACAATTAGCTTCTCTCCATGTCCTTAAAAGAGCAGTTTCCAAACTGGAGGAGAAGTGTTTATTTCACCCCTGCCTTGCAGGGGGAAGGGGTGTGAAGCCCGAGGAAGAGCAGATAGCAACGTCAGTGTAACCTGTGGCACAGCCCCCTCCAGGCTGGGCACAGCAGGACCACGTTGCCAGGTCACCCTCGTGCCCCTCAGAGCCCTGCCCAGTCCCCTGGCAGCAAACCCAAAGCTCTGTGCCTCAGTGGCCAACATCTCCCATTCTCCAGGCTTAAAATAGCCAGGATTTGGCAAGCTCAGGGCACCTGCCCTGGAAGTATCTCCACCTGTCGCGTGCAGAGATGGATGGGCACAGGCTGGCACAGGGATGGGCCCCCCTTGTCCCCTCCAGCAGCTCCCCAGGGGTGCAAGGGCAGGGCAGTCTCACTCCCAGGGAGCTGGGGCTCTTCCCTGAGGAAGGAGAGGTGAGCAGGGACTGGGCTTTTCCTGGGAGATCAGATGGGATTGCTCCTGGACAAGGGGAAAACCCAGAAGTGCCTGTGAGGAGGAGATTTGCAGGGTTCAGTGTCTCACTGGGAATGTTGATATTCACAGGCAGGGAGGGGAAGAAGGGACACCAGAGGTCCTGAACATCCCCAGCCTCAGGATATCCCAGTTTGCTCAGCCAAGTGGAGAATCCTGGCACCCAGGTGAGGTGGGATGGGATCATGACTTAATTCTCCAGCAGAACCCAACCCTCGCAGCAACAAGAGCCTGCAGAGCCCCACAAAAGGGGTAATTTAGGTAAATTAGATGTTTTTGCCAAAGCTTTCATCAGGGCTGGCTCCTGGGCAGGTTGTCACCATGTGCAGGGGCTCCAGGTGCCCCAGCCCTGGCTGTCCCTAACAGCACAAGCTGTCCCCAAGCTCTGGTGCTCCACAGCCTCATCCTTGGCTTCAGTTCCACCTCAGATGACAATTCCTGGAACCACCACGGCTCTTCCTGGCAGAACCTGATCAGTGGAGCGTGAGAAGCAGCTCAAAGTGTCCAGAGGGCCCTGCCTGGCTCCAGGAGGGGAAGGGCAGTGCTGGAAACCCTCCCTGTGCATGGAAAGCAAATCCCCTCCTGCAGTAAATAGCAAGGGCACGGTGCCGGGTGTGACAGAGCCAAAGGGCACCTGATCCTCCTGCAAAACTGCAGCTTGGAGGAATCTTCCAGAAAATGGTGACTTGAAACCAGACTTTCAAAGTCCAATTAAGACCTAATGGGGAGGACAGCTCTCAGTTACAGGCTTTGCTTTCTGGCCAGGAGCCCGTCCCAGGCTGTGCCCAAATTCCCAAGGCATGGGGCAGAGGCAAAGCCACCCCTGGGACAGGGACATGGCACAAGGTGACAGCCCCAGACACGAGAGCGTGGAGTGACAGGACAAGGGAGAATGCATCTGAACAAAAAGAGAGGGGGGTTAGAGCAGATATTGGGGGAAAATTCTTCCCTGGGAGGGCGGGGAGGCCCTGGCACAGGGTGCCCAGAGAAGCTGTCCCATCCCTGGAAGAGCTCAAGGCCAGGCTGGATGGAGCCTGGAGAGCCTGGGATAGTGGAAGATGCTTTTAAGATGATTTTAAGGTCCCATTCTATGTGGGAGACAAGGGTGCTAATCCCTAAATCACCCTGCCATCCCCCATTTTCACAGGAAATGTCCCTGCAGGTCACCAGCTTGAGTGCAGAGGCACAAATCAAAGCACCCAACAACGAGGCCAACAGCAAACAGCTCGTGCTCTCTCTGTGTTTATCAGGGCCTCGATTTGTCTGCCTCTCCATCAGCTGGGCTCTGGGGAAGGGCAGCAGCTCCTCTGCCTTCCCTCTCCCCATCCTGTGGTGGCCTCCTCACCGGGAGCTGCTGATCTCATCCATCTGCTAAACCTGCTACAAATGTCACCTCGTGCTTGACAATAACAGGGCGTTTCAACAAGCCTCCTGCTTCTATTTAGATGCAACACACATCCTTGTTCACGGTAATGCGTGTTGAATTATGCAGGAACCGGCTTTCCATTTGAGGAGACGCCGTGCCAGACGAAGCCATTTATTTCAGCTCCCTCTCTGGGGTTTGTTTTCAAGTCAGCACAAGGCTGGCTCCAGCTCCCCTGAAGGATTTTTGATCCTGAGAGCAGTCAGAGCCTCTCTCTAACTCCTCCAAAAAAAGCCCTTTACAGCCTCGTGGGGATGGGATCCTCCTCTTGATTGCAGGTGAGGGTTTATACCTGATCCTGGGCAGTTTCACTGAGGGAAAAGCCTTGAATATGCAAAAGCCACCTAAGGAATGCTAGGAAAAGCTATCTTTGCAAAAAGAGCATCCCAAAAAGCCAATTACACTCGTCCTGACTCCCAGATCCCTCACAGAATTCTGCTGGAAGTGACCCTAAAGATGCTCTATTTTCAACCCCCTGCCATAGGAAGGGATTTCTGACTCAAACCCTCCAAGCCTCATATAAAGAGAGAGATAAAAGTATTGTTGCAACAGAAAATAAACACTGCAGAGTCCTTACACTTGCTCAGAATAGCTGCATTTCATCAGCTCAGCCTCACAGCCACCCAGCAGGAACTGCACAGGGATATTTCGGTGCATGAGCCTGCTCTCTTGGCTCAGCCAGCCCAAATGTTGGCAGAGCTCAGCCTCTGAGTCCCTCAAAGGACTTTGTGGCAACCAGGAGATGCTCCCCAGTGCAGCCTCAGTTGCTGTTTTTCAGAGGAATTCCTCTATTCCCACTGCTTTCATGGGAAAAGGGGCTATGGAGGAGTGGGGACTGCCCCTAAATACAGCCTGGGCTGCAGAGGGTCTGTCCTAGAAATGGAATTTCAGAGGGTTTGGCTCTTACATTAGGAGGATGCTGCTTTGCAGGGAGATTTCTCCCTTTTGATAAGGGAATCTCATAGGAAAGGGTCCAAAACACTTTCCCTCACTCTCCACAGAATCCCAGACTGGTTTGGGTTGGAAGGGACCTCAAGGCCATCTCATCCCAACCCCCTGCCACGGGCAGGGACACCTTCCACCAGCCCAGGCTGCTCCTGTCCCATTTCCCTGTCATCCCTCTCGTGTGCACACAACATCCTGGTACAGCCACATGCTGCAAGCAGGCCCAGGTATAATGCAAGTTTCTAACTGAGGAAAGAACTTGAAAGCCAACTCATAGGCAAATTTCTCCAGGTTTTCTCTGCTCAGAGCCAAGCAGCTGCATAATTCTGCACCTGAGAAGTCACACCCTCATCCTCCAGCTCTTATCTCTCTGCACTTCAGCCACACAGGTTTATTGCCTCAACTGGACTCTGAGCTCTTCAGAGCAGAGTGCCTTCCTGCCTTTTAGCACTGAGGGCTGGTATTTACTAGAAAACTTCTCTGTGAGCCCTTTTAATCCCTCCTTACAGCCCCTCTCACTTCCCCTGTGAGAAGACACCAAACGCCGGTGGCCGCTGGCTCTGCTCTCCTGCAGCTGAGCTGACTCACAGACCCTACAGCACAGCCAAGAATTCCATTCTTTTTCCCCCCACACAGGACAACCCCTCTGTGGCCCCTCCTGCCGTCCCACAGGCTGTGCCTCACCGAGCTGGGGGTCAGGCCCATGTTTGCCTCGATGTAGGTCTCCGTCTTCGGCTCCACGGCCAGCTCGGCCTCCAGGATCTTCTCCACGGGCATGTCCTCGTTGGCGCTGCTCGTGGACTCCACCTCGTTCTCGTTGCGGTCCTTCCCCCGCTGCCTCTCCTCCTGCACGGCTGTGGGGGACACAGAGGGACAGGCAGTGGCAGACTGGGACACAGGAGCCAGGGGATTGTCACCGGCCGCTCGGGAGGGGACAAGTGACACGGCCTCCAGCTCAGAAGGACAAGAGGCTGCCAGCCCCAGTTTAATGGAACCCCTTTCTTACACACTGCTCACAGAGGTGGGCCTCACTGCTCATTTCACCAACTCATTTCACAGGATTGGCTAATTAAGAAGACACCCTTCCATAAACATCTTATCAGGAAAACAATTTATTACAAACACCACCTGCAGATACTTTACCATTCTTTCTCTCTGCCTCCCCAAAACTTCCCAGACCAATTAATGGGAAAGCTAATCTGGCTTTCTCACTCTCTGACCAGACTGTCACCTCCACAATGTGATGCCTGACTCTCACAATAAAAGGCAAATATTATGTATATCTGTTAGGAGAAGTTTCACAGATTTATATAGTAAATATATAAATACTTAGACTATATAAATATATAGTATTTATATAAAATATTTATATATTTTTATAGTTATATGTTTACTCCCCTTGTGTTGTTATCAGGGGGTGATAGCCTGGGTTTGGGACATTTGGGAGGGTCAGCTTGTCACTATGGCAGCACCTGACCTCCAACAGAGATTTAAGGAAGTGATCTCCACTTTGATCTCCACCACTGGACAGTGAAGAAGGAGTCAATGGACAGAATTTTGGAGGAGCTAAAGGGTTAAAAGGCAAAACCTCCATTGTGTGGATGAGCACATGCTGGTAAAACTCCTCTGCTCCTGGCACCATAATGTTTTCTCTATTCAGTCTTCTGTTGTATTTTTTGATAAAGTTTTAATAAACCTTTTAAATTTTTTGGAAGTGAGTGGCATTTCTCACAGTGTCCCCCCCAGGCCCCACAGGTGGCCACAGAGCCCCAAAGCATCCTGCAGGATCACCCCCCTCTCTGATGTCTGCTCCCAGCGTGGCCAGACTGGGATATCCCAGGGAATGTGAGGGCTGGGGAAGGCAGGGAGCAGCCCCAGGCTGGGAAATCAGCTCTGTGTGTGCTCCCCGGGGAGCAGGGGAGGGATGATCCTGCTTGGACAGGGAAAGCTCCTTCTCTGCAGAAGGACAGGTCCTGGAAATAAAAAATTTTTTGGCAAATGATGGAAAGCACCACAAAGGAAGCCACACTTGGAATCACTGTGGGAGAGGGAAAGGAGTGGGTGAAGGGGTAGAATCAGGGAATCCTAAAGAAAAGAGTCAGGTCAGTTTAAAGCAGAAATCCAGAGCTCAGCCACCTCTGAGGCTGGCAGTGCTGCATTTCCCTGGAGGCCACGTCGTGCCCCTCTCCCGCTCCCGTGGGACAGGAGCTCCATGCAAACCTCCCTCCTGCCTCTGGCTCAGGGCAAGGCCCAGACAGACAGGAGAGACCTGTCCCAAATCCTGTGGGGTGGGAATGATCTTGCCAGCAGCCTGTCACATGCTGATGAATTATAACTGAGCAGCTCAGAGATGAGAAACACTTACTAGATGCTAATAACATTATTATTATTATTATTATTAATCACCTCCCTTGGAAACCTGCACATGCTTTTCCTACACCTGGAAGGCAGCTTTGTGCAGCTGCAGTGGGAACTCTCTCTTTATCCATCACCTTGTCACAGACCCTAAATCCCACACTTTTCCACACACCACAGCACATTTTAGCCCACTCTGTTTGAGAGCAGCCCAAGCATCCCTGGCCATGAGACTCAACTCTCTGAACTCACCCAGCTCTTTGCTGAGGGACTCCAATGACATCAAAACCCTGCTATTTATTGACAATTACCCCAGCACTCCCTCCCTGCAGCATCTGAAGCTGGTTAGGGGATGTTCAGGCAGAGCAGCAGGGGCACAGGTGTTGTTTGGGGGAAACCACAGCTGTCTGTGACACCACGAGGCTCTTCAGGCCATCAGTGGGACCAGCTCTATGCCAAGTGCAAAACCAAACCCTACAAATACCAAAACCAGAAAAATAAAATAAATAAACCCCAGGAAACTGAGTCACAGCCTGAAGGAGCCCTCTCTGGCCGTTGATCCCATTAACCCAGCTCCTGGGGCTGATTCCCAGTGCTCCCCCTCCTTCCCTCAGCGTTGCTGTTTGCTCCATGTCAGCAGAGCTCAGGCTCTGCCATGTGAAAGCTCTTTTGCAAAAAGGCAAGAGGTTCCTTTCTGCAAACTTCTCTGGGCTGCAGAGGCTCCCTGGGCCCACCAGTGTTGTCTGCTGGCCTGCCAGAGCCAGGTAAACTCAGATTTGTGTTGTGGCTTTTGTCCATCTGGTGTGGATTCTTCTTCTTTTTCAAGCCATCATAAAACCCTGCTTTAATTTCACCCTTCCAACCCCACTCCTGCTTCTCCAAGCATCAGAAAAAGGGAAGTTTTTGCTTAATGCCAGCCCTTCTTCAGCAGCACAGATGCACCAAGATTCCTCTGGGCACATTAGTGGAGATGAAACACCTACTAAATAACACGAAAGCCTGAGAGAAAGGCAAACCCTCAACAAATGGGATCTTATAAAAAGACTTAAATGCCAAAGTGCTGATGGAGATTCACAGCAGCTCTCAAGGATGAAGGTGCAAAGTTGGGATCACTGGGGTCACTCCACCATGGTGTTAACCCCAAAAACACATCCTCGTGCTGGACAGGGGATTTGTGGCAAAGGATTGTACAGGGCTGGGCAGACTGGGGGCTACTTAAAGCCTTCAATCTGCAAATCTCAACCTCGTCAGTGCCACATTCCTGGCCTGAGGATTCAGACACACTTCAGGGGGTGCAGGAGGGGATCTTACAGGGCACCTGGACAGCACTGCCTGCGATCAGGCTGAACCCAGCTGGTACAAACACCACAAGAGACAGATGGGCAGAGATCAGACACCTAAGGAGTTCTTTCTATTGATCCGAGCTCAGAGCTGCTGCACCAGAAAATCAGAGCTGCAGCTCCCTGCAGAGCTGGTCAGGGACAGCTGACTCATGCCAGCTCAGCCCCACGCGCAGCCCGCACTGCAGCAGCGGCACCCCGGGCAGAGCAGATGGCACAGGCCCACCCAGCAGCCAAAGATAAACCCAGCCCTCACCAGGGAGTGCTGTCTGCTCTGCTACACCCTGCTGCCAAGCCCAGGCAGCCTCCTCCAACAGCAGCACCAGTGTGGAATCACTTCGCCATCACCCCTCTCCATCATCCATCCATCATCCATCCATGGATCCATTCATGGATCCATCCATCCATCCATCCATCCATCCATCCATCCATCATCCATCCATGGATCCATCCATCCATCCATCCATCCATCCATCCATCCCTCCATCCCTCATCCATCCATCTATCCATCCCTCCATCCATCCCTCCATCCATCCACGGATCCATCCATCCCTCTCTCATCCATCCATCCATCCATCCATCCATCCATCCATCCATCCATCATCCATCCATGGATCCATCCATGGATCCATCCATCCATCCATCCATCCCTCCATCCCTCATCCATCCATCTATCCATCCCTCCATCCATCCCTCCATCCATCCATGGATCCATCCATCCCTCTCTCATCCATCCATCCATCCATCCATCCATCCATCCATCCATCCATCCATCCATCCATCCATCCATCCATCCATCCATCATCCATCCATGGATCCATCCATGGATCCATCCATCCATCCCTCCATCCATTATCCCATTCCCTGCAGGAAAGCAGGGGCTGTTTCCCAGTGCTGAACATGGACCCCCATTATCCTCCCTTCTCCTGGGACGATGCCTCATGCACAGATCTTCCCCAAGGAATGCACCAGCAGGAGCAGGGGAAGCTCAGCTCCTCCTGGTCCTCTCCACACCACCCAGAGTTTGTGAGCACGACCTGTCCCTCCCTTGGGAATGATGCAGGACACCTCCCAGCCCTGGGAAGGATGCAGCTTTTGGGGATGCCTGCCAGGCTGCTGACTCAGTTGCTGATCTTATTTTCTCTCCTTACAGGCAGCTCCAGGAATGCAGTGGGAACAGCCTCATTCCTCACGTGTGCAGCAGAATGCTCCTGCAGCAGCTCTGGGCCTGCCTTGGGGTACAAGAACTCCCCTCCCATCATCACCTCACTGCCACCTCATCCTTCCAGGTGTGGCACTCCCAAAGTCCCTCTTCAGGATCCAGGGAGTTCCAACCTCGTGTCTCCACCTTCCAAACTCTGGATCCACCCTGAAGCACCCGAGAGCCTCAGGGCTGGAGAGCCCAACACGTTGTCCTGAAAGGCGCAGGGACTTGCAGCTGGAACTCCAGACTCATGGATTCTGTGGGTTCCAAGACTTGGATTTCCCTGCAGGTGCTGCCATCCTGGCTTCAGAAGCTCAGCAGAGCTGAGAAGACACCCAAGGAGCAGGGAGAAGCGTCCCAGAGCTGCCAGGCACTCACAGTCACAGGTTTTTAGGAGAGTCCTCTATGTCCACAGCCTCTACAGGCACAAGGCCCGTGGAAAATGTCTGGATTTCCTGCCACCAGCATGACCCTGGAGCTGCTGAGGAGCTGACAAGCTGTTGCTCCTTCTTAGGAGAGGTGCTGAGGGACAAATCACCATCCCAGGGAAAAAATGGGGACTGAGTTCCTTGAGATGTGGAAAAAAACAACACACAGAAGAGAGGGAAGGAAAGAAGGACAAGTGGTTTTTTACCCATGAAATCTGGGAAAATCTCCAGCAGTGAGCAGACCCCTCACCATGCAGACCTAGGACCTCATTCCTGGAGTCCACTCCCCACTCCACTGGGGACTAGTCAAATAAACCACAGAGGAGATGACAAAAATACATTTTTCAAATGGATCTGGTCTGGGAACTGCGTTTCTTTGTGGGTTTAGTTTTTATTTATGTTTTTAAGAAGAGAAACACCAAGGTGGCAGCTGCATGGCAGCTTGTCTGGTGACACCAAAATGGGAATAACCTTGTTCTTCTCAGCTTCCCAACAACGCTGATTTTCCTGGCCCTGAGGGTGGCACAGCTTTGGATGAACAGCATGGGTCTATCCACAAGTGAAGGAGGGTATTGAGGATTCCTGAGGCAGGAATTTGGATTGCTGCATCCCAGAAAACCCTCTGGTGCAAGGCAGAGCTCTCCCAGGCTGTGGCCACCCTGTGTCTCCAGAGCTGAGCTCCCCAGCCCTTTTCACCATGCTGATGGCTGTGCCAGTGCTTTTATTTTTCTTCAAGCAGCCTGGGATGGCTGAGAGCTTTTCCAGGCTGGTTTTTTAAACATAAGGGAAGCATTTGAACCTTGCAATCCACTTGAGGAGAAAAAAAGATGCAGTCAGAGAGCTCAGAGAGGCAGCCCCACCTCCTCCAGCTATGTCTGAGCCCAGCCAAGGACAGAAGCTGTGTTTTCCATGGCACCTGATGAAGAGCCTCTCCTGTTATTCTGCCTGATTTGGTCTGTACTTGCCTCAGGCCAGTTGCTGTCATGTTTCATCTTGAGCTTCTCCAGCCCATCTGCACTTCCCCAGGCCATGGTACAGCAAGACACGGAGCCCCATGTGTCCAAACCACTCCTTGGTGACCTCTGGTGTCTTTAAAATCCAAAATGTCTCGTCCTGTGGATTGCAGATGAGCCTCAGCCATCCAAGCCCGAGGGCTGATGTGCCAAAATGCCAGATCCATCCTCTGCAGGTGTCCACATCACACTGGACACCTTGGCTTTGCTCATGGGGCAGCATCTGATGGCTGAAAAAGCAGCTTTGAGTATATTGCAAAGTGCCACCCAACCCAGTTCTGGTGCCCAAAACAAGCCCTGTGGGTGGCCACGCTCGTGGGCACTGCACTTCTGCACTGAAGGAATGTCAGTGGAGGGAGGGAGAGGCCCAAAGGAAAGGATTTTCCACAGGGCAATGGTGTTTCTGAGAGGGCAGGAGCAGCACAGGTTTGTTTATTTGCTGGGAGAGACCTGGAGGCTACAGCAGCTCCAGTGACACTCACCCAGTGTCAATACAGAGCTTTTTGGGATGGAAATCCACCCCTCCAGGAGCAACAGGGTGGGGATTGTTACTTTTCATGGGGAAAGGATAATTCACTGCCTCAAAAATGGGGTTTTCTCAGGGAAAAAACCTCTCTGTGAACTGAGAGCACAGGGGGAAGGCACCAAAGCTCAGCCCAGAGAGCCCCAAACCTGCTCAGTTTTCGTTTTCCCCCATCCTGCAGGTGGCTGGCTGGTTATTTATGAGGTGCTGGGTGGGGGTTATTGGGCATTTCCCTTTCTCTCACACTGGAGTTTACTGGACTCTGCTGCCTTTCATGAAGCCTCATCTTTGCTGTGTATCATCAGCATCTTGAAGCATTTATGCCCCAGGTACCTGTTCATATCCAAAATGCCAAGACAGCTGAGAAAACGAATTCAGACAGTGTTTCTTCTGCTTTGCTTTCGTGTGTCACCTTTTTTTTTTCTCCTTTTCAGAGGTGCAGCTTTCTGCTACTGTAAACAACCTCAAAAGCTACAACACATTAAATAAATGGGGTTTTTTTTCCTCCAACATTTTCAACTGAACGCTGTAGTTTTTTTAAGGGATGCAAAATACCACCGTGATAATTAAAAAGTGTAACTTCAGAGTGTTAAAAAGTGGATTGAAATCTTAGCATGCAATTAGTTCACAAGAGGAACAGCTCTGGAAAACAACAGCAAAAAATCTCTAGCTCCCTTCACCCTCTGGACACTGAAGTATAAACAAACAGTAACAAAAGGAGAGAAAACCATTAGCCAAACCCATTTTCTCAACCTAAGAGCATACTTAAAAACAAAAAAAAAACCCCAAACCCAGCATCATTTAACCAGCTGGTTTAAAGAGCAGCACTTTAAAAGGATATAAGAAACAAGCTCATTAAGCTGGAAGACATTTTCCATTCCAAAATTACTCCTAAAAATAACTGTGCTCTTGAACTCTGCCCCTTCACTAGGCTGCGGCCACTTGCCTGCTTTCACATTCACTTGGACAGTGGGTTGGAAACCTGAATTCCTGCTCTTTCTCCCCAGATTCCTCGTGCTCCTGAGGGATGGTCCAGGAGCTGGGATGGCCCCAAACTCCAGGGGGATGCAGAGGGCACAAGTTACTCCATGTGGGACTCTTCAGCCCCTCTGGACTAAGTGACTGAGCAGCTCCCTGGAGACACGGGAAAGTCTCCAGGCTGTGGAGATGCTGCAAGTCCAACCCCTCCCAGGCTGAACCCCTCAGCTTGGCAAGTGAGAGGGGGAAAACCAACCCACAGACACGGCAAGAGGGAGAATTAACTCAGGCTGTGAAGTTTAATGAAGTCCTGGAGTCAGAGACCAGGCGTGCAGCTGGACAGATGTCCTGGATGCTCCGAGCACAGCAGCTGCACCTGCACCTGGATTTAGGAACAACTTTGGGATCAGCCACGCAGCCTGAGCTGCAGGTGCTGCAGGGGAGCAGCTCTCTGCTCTCCAGATGGGCTCTGAGATGCACCAACAGCCACGTCACCCATCTGGCCCCAAAGCCCAGCCTGCATCTGGCACGTGGGAGCCCTGCTCCCAACCTGGCAGCCCAGCAGGTCCTGCAGAGCCGGCCTGGCTCTGCCCAGGAGCCCCTCACGTCCGGGGGAAGGCTCTGGGAGCCGGTTCCCAGTGAGGCTGCTCCCTGTGAGGCGGCCAGGGAGCATGGGAAAGGCTCCTCGCTGGTATTTCCTGCTGCCTGTGCGATCCCAGCGCTCCTCACGCGGGACAGCCCCAGCTGCACCCCGCCCCCACCGACCCTGTCACCTCTGCTGGCAGCCCTGCCACACAGGACACCCCAGCCCAAGCCCCCCCAGTGTTTATTTACTCCCAGCTCTTCACAAGAGCTCTGCCTCCCTCCTCTGTAAGGACAATTCCAGTTCCCACTTTTTGCCTTTCCAAGCCGAGGCTGCTGATGCACAGACACCTCAGACCCCGATGAGGAACAGACTGAGCAGGGAGAGTTCAGCTCCTGGATGCAAACAGCCACCCCCACAACAATAATCCCTGCATTAGTCAAGATCCCTGATGGTAATCTTAATTTTGTTGACTATCCGGTATTTAGTGGGAGACAGAGTACAAAAAACCAAAGCCTTACACAGCTGGCAGGGATCCATAGGGGAAAAAATGTTCCCAGTTGCTTATTTATTATGGCTGCAGTATCTCAGAGAGCATGGGGCTCATTCACTGGGAATGCTGGGATCTCTCTGACGTGTTTCCATCAGGGAACAGCCAGAAGAGATGCACACAGCAGGAGGAATCCTCTGCTCCTGCAGGCTTTCCCCACTTTAAGCCAAGGTTTGTAGCCCTGAAGGACCCCTGTCCCCCAGCAGGGCCACCCTGGGTATGCTGCTGCTTCTGATGGGCACAAGGTCCATCCCTCTGGGTCTGCTCTCGGCATGTTCACCTGGAGACCCCTCAGCTGCTGGGATCAAACCTCCATCAGGCTGATTTTACTTCTCTAGTCCAACTTCTCACCCAATAATCCCTTTCCTTTGACCTTGTTTAAGTTGAGTGCAACCTTGGTTCTCACTCCTCCTCCCAGCATCGCCCAGCATCGCTCCCCAGCCCAGCCCTGCCTCTCACCACAGCTCCAGCACTGATTTTAGAGGCTTTTACTGTGATTCCACCAAATCCCAGCACCTCTGGCCTACAGGAGATATGTCCCAGCAGGAATCTGCTGTGCCTTTACACAGCTATAAATTAGGTCTGCAGAGCAAGATGTTTTTAGGGAAATGAGGCCCATAACCCAGGCTCTGTTACTTAAAAGATTCAAGAGTTTATGCTAGAGCTTAAAAAGCCAGCTATGATGTGAATATTTAGGCAAAAGGAATTAGCAATGCAGGATTTAGGCCAAAACTCTTCCCCAAAATAGAGGTGGGAGCAGGAGAGGTGTAAGGACAATTCCAGTCAGCTGGGATGGGTGCAATGGGAAGAGACCTTTATGTGACAAACCAGGTGGATATCACATGTGAAACTCCAGAGCTGCTCAAACCAGAGCTCAGCAAGATCCAACTTCTGACTTTCAGCTTTAGGACAACGGAGACATTTCTGTGAGACACTGAATTTTCAGGTTTATAACAAGAGACAGGGGAGTTATTCCAGCTTTCCCTACATGGGGATTATGCCTAAATCATCTCATGATGACTGTCACATCACCAGTTCCTGCCCTTCCCCAGATCCATCAGCACTGCCTGAGCGCACTCTTGGAGTTACCAGGATCCCATCTGTCACACTTTTAAATAATTGTCTGATCATTATGAATTCATTTGCTATTCATTGTGATAATGTTAATCAAGATGAATTAATAGAGTCCTCACACTGTACTTGCTCCCTGGGGACTCCCACCACCATTTAGAAATTAATTAATGGACCTGTAATTTTTAGCGGCGCTGCCCATGCAATCACCACCAAGGGCAGGCACGGAGCAGGTACCTGCTCACAGGGTGGCAGAGTTCCAGCGTTCCTGCTGCTCTTCCCAGCCCTACACACCTTGTTCTGGGGGGGCTGAAAGGTAACTGGGTCTCCAGCTGCCTGTGGAAGGCTCTGGGTGCAGTGCCAGGGGAAGGGGATGCTCTGCATTTCTCCCGCTGAACACACAGGAGAATTCTTGGCTTCTTTTTGGTCATCTGAGTCTCCCCCGGCTCATGTTTGGGATCAGATTTTCCTCATCCCACTGCACATCTCCTGTGGGATCCAGAATTGCCCACTGCTCTGCACCCAGGGCAATGCCAGCCCCTACTCCTGCCCTGAACGCCTCAATCTCTCCATTCCATGGTCTGCTGGGGCAGGAACATTTGTTCTGAGCACCAAAGGGTTAAGCTCAGCAGGGCCAAGGAGGTCCCCTGGGTGCCCTGGCAATCCCCCCACACCTCCAGCACGGACAGCTGTGACACTTGGTGACTTTGGTCCTCAGGTAACCCCACAAACTGAGCGTGGCAGGGTTTGCCCAACACTCAGAGCAGCTCCAGCACTGCCCCGTTTATTCAACGCTCCAGACAGGCCTAAGTGCTCTTCAAAGGCTCCCAGGCTGGAGCTGTGGGCCAGGGCCAGGGCAGGGCTGGCTTTATCAGCCTGTCAGGGAGGCAAGTGTGGCTCTGAAGATGTAAGGGGAGAAAGCAGCACAGAACTGGGGTCACTCTCACGTCATGTCTGCTAAAAGCCTGTTCTGCCAGCCAGATTAGAACAGACGCAGTCAGCATTTAGAAAGATCATTTAAAAGAGGCACTGCTGGGGAAGTTTAGATCCTAAATTTAAATTCCACTAAGGGAAGAGCTATCTTAAAGAGACCAAACTGCTTTCTTCCCAATGAGACAAAAAAAGAAGCACTGGATTAGATGGTGAGGCCCTGGCACAGGATGCCCAGAGAAGCTCATCCCTGGAAGTGCCCAAGGCCAGGCTGGAGTGGAAAAGTGTCCCTACCCATCACCTACACACTGCTCTGGCACTCAGTGCTGCTCCAGAGAACACAAGATGCTCTGGAGGCCACCAGATGCTCTGCCTGAGGTGCAAAACCAAACCACAAACGAGATTTTTGTCACCAGAGCGACGGCAAGGCTGACACTGCCTCTTGGTGCCCACCAGGCCCCCTGCAGCACCCTGGGCAGGCCTGGCTGTCCTGGATTGTGAAACCAATATTATTCTATTTACCATCTGTATGGCAGCTGTCTTCTGTGAAGTGGGCAGTTTTCCTTATCTCTTCCACAACCACTCCTCCCTCCCGGGAGACATCTGCTGATAACAGGCTATTGAATGTCAATGCATGACTGATAAGAACTTGAACATCCCATTGTGAGATGCTCCGCCCAGAGGGAGGAGCCAAGCATTCCTACAGGGATACAGCTGGGAGTCTGGAGAGACAGGACAGCTCTTGCTGAGTTTCGCTCAGAGAGAGAACTGCCCCTTTTCAACTGGATCAGCAGAGGAAGATCTTCACCTTTCCTTCTACAGGATTTTCCTGCTCCAACAGAACCACACCTGAGGACTGAGTCCGGGAAGACTGCAGCCACAATTCCAATTGGACTGAGACTACACCCTGACCAACTGGGTGTCAGGTTGAGTTCTGACTCTGTGTTGTTTTGATCTACTGCATTTGTTTACTTTTATTTTTATATTTTTTCCTTCCCTAGTAAAGGACCGTTATCCCTGCTCCCATATTTCCCGCCTGAGAGCCCCTTGATTTAAATTTTACAGCAATTCAGAGGGAGGGGGTTTACATTCTCTATTCCAGGGGAGGCTCTGGCCTTCCTTGGCAGACAGCTGCCTTCCCAAACCGAGACAGTGGCCTTACCTTCCCTCTTCATGCCCATGGCCAGACACTTCTGGTAGCGGCAGTACTGGCAGCGGTTGCGCTGGCGCTTGTCGATCAGGCAGTCCTTGTTGTCCCGGCACGTGTAGGTCAGGTCCTTCCTCACCGTGCGCTGAAGAAGCCCTTGCAGCCCTCACAGCTGTAAACCCCGTAATGTTTACCTGTGGGAGGGATAGAACTCGGGTTGGAAGGCGGCCCCAGCTCCTTTCTTTGCCAGCAGATCTCGCCAGGGCGTCTCCCAGCTGAGTTTGGGGGGAGAAGAGGTTTCTTGGAGATGGAGAGCAGTGGATTGGCTTCCACAGAATCAGGATGCCATCCATGGGTCACATCCTGCCTTCCAGCCAGGGAAAGGCCATTTCTGGGCCATACAGCAGGGGTGGGACAGTGCAGCAGTGCAACAGGGTACCCCCTGTACCCCTGGGAGCTCTCTGAACCCCCCCAGCAGACACACAACCCTGTTCCCACCCTCCACTTCCAGCCTGGATCACAGGAGGGGTCCCAAAGGGCTCACAAAGCAGGCAACCAGAGCTCTCCTAGAGCAGGGAGCTTTTAGAAAAGCAGGAGAATAAAGGGAATTAGCACATCTTTATCTCCCAGCAGTGGAGAAACTCCATGTCAAGAACATCTTTTCACGTGGATGACAGCACCAGTGTGGATCAAAGGATGGGGAGAGGGAGGACAGCCCTGAGGCCTTGTTTGCCAACAGGGTGAGGATGTGACCCCACTGCTGAACAGGGACCTGGGGTCTCCTGGCTCGGCTCTTCACCCCCCACAGTGAGGCACAGGCAGGTCCTGTCCCAAAGGAGAGCTCCTGCTGGCACTGCCCGTGCTGCCAGGAGCAGGGAGCCACTGCCAACTGTGCCACACCCCGAGCCCGCTGCCCTGAGCCCCTCCTGGGGCAGGTGCCAGCCTCACCCGAAGATCTGTCCCCGCAGATGGCACATATGTGCTTGGTGAAGGAGGCCATCGTTCCTGAGGGATGTGCTGGCACTTTGAGGACTCCATTGAGCCCCAGGGGTGGCTTGATGTCTTCTGTGCTGGTGACGGAGTTCATGGGCGAGTTGAGCTGTAGAGGGACAAGCACAGGGCTCAGCTGGGACTGGGGACACGGGGACATGGCTGTGTCACTCACACACAGGACAGGACAAGCAGGGGACAAGCTTCCAGCAGGGACCAGCACTGCTGAACCAAGAGGATTTAGGCACAGGAGTCCTCACCCTGAAGGCACAACACTCATCTGGCCTGGGGTGGCTCTGAGCTGGCAGCAGGGTGACACACAAGGGACAGGACGTGGCCAGCCTCCCAAACACCATGCAGGGCTGACCCTGCCCATCCAAGAAGGATGTTTTTCCATGATTGAATTGGAAAGCAAGTTCCTCCTGACTGCCCCAGCACAGCCCCACAGCCAGGGCTCAGCAGCCCCCCCAGCTTCACACCAGCATGGGACAGGCAAGAAGATCTGCAGTGGTGGCTCGTGGGAGAGCTGCTGGCTGGGAGAGAGCCCTTGCATGGATGATGATGAAGGCCAGGACACTCTTGTTTAGCTCTGCAATTTATAGATATCCCTTCAGTTTTATCTCTCCAAAGGAAAGCTCCATGGCAAATAAACACATCCCAGCTGCAACAGCGCCTGGATTCCAGAGCTGGAGTGGGTGGGACACGTCCCTGCAACTCCCAAATGTTTCTCCTTCCTTCCTTCCTTCCCTTGACCCCCAGCAAGCAGAGAATTGGGTGGAACTGGTGCTGGCACCATGGCACTGCTGTGGAGTGAAGGATTCCTGGGCTGAATCCCCACTGGGCTGTTACACACGTGTGTGCAGAGAGAAACTGAGGCACAGAGCTGTAGGACCGACCCATCTTGGTATGGGGACAAGCTCACCCCGTCCAGGAGGGTCTGGGGGTGATGGGGGACCTGGATTTGGCCAGCTCTGGACACAGAGCTGGCTGGGATCACTGGGGCTGTCCCCAAGGGAATCAGCCTGCCAGGGACTGTCCCAGAGCCACCATCCCAGGCACCCTCTAATCCACCCTCTAAGCCCAGGATGGATTCACAGGCCTGAGCTCAGTCTGGTGCCTTCCTCTGCTCTAACAGAGATCCTCAGCAACTGCACTTGTCACAAATTAATTCAGGGAAGTCCCAGGGCTTGTGCTCTGTCAATTAGAGAGGCACAGCCGCTCCTCTCTGGCTTTCAAGTCTCCAGGCTGGTGGGGAATATTTGGCAGGCAGATGATGACTGGCAGCCACACAACAGAGCCAGGTAAACCCACCCTGGAGGAATGGGATGGATCTGCCTCCCTCTGCCACCCTGCCTGTGCCAGCTGATGAATCAAAGGCAGCTGGGAGCTGGTGCCACCCAGGGATGCACTCCTGGCTTTAGCTGCTGTTTGACAGAGCAGAGAGGGGAGGGAGGAGCAGGCCCCAGGCAGGAGCATCTCTTTTGGAGTCCCACATGATCTCTGTGCTCCCCTGGGAGCAGGGGTTGCCAGGTCATGGTGACCTGCCCCAGGAATTCCTCCCAGAGCCCTTTCTGGGAAGTGGAGGCAGTTCCCAGGTGCAGCTGGTGGCGATGGCTCGTGGCACGCTGCATCCCTGGCTGAGGGAGCGAGCCCAGAGGCCCCAGTTCTCTGCCTGATGGAGATAAAAACCCTTCCCCACCACTTCCCCCAGCCCCAGCAGCCCAGAGCCCACCCAAGCAGCCCCCCAGAAACACTGGGGGGATGATGGGCAGAGCGAGCCCCACCCAGGAGGGTGGGGGTCCCACCAACCTCCTCAGCCTGGAGAATCAGCTGCTCAGAGCTGAGTCAGCCCCGGGCTGGGGAGGGGAAAGTCATCAGTTCCTCTCCCAGCACTGGCCCCAAACCTCAGCAGAGCCAGCCCAGGTTCCCACACCGCCCTGGCGCCTGCCCCGGGAGCACGTGCAGGACAGAGGAGGGGACAGCAGCCCCTGGCCTTGGCACAGCACTTCTGCTCTGGGACAGCATGGCTCCAGCTCAGCAACGAGCCCAGACAGGGCAGGAACCAGGGCTCTGCTTCCCCAGACACCAGCACCTCTCAGCTCCTTCCCCTCCCTCTCCAGCTCATCGCACCCAGCACCCAATCCTGGCCCTGCTGGCAAGCACAGCTTTATTCCTCCTCCTCCCATCCCAAAAAACATCCCAGCCTTTCCCTGCTCCCCCAGGCACCCTTACAAAGAGCATTGTGCAAAGGCAGACTATCTAATCCCATGTCTGATCTCGCCCCACTGGCCCCCGGGCATCCCGAGCTGCTGCCAGCCATGCCTGGGGCAGCTGCTCCCACAGCCCTGCAAAGGCATGGAAAGCCTTCCCTCGCAGCTCCTGCTGAAAACCTTGCACTGTTTTCCCTGTTTCCCCATCATTTTTAGGTAAGAGGGTGGAAGCAACGTGTTAAACTGGGGTCTAACCCCCAGCCTGGCCACTGCAAGCCCCCCTCATTCCCAGCCAGCTCAGCACAGCATCCCCCTGCCAGGGATGTGGCACCCCGTGGCAGGGTCCCTGCCACACGCCCTGATTTTGGGGCTGCGTTTGCAAACCCTGCAAGGTGCTGGGAAATTCCCAGTGCTGGAGGGAGGGCACTGGCAGCACCCAAGGGCTGCAGGCTCCTCCTCTCTGCAGAACCAGCCGGGGTGGGGTGATGGGGTGGGGTGAGCCCCCCGTTTTTTGGGAGCCTGGCAGCTCCTTCCCATCCCAGTGGAGCTGGGACGGAGGGGACCCACCCTGGGGACCTGGTACACCGCGTGCCCTTCTGCTCTGCTGCCTCTCCAGAGGCGACGAGGCGTGGCCTGATGGCAAGTGGCATCTGCCATCTGATGCAAACCACCTTCCA
>VZRH01001407.1:34855-66197 GCA_013397555.1 Urocynchramus pylzowi | reverse complement strand
GGACCGGAGCCATCAGGGCTGGAGCCACCAGGGTTGGAGGCACCTGGGCTGGAGCCATGAAGGGCTGGAGCCACCAGAGTTGGAGTCAACAAGGACTGGAGCCATGAAGGGCTGGAGCCACCAGGGCTGAAGCCATGAAGGGCTGGAGCCACCAGAGTTGGAGGCAACAAAGACTGGAGCCATCAAGGCTGGAGCCACCAGAGTTCGAGACAACAAGAGCTGGAGCCACCAGGGCTGGAGCCACCAGAGTTGGAGTCACCTGGGCTGGAGCCACCAGAGTTGGAGTCAACAAGGGTTGGAGCCATCAAGGCTGGAGCCACCAGGGCTGAAGCCATGAAGGGCTGGAGCCACCAGAGCTGGAGGCAACAAGGGCTGGAGCCACCTGGGCTGGAGCCACCAGAGTTGGAGTCACCAGGACTGGAGCCACCAGGGCTGGAGCCAGCTCGCTCCCAGCCCCATCCCACCACACTCTCACTTCCCCTTCTGCCCTGGAGCTCTGCTTCGTTTCGCTTCCCCCGCTGGCAGCTCCCAAACTGCACCTCACAATCGCCCCTTCCCCGCCGCCTCCCCGGCTTGTGGCTCCCCCAGGGTTGCCTCACATCCCCCTTCCCACTCCCTCCCCACCATTTTGGCGCTGGGGCTGCTGATTTTGCTCTGCCTGCCCGTTCCCAGGCGCAGTTTCAGTTCCTCTTCTCTTGGCCCTGGGGTAGGAGGGACGTGTCCACCCTGCTGCTGTCCCTCAGTGGGAAGCAGGTCCCTGCACATCTGAGGGGGTCACAGGCTGAATCCTGCATGGTAGAAACTCATCCAGAGGCAAATCTTACTCCTCTCTGAGCAGCACAGGGATGCTGGATCCTGGGGAAGCTGCCTGCAGTTCCCCAGGGATAGCAGTCAGCACAGCCCCACGTAGTAAAAAGCCATGTTATCCCTGGGAATAAATCAGGCCAATATTTAAAAATAAAGGTGCTGGCAGGTGCTTGAGTCCCAGAGAGGGCCTGGAATAAATAAACCTGCAGCAAGTGGCAGGTGGTGGCCAATTCCTTAATCTGCCCTTTGACTAAACATATCCCGTGCGAGCAGCCAGCAACAGGTGGCAGGGGCTGGCCAGCACCCCAATCTGGCTATTTTTAAAAAGAGCTTATCTCACCCTGCTTGGAGGGGGTTTTACATAATCTTTAGCCACTGAAGGCCACTCCTTGCCCTGTGAGGAGAAAGGGGCAGCAGGCAGAGGAGCCCTGGGTTTGTACAAGTGACCTCGAGTTGTGCCAGCAGAGGTTGAGATTGGCTGTTTGGGATAATTTCTTCAGTGAAAGGGTTGTCAGGGAAGTGGTGCCATCACCATCCCTGGCAGTGTTAAAGGTGTGTGGGTGTGGCACGTGGGACATGGGTTTGTGGTGGACTTGGATGATCTTAGAGGGGTTTTCCAACCGAAACAACTCCATGATTCTGTGGGGCACGTGGGCTGTCCCTGGAGGGGATGTCCTGCTTCCCAGGAAGGAGAAGAATCCCAGACAGTCCTAGGGTGGCTCTGGCTCCTGCCACAGCTACACCAGCCCCCAGGTGACCCAGGTGTGGTCACTACACCTTCCACCCCACCCCTGGGGACAACAATTGATGGCCAGCTGTGTTCCAGCTGTGCTGGTCTCTCACAGCCCACCCAGGACAGCCCCCAAAGGAGCAGGATGCCTCCAGCTTAGTTCCCCCCTTGTGCTTCTGCTTTGTGCCTCCCCTTGGTGCCTGCCTGCACGAGGAACCCCCAGAGGTGGCTGCTCCTTGCCCAAGCAGGCACAGTGACCCCCTCAGCAGCGTCCCCTTACCTGCGGGCTGCTGGTGCCGAATCCCAGGCTGGGCGTGGAGGGGACAGACATCGAGTGTGGGCCCATGGGGGAGCTGATGACGGAGAAGGGGGGGCCCATGCCATTGATGGGCGAGCTCAGGGTGCTGATGGGCGAGTGCAGCTGGCCCGGCGAGCCCAGCGAGGAGCCGATGCCCGGCCCGATGGACGGGTGCAAGGACGGGGTGGCCATGGGCCCCCGGCTCGTGGGGGAGTTGAGGGATGTGGAATTCACTTGGTTGGAGAAATCTGGAAGAGAAGGAGGAGAGGAAAGGGGTTGAGTCACCCATGTGGGACACAGCCCTGAGCTGCAGTTCGCTGTTCCTCCCCCAGAATTCCCAGTGCAGCCCCGTCTTTCCAAACCACCTCCTTCTGGAGCATCCACACAGGCATTAAGGCACGTGCTGAGAGTATTTCCACCTTGTTAAGAGCATTCCCACCTCAAGCCAGGCATCAGTGCCCTCCTCCACCTCCCTGGCACAGCTCTAAGCTCTGCCAGGGGCTCAGCATCGCTGCTCCAGCCAATTCCCTCCTGCCACAGGATAATTTGGATTTATCGCCGGGCCGGGCCGGGCCGTGAGTGGGGAACAGGCTGAGGAGGTGGCTCAGTCTGTGCATCACACACATGAGGTGTGTGTCCATCCACAGGGAATGCTGCGTGTTCAGAGGTTGGATTTGAGGATTTTGGAGGTCTTTCCCAACCTAAATGACTCGGTGATTCTGGAGCAGTCGTGCTGGCTGCGAGGGGAGCGGGAGCAGCTCTGCAGGCAGCAGGACAGGCTGTGTCTGCCTGTCCCGGGGGAGCAGGGCAGGGGGGCGGGAAGGGGGGCTTATAAATAGACTCCAGTTCTCCCAAGAGGAGACATGGAGCCATTCCTGGCACATTTCCTCCTCATCCTGTCACGCTGCTTGCAAAACAATCCCCAGCGAGGAAGGGGCTGGCTCCGGCCCCCAGGGAGGGGCGGGCGGAAGGCGGCGGGGAAGGAGGGGGGGAACACGGGCAGGGCTCCCCCCAAAACCCACCCAGACCCCCCAGCTCACACCAGGGATATCCAGAGACAGGGACAAACCAGCACAGCCACTTGGGTGTTCATGGTGGGTCTGCCTGTGGCTGCAGACCCCAAAGTGAACTAAAGTCTGGAAAATTCTGTCTTCAATCGCCTGCATCCGTCAGGATCAGCTGTGTCCCCAGGATTTTGGAGCAATTAGCACATGAATGTCACCCCGTGGGAAACACTGAACCCACAGCAGCCCAGGCTCAGCAAACTTCCCTGGAGATCCCTGATCCTGGTGGGGAAACCTCAGAAGGAGGAAGAGACGGTTCAGCAAGGCAGCGAGCTGTTCTCGCAAAGATGTGGAACCAGCATCCCCCTGCTGCCTCCAGAACCCCATTGCTGCACCCAGAACCCCATTGCTGCATCCAAAATCCCATCACTGCATCCACAGTCCCATCACTGCATCCACAGTCTCATTTATACAACCAGAACCCCACTGCTGCCTCGAGAATCCCATCGCTGCCCCCAGCATCCCACTGGTGCACCCAGAATCCCTCTGCTGCTTCCTGAGTCCCATTTATGCCTCCAGAATCCCATCACTTCATCCAGAGTCCCATTATTGTCTCCAGAACCCCACTGCTGCCCCTAGATTCCCTTTGCTGCCCACAGAATCCCATCACTGCCTCCAGAATCCCATCACTGCCTCCAGAATCCCACTGCTGTCTCCAGAACCCCACTGCTACATCCAGAGCCCCATTA
The DNA here is from genome assembly GCA_013397555.1 of Urocynchramus pylzowi. Classification (NCBI taxonomy): domain Eukaryota; kingdom Metazoa; phylum Chordata; class Aves; order Passeriformes; family Fringillidae; genus Urocynchramus; species Urocynchramus pylzowi. The sequence goes on along the minus strand of VZRH01001407.1, from coordinate 62,609 downwards.
CTGTCTCCAGCACCCCACTGCTGCCTCCAGAACCCCACTGCTGCCTCCAGAACCCCACTGCTATATCCAGAGTCCCATTACTGTCTCCAGCACCCCACTGGTGCCCTCAGAATCCCATCACTGCCTCCAGAATCCCATCACTGCCCCCAGAATCCCATCTGTGACCCCAAAGGCATCCCTGGGCCGTGGCAGAGGAGCACCCCTGTCCCTGGGGCCTGGCCTGGCCGGGCTCTCACAGGATGTTGACACAAGCCAAGTGCTGGCCACCACGTCACCCGTGGCCGAGTGACGTGAGGGAGGCACAACAGGAACCCCAGGAAATTCCTGGAGGATTCCAGGGCTGCTGCTGGGGTTTAGCACAGCACTTCCCAGCTCTCTGGGTTTGGGGTTTTGAGAGGGCTGGGAGAGCAGCAGGGCCCTGCAGAGCCCCCAGAGCCACCCAGGAGCTCGTTCTGGAGCAGGACCCCACAAAGAGCCCCGGGGTGATGGAGGGACACCTTCCAAGGATGCAGCAGATGCAGGGGAAACAGGCCCTTGACCTGAGCAAAGGGAAAGCAGCAGAGCACAGTCCTTCCTTAGAAAAGATCCGGAATATTTCAGGCAGGAGAGGTCACAGGAGGGTCACTGGCAACCGGCCCAAGCAAAGCACGTGTGGGGCCAGCACCTCTCCTGAAATCCCAATCCCTGGGCACCTCAGGAGCTCCCTGCACATTCCACTCCCCCACACCAGCTCCCCTCACCCACCCTGCTCCCACATTTATGTGATCCCCAGCACCCAGCAAGGAACTGGGAGGGAAAAACAGAAATGGGAGGAGAGGAGAGGGATCGTGGTGCGTGGAATGGGGCTGTGGGTAGGCACGGCCACATTTGGGTGTGTTTACACCCAAACCCCTCGGCCACACACTGGGAAATCTGAACCAGACCAGAACTTTTGCAGAGCATCAGGACTCAAAAGTTCCAAGCAACTTCTTGGACACTAGGAGGTTTCCACTCCTCATCCAAACACTCCCAGCTCCAAAACCCCGCTGGGAGAGCGGCAGCAATGGGAAACATTTACATCCAGCAAGCAAATATGGTTTTTTTTAAACTTAGCAAAGTCAACAGTCCACTTGAGGCAACTCAGCCCAGATGCTGCCAGTCCCTGGCTGGAGGAATTGGAGTTTGGGGAAAATATATCTTGAGGTGGAGAGATGGGCATCAGGAGTGGGATATGAGGAGTCTGCCCTCTTCCCCACCACAGGTATCCTAAGAGACCTTGACCGCAAAAAGAATGCTACAAAAAAAGATACATTTAAAAAAGAAAAAAGCCTAGATTGAGGAAATATCCTTAATAGACACAAATAAATTCCCAAACTGATGAGAACCACTTGGACTGCAGCAAACAGAGGAGGCATTTCCCCAAAGGCATTTTCAGCTCAAGCACTGTGAGACTGTTCCTTCTCCTTGAGGAGTTCTGCCATTTAAAGCTGCTGTGTGTGACTATCTCTTGACCAAAATAAACTCTGTGCCTGTTTCTAAATTAAAGAAAAAAATAGAAAAAAAAAAAAAAGTCCTGAAAGCATTTCCCCTCTGTCACACCCCTCAATGCAGCTATTTTCTGTGTGTCCTTTGTTTCAGCACAAGGACCTCTGTCTCTCCCCGAAGATGCCCCATGGCAGTTGGGAGATCAGAAACCAGAGCCTGTCAGCAGCTGGAGAATTTGCAGTGAAGCTCTTTTTCTCCCTCCAAACTACGACCCTGCCAGCCATGGAGTTTGGAGAGGAATTTTTTTCCCAAGGAATATGACATTTAGGGCAGGGCCACATGATCCATGTGCAAGGGATGGCTGCAAGGAGCCTTGTGAGTGTTCCCACACCAGGAATCATCCCCTGGACACCAGACCCAGCAAGGGAGCTTGAGTTTTGTGTTTCTGGTGCTCATCCCTCTCCCTCAGCAGATCCCTGCCTTTCCAAGATCTCCTTGGGATGGATTCCCACCTCACAGAGGTTTGCAGCAGCAGCAGCCCCAAAACCAGACAATAACTGACGCCAAAGCTGGGAACAGATCCTGCCAGTTCCAAAATCCAGGGGAGCATCTCAACTGCTGCATCACCCTTCCCTCAGACAGAACCCTTCTGGCATCATCATAATAATAATTAGAACAAGAATACTATTGATCATTTTCAATAAGGGAAAAAAAATCCTCATAAAATATCGGTACCCAACACCCATGGGCACCTCCACTGCCATTTTCCATCCCCTTGGCATCCAGCACAAAGCTCCAGCTTGGACCAGCCAGCATCCATGGCTGGATGCACCCCAGACGGGCAGGTCAGACCCTCCAGGAACACCCGGAATGCCACCAGCCCTCACCACCCTTCCCTGTGGCATTTTGTCACCCAGTGTCACTCCAAGTGCTGCTGTCTGGCCAGGGCACGTCTGCAGCAGCTGAAGCAGCTTCTGCTGATCCAGCACTATCACCAAGGGCTGTGATTTTAACATTTCTAGACCACAAAACGTCCCAGAGCAGAACAATTCCAACGTGCAGAGGCGTTTTTTTTCCCAGGATAGGTCATTTGTACTGGAATAAAGTGTACCAGCATAAGCTTTCACCAGAATAATCTTCATTTATGCCTAAGAGGCTTTGCCAGTAAAACTACAGTGACCTAGCTCTGCTGGAAAACCTTTTCTGGCATATCCTGGGAGTTTACTCAGCAGCTTGGTGGCTCAGCACTCAGATCTGGGAGAGGGGAAGTTAAAATAAAAACATATTTCAAGGCACAAACAGACTCCCTGAGCTGTGTTTTTCTGCAGCTGAGGAGAGCTGCCCACCTAGGATACAACCCACAGCCAATCCAGTGGGATCAGAGGGGTTTGCAGCAGGTCAGAGGGGGCTGTTCGAGGAGCTGTCACTGTAGGACCAGCCCAAGAGCCTGTCCCTGGCACCAGCTGAGATTTGGAAAGCCACTCACAACCCTCTGCTTCCGCTTTTCTTTTTTTTCCCCTCAGCACCTCTTCCTCCTTAATCAGAAAGCAAATCAACTCTGGGTATTAAACAGGAGGAAATTCTAAATTTGGGTTGCCACTCCCTTCCTTAAGTCAGCCCTTGGTGTTAGAGCTCAGCAGGGCCACGCTGGGAGGGGAGCAGGACCAGCAGCACGGATCAGCCAGCATCCTCCTCCTCCTCCTCTGCTCTCCAGCATCACCTTGGGGGTGCCCAGGTTCCAAATCCTCACCCCCAAATGCACGAGGATCAGGTAAAGGCAGTGCCCCATGTTCCTTCTCTGGTCACTCCACACCAAAATGAACTCGGCAGTGCAAATCCGTGTCCTTTTGCTTTCAAAAGGACATTTCATTCCTCAAAAGCAGTTTGGGACTCTCACGTGCTTTCCAGACAAGAAACCTCAAATGATAGAGGTTTTCCTCTCCTTTTTTCTCACCTTCCCCACAGCAAACCAGGGGATGAGTGGCAAACAGCAGGAGAACAAGAGGATCGGGGCAGGACAGTGGTTTTCATGTGAAAATTGCCATGGTAATGCTGTGACCACAAGAGGTCAGGTCCTCACTTTTGTCCTGATCACAAACCCGGGGATGAATTTAAATAGCCCCTGGCCTACAATCTTGAGTAAGTTTGCTCTCAGTTTATAGCAGCACAGCTGAGAACTGAAGGGAGGATGGAGCAAGAGCTGCCTGCTCCCCTTCCAGAGGTGGCTGCTGCCATGGACCCAGCAGTGCCTGACCTGGGCAGACTCAGGGGGTGAATTTTTGGGATAACAACCACACTGAGTGTGCAGTGTGGTTGTTATCCCAAAAACTCACCCACGGATCCAAGAAATAAGCAGCATCCTGTGGCAAATCCAAGCAAATTAAGCGGCACTTAAAGCACTTTGCCCAGTGAGGACAGGCTGATCCTCTCAAAGCACCTGGGTTCTGAGCACACAGGGAATCCCTGGGAATGGATCCCAAGCTGTCAGGAGATGCAGCTGTGTTTGATCCATAAATCCCTTCTGAGTATCTTTTCCACAGCTAAGGGCAAAGGGATGTAGGACCATGGGAATGCAGCATGGTCAAGTGGGTTGAGTAGCTCTGATTTCAGCAAAAAGTAACTGGAATTGCCTTTTCTTTTTATATTTCTGGACTCAAGTACAAAGACAAACCTGAGAATATCCCTCTGAGACCCCCCCAAACCCTGCACATAGGGCAGCACACAGAAATCTGTCTTTTTGCAGGCATTTCAAAACCACCACGTGCAGTTTCTCTTTGGGAATCTGTTCTGAGATTTGGGAGGCTTCCTCCAGCCACACTCAGAATCTTCCCCAGGTGATGCTGTGGTGGTTCAAGCTGCTTGAGGACAGTGAGAAACCCAGTTTCAGCTGCAATCTGCACAGGGTGGGTTCCTCCTCCCAGCAGGTTTCACTTTGACCAAACTAAAACCTCAAAGCCACAGAGCTTCTCACCTCTGGCTCCTCGCTCTCCCCAAAACCTCCCCGCAGCACCTCTGCTGAACCCAGCCAGCAGCAGAGGTGCTTTTTGGGGTTTCAGTGCAGCAGCAGGGCTTTTCCTTGGCTGGAGGAATCCCACAGCATCCCTCTGCCTGCTGCCAGGCATTGGTGCTGCCTCCTGCCAGCATTTCACCTGCAGCTCACCCTGGCGTGAGCTCACGGCACCCACCAGCAGCTCTTCCACTGCACTCTGCACGCCAGCCTCTTCCTCCCCAGCCAGAATTCCTGCTCACCACCCAGGAAACCTCTGCTCTCTTCCCACAAGGAGAAGAGGAAGTGGAAAAGCATCCCACTGCTGAGCCACGGGGGCTCCCCAAAGTGGGACCCCCCCCAAACCTTACAGCAGCATTCCTGTCCCCCAGCTGGGTCACCTCTGTCCCTGCAGCTCCAACACCTCTTCTTCCTCTCTATCGTGTTTTATTTTGTCCTCTGGAGAAAATCCCACTTTTTGGCAATCTGGCTCAAAGCACCACTTTTGGGAGACGCTCACCCCTAACTCACCCCATCCCCTGCTGCACCCTGGGTGCCCAGGGGTCTGGAGACCCCCACCACAGGATCCACACCAAAAATGGGATAGCTGCTCCTGATGCCTGAGAGCTGCCATGGAGGAGGGGGCACACAGCCCATGCCAGGGCTGACCAAGTGTGCTCAGCATCAGCACAGGGGCTTATTTTGGATTTTTTTCCCTTAAAAACCCCATCCCATCCTCTCAGGAGCCTACTAAAATCACACCCTGCTCCTGGAGCAGTAGCAGAGCTGGAAGCCTGCACCCATCTCCAAGGGGGAAGGATTGAAAAGGGGAATTTTCCAGAAGCTGCTGTCCCTATGAGCTGCCTGTCACTGGAGGAAACACCACATGGACCCCACCCCAAACCATCTCCCCACCACATGGAGGACCCCCACCCATGTCCCAGGCAGACAGGGGCAGGCAGAGAAGGGAAAAGCAGGAAGGGTGAGGAGCAGGACATATGGGAAGTGTGAGGAGAGCAGGGAAGCCCAGGGGGAGGGGAGCAGGCAGCTCTCCCCCACCCTGGCAGCGCTGGGTGGAGGGGGGAGGGTGCACCCAGGCAAACAAGGATTCTGCTGATAAAGCAAATGTGACTCAATCACACGCTTGTGCAAAGATGTCACAACAGTGCTGAGAAATTACAGGCTCCTGTTTCATCCCTCAAGGGCCGCGCTGGCCCCGCTCTCACAATGCTCTCTGTTCTGCAGTCAGAGTGCCCCTCATTTACTGCCTGGGAACCTGCTGCAGGGCCAGCCCATAATAGGGGCAGTGCAGTGCTGCTGCCAGGGCTCCTGGGCTGCCAGGGGGTGGCTGATGAAGGGCTCGACGTGGCAGCTCTTCAGAGCCCTTTGCAGAAGTAGCTCAGAGCAGGGTTGTCCCCTCCTGGCGCTTTTAGGGTGTGGGACAGGGGGCTGATGTCCCCAACGCAGCTGTCTGCCCCAAATCTGGCAGAGTTGGGATTTCCCAGGCAAACCCTGCTTGGGGTTACATCTCTCCAACTTCTCAGGTGTCCTCATGCACCCTAAATGGGAGGTTTGGGGGACCCCACTGCCAAGGGACAAGGGCTCAGCCACCACTGCTGCAATTGTCCCCTGTCCCCCTCCCCCAAGCACAGCCTGGAGCAGGCCATGCCGAGAGGTGGCTGGACCTGCTGGCCCCTTTCCAGCTTCCAAACTGCATCAGTGAAGCCAAACTAGCAGGAAATTAAGCCAGTGAAGCTCCCTCTGCTCCACAAAAACAGAGGGCTGCTCCCAGGGATTCTTTCCTGATGAGCATCACCATCCATCATGGGGACGTGGTGATGGTGGCACCCAGGAGCTTCCCAAAGTCTGCCCATCCTGCCCAGGGAGCTCCTCATCCTCCCTGCAGCCACTGACCTTGGCAGCCTCGCTGGCTCCCTCCCAGTCCCCGAAAAGAGCACGGTGAGAGCTCAAGCACAGTGGTCCCACAGGTTGCTGGAGCTCATTATGGCCTTTTAATTACATTCAATTGCAGTTTTATGGGTTTATGGGCAAATTGGAAGTGATCTGATTGCCCTTGAGGGGGTGCTGGGCTCTGAGCTATGAAAATCCAAGCAGGATCCAGAGAAACACACGGGGAGCTTGGGAGCTTTAGGCTCATTCCAGCAGAAAGAGGAGAAGCCTCCACTCACCCTGGAGATCCCCCAGGACATCCCAGTAACGAGCCACACACGTGGCACGTGCACCAGAGAGCCCAGATCAGGCACTGCCCCAGCTCATCCCAACCACTGTCCCCAGCACTTGGGGACATCCCCATGCTGGGCTCCAGGGAGGAAGGATGTGGAGAGTGGATGGGCTTCAGACCTGGAGCCAAGCCCTGTGGAACCTGCTCCCTTGAGCCCCAGAACATCCCTCTGCAAAGCAGGCAGGGCAAGAAGCAGCCAAAAGGATGCTGAGTGCTCTGGGAAACAGGAGCTCCCGACCCTCAGCTTCCCAGCAGATCTGGGATGAGCCAAATCCTAAAGACCAAGAGCAGAGCAGCCCAGCAGCTCTCCCAAGCACTGCCTCTGAGATCCATGGGCTAAAATGTGTTGCTCATTTGTTGATGAGTCCTGGAGGTGCAGGATGTGCTGCATCCACCCCTGCTCTGCTGATTTTGGGGACTGGCAGGAGGGACAGCACCTCCCCATCGCCTTCTGCTCCCACCTGAGCTCAGCACCATCAACCCAAGTGGCTTTTAGAGATCCTACAGGATGGGCCAAGCTCCATGCTCGAGGAGGAGGAGGAGGANAGGAGGAGGAGGAGGAGGAGGAGGAGGAAGACAGCCATGAATTGCGGATCCCTGCCTGGCTCCCAGGAACAACGGCCCACAAAGCACCAGGCAGGAGGATTATATTACGGTGCTGTGCGTGCACATTAATCCAGATTTGAGATAATTACAGTCATTCACTTGGCATAATGGGCTTTAATTGATCCAGCGGGGCCTGGGCTGGTGCTCACCGCCAGCGTGCAGCTGGCAGCCCAAGACACCAAAGCTGCGCCGCCACCGACCAGCAAAACCCACGCCGCTTACTGGTTTTCCAGAAAACCAGTTGGGGTGGTTTTCCTTAGGGGGTGCTGGAGGATGGCAAGGCCACGTGGACTTCTCCATCTCTCAGTTGAGACCCAGCAAGGCTGGCATGGGCATGGAGGTGTCATCTGGTCAGGAGACATCTCATGAGCATGCAAGTGGGATGAGCCAACCCTCCAGAGGGTTTTGCTGCTGGGAAGTGGGCAAGGGCAGCTCGTGGGAATGCTGTTTTCCAGGTGTCCTTGGAGAAATGTCCACCTCTCAGAACCATGCCTGGTAGGAAGTTGGTCAACAGATCCCTGAAGGTCCCTTCCCAGCAGCATTACTGGTCACAGAGCTGGAAACACAGATGGGGAAAGGAACCCAGGGTCCCAAAACCGCCATCCCTTCCCACCTCAGCTCCTCCTCCACATCTCCACCGATGACTGGAGAACCCTCTGGAGTGAAGCCCTTCCCTCAGGGACCCACTTTGTGACCCTCAGCTGCAGGTCCAGGAGGAAGAAGGAGCCTGAGAACTGCGTGCTACACAGGAAGGTGTGTGACAAGGCAGTGAAAGCAGAGTCAGAGCCCCTTCCAAAAAAGTAAGTTCCCTCTAGAAACTAGATGCCATGCACTTTTTTCCAAGAGGAAGAAGCTGCCTCTGGTTTTGTGTGACCTGCTGGGGATCAGTAACACGTTTGGGGCAGGAGGGGAGGTTTAAGCCCCCTCAACTCCAGCTGTGTGGCCGGAGGGACGGGCAGGCAGCCTGGGTGGGTTGTTTCCCCTTCCCAGGCCAGAGAGAAGGCTTGGGAAAGCTTTCCCCTCCCTGAGGCAGCCAGCAGCAAGGGATGGGCTGCCTGCAAGCTGCCTCTTTGGGTTTAAGTTTCTGGTTGGAGTCCAAAGCTAATTAGGCTGCGCCAAGTCCAATCAGATAGCCTCAGCTAATTGAGCTCGGCACGGACGGGTCAATGTCCAGCGGGGCTCAGCGTTCCAGGAGTTCTGGCAGCCCACAGATAACTGCCAGGGCCTGGGAAGGGGAAGGACCCCTCACAAAAATGTTCCCTTCATGTACAGGCAGAGAGCTGAGCACGGCTACAGGTTAACCCCTCAGGCACCACAGGCATTGTCATCCAACCCCAGTGCATGGAGGGGTCCCAAAGGCAATGCTGGGCAGGGATAAAGGGATTGAGTGGGGCATGAAAGAGGGGGACTTCACCAGGCTTTGGTGTCACCTCTCCTGGTGTCACCCCAACAACAGGCACTCGCTGATCCCTATGGCACAGACCACACACCATGGAGCAGAACCCCCACACCACACAGCAAGGACAAACCATGGGAATTGCAGGCACACAGCTCCTGGAAATGTGACACTAAGGACACTAATGTGACACTAATGTGACACTAAGGATCCTGGAGCAGGGTGCTCCATGGCTCCCAGTGCTCCTCCAAAGCTGGGGTAGATGTGTCTGCACCAGACTGCAGCCTCCAGGAGGACACAGGGGTTTGTCCAAGCTCTGGCAGCCAGCAGGGCTGTGGGACGGGGTCAGCAGCACTTCCCAAATGTGCCTGGGCATTGCAGCACTCAGGGCAGGGGGACTGCAGGGCAGCCAAGCACTGGGAACAGGGAGAGCATGAGGAAGATGAGGGACTTTGAAGAAGGCTCCAACAAACCCTTCCTTGGGCGGCTCTCAGCCCCACCGAGCAGCTCCCCCAGCTCCTGAGTTCTAGGGCAGATTCCAGCCAGGAAAACAACAACATCCAGCTTCCCAGAAACCACAGACTTCCTTTTTTCCTCTAATCCTGCCTGGACTTCCAGGCTGAGCACCATCCAGGCGGGCAGGAAGGTGGCAGCCTCGATCCCTCCGCCGGGAACACCGAGAGAATCCCCACATCCACCCCCTCCACCTCCAGCTGCTGGGAAAGGCTGTTCCTCTTCAGCTGACAAATGGATGAGACGTTTCATTAATAAACCCCAGCTTCTCCTCACACTTCTGATTACAATCTCTCTGTTTGGATCCCTGCTCATGTTACACGTTCGTCTCAATTATATATTCCCTTCTCCTTAAATCCCCACTTATCTCCTTTACCACGTAAATCACAGAGTGGGCTCTGGTTTCCTTGGGGTTTTTTTTTGTTGTTTTTTTTTTTTGCCTGCCTAACTTTCCCTGCTCCAACAGCACTTAGAAAATAAACAGGAATTTAAACTGCAGCATGTCCTGGTAGAATTTGAGCTCATCTTCCAGCAAACCCATCCAAGGAGGGTGACACTGGTCCTGCTCACCACTACGTGCTTCCAGCCCCACCACATTCACAAAGCCCTTTTATTTATTTTTGGCCCAGCCAAATCCTTACTGGGGCATCCCTGGGAATATTTTCCCCCCACAAATCCCTTGTTCCAGCTGGAGCAGAACATGAGACACCGACCAAAGCAGGAGCACAGGGCCAGCCCAGCCTGGCTCTCCCTGCACAGCCCCACATCCCTCTGGCAATTAAGGCAATTGCTTGCATGGAAACCTAATTATATTAGGGAAGTATTTAGTAATTTTTAACTGTTGGGCTGGTGGCTCTGCTCCCTCCCCCTCTCACATTCCAGCAGCACTGGGCAGGAGTTGCAGCACTGGATCCTCCCCTTCTTCCACCACTGCTTTGAAGAGAGAGGAAGAGGAGCAAGGTGGTGTGATGGGCTTGGGTGGTGGCCCTGGAGACCGTGGATGAGCTGGAGAGTCTCCAGCAGTTTGCATGGGATGACTGGGAATGCCCAGCTCTGGCACATGGTGGCCTCTTGGTGCCACCAAGATAAAGATGCTCCAAGGTCTCCTGCCACAACACCCTGCTGCCCCCAGGCAAGGCCTCAGCCATCTCTGATGCAAATTCAACACTCCAGCCACAAGGTTTTGGGCGCCCTGGATCTGTCTCCATCCTCCACCCTGGTACACTAAACTTGACTAGGTGAGAGCAGAGCAGAAGCACCACTACACCAAGCCCCACCAGGTATCCAAAAATAACAGTCCCAGGAGCACCCTGGCCCTGTCTGTCCACAGCAGGAGCCCACCACAGATTGAGCTCCACCATGGATTGAGTGCACCATGGAGAGCACCACAGGGCCCTCACACCGGATGATTGAGCTCCACCATGGATTGAGTGCACCATGGAGAGCACCACAGGGCCCTCACACCGGATCATCTCCATGGGCACACCCAGCTCGCTCAGGGGCCAGCAGGACCAGGAGGCTCCCCCAGGCCAGCCCTGACCCCCCAATTCCCCATTCCCAGCCTGGAAAGGCCGGCAGTGCCTTTAAGAGGCCTGAGGGGAATGTGATGGCCGCTTTTCCGAAGGCCCATTAATTTGCCAGCGTCACATGCTCCGCAGCTGCAGCCTGGCAGTGATTTATACTCCTCTGAAGTTCATCAGAGGGAAAAGTACTTCCCAGGCACAGCCTATCCCCCTTCCCTCCTCTGCTCCTCTCCGGGGCGAGCTGCCCGTGTCCAGAGCCTGGTGAAAATCCCGCGGCCCCATCCATCACCCCGAGTGTCACCCCCTGCCCTCGCCACCCAGCCCAGGCACTCCCCTTCTCCCCGGCATCTGCCAGCAAAAGAAAACTTCCTCTGCCTTCCTTGCCTCCGTGACCCACCGATGAGAAAGTCATTAATTAATAAGGGGCAGCGCTGCTCCGGCTCCTCTGCGGCCTGCAGAGCCCCCTCCTCCCCATCCCCAGGCCCTGTAGCCAAAATAAACGTCAGGGAGGAGGCGGGCGTCCCCTCCTCCTGCCGTCCTCCGGGGAGGTTCAAAAGTTCAAGATTTTCACATTTCCCTAACGTTATTTCAGGAAATTGCTGGAGAAAGGAAAGCCGGCGCTGCCGAAAAAGCGATCCGCGGGCGGATCCAATAACACACAGAATCCAGAGGCAGGGCTGGGTGTGTGCCAGGCGTGGCTCAGAGGGAGCCCCATCCCCACCCCGACGCTTGGTTTTTGGAGCATCTTTGCACACCGCTGGCTTTCGCTGGGTTTTTCCTAAAGCAAACCCATATTCACTCCAAAAGCAGCCCCAGAGGTGGCAGACGCCAGAATAAGCTGCCACAAGGTCCTTGGGTCACTCCCCAGAGCCAGGATGCTCAGAGCACCAGCACTTTTCAAATTCTAGCAGCTGGTTTGGGGGTGATGCTGCCAAGATGGTTCAGAGCATCCCCAAGAACATCCCTCAGTGTAGGGAGTATGGGTGCCACGGTCCTGGATCCCCAAGGAATGACAGCTTGGCCCCAGATGTGCACAGGGCTCCCTGCAAGCGCTGCCCTGACATGTTTGGGTTCCCTCCTTCCTTCCTCTCAAAACCCTTCGGATTTCACGTTTGCACAGACCTCAAACACGACCCGAGTCGCACCTGGGTTTGCACCAAAACCAGGCTCAACGACAGCTCTCACTGCAGGTTCGTGGGAAAGGTTTGTAAAACTACTGAAACTCCTGGCAAACCTGAATTTGGGGTTACAGTGAAACACGAAACTCGGCTGCTTTCATGTGGTTTGGGGTTTTCTGTTGCAAAACATTCGGTGCAGCAGCTCGGGGCGAGAGCGCGACAGCCGAGCGCAGCGCAGCGTGTCCGTAGGAGAGAGGAATTCGGATACACCCCGGCAGCGTTCCCTGGCAAATGATTAACCAGGACTGGGAGCCACCTCATTAGCCTGGGGGCTGGACCAGTGCCACCAGCACCAGGCAGAGCTCTCGGCGCTGGCAGGGACCCAAGGCAGGGAGGCTGCCTCGCACCGGCGCGGCTTCGATGGATCCGTGGTTGTGGAAGAGCCTGGACGTGCCGTAGCACGTGGAATTGTGCCTCAGGCAGGTGCTGGCAGCTCCCTGAGGGACAGGAGATCCCAGCCATGGTGCTCCTGAGGGCTGTCTCATCCCAGCAGGGCACTGCTCACCTTTTCCCTGCCCAGCTGATGGCAAAGAGGGGGTGGGAATCACTCACTCCTCAGTGTCGCCTCACTCCACCCAGGCAGTGAGGGAGTGGGATTGGTTTGCTCTGGGATTTTTTAAGTTTGAGGAGTTCTTGGGGTGCTTGGAGTCAGAGCTTCTGCTTTGAGCCCACTTTGTCCAACCGGCCCCACTAATTCCAACTGGGAAGTGGTGATGGAGACAATGCCTTGAAAATGAGCAGTGCGAGTATCCCAGAACACTGATTTCCTTGGAGGAACAGGAGTTCTTCCCAGGTATCCATCCCCCTCAGCCTCCATTAACCCCTTGCTCCCCAACAGCTCCTCAAGGTCTGGGTGTCACCCAGGCCACAGCAGGCAGGAAGAACCACAATGGATCAAGATCTGCATTTTTCCACCCATCCCTGAGGCTCTTCTCAGCTGTGACAGAGCTCCAGGCACCGGGCACTGCCTCCAAGAGAAACCACATCCCAGAGGAGGGAGCAGACACCCAGCCAGGTCAACCAGAATCCCGAGCTGATTAAGGAAATTTGTATTAATTAAAGAAATGTGTTAATACCCTGGGAAAGCCACCAACCCTGGAATGCTGTGCAGACACCTCCTGCTCCCCTGGAACGGCTCAGTCCTTGTCACCCCAGCCTTCCCCACACCCTCCCTGCACTGATCTCTGCCAGGTATCACCCCCCTCACTCCCATCTCTTATTTATACCCCTGGGCTACTTTTTTTCCCTCTCTTACACATTTTAAAGCTGCCCACCTGAAAGCACTGCAACAAATTCCCAAGACATCCCAAATTAGGTTTATGGCTGCACAGAACCCAGGTGACACCAGGGCCAAGAAGCAGCACTGGGATGTTGGGTCACTTTCTGAACCCAGCCCAGGCTAGGACAGGATTAAGCTCACTCATATCTACACTATAAATAATAATAATCATAATAATGTCATTTTTGCAGCGCGGTTCTTTCAATAGGGGATGATAAATGTATTTGTAACGAGCGGTGGTAAAGATTTTCAAGCCATCTAATTAGGCAGCTGTTTCCTTTCCAGACGTGCCCAAGTCCCTTTGGAAAAGGAAACGTGGCCTCCAATGCTCCCTCTCTGCTGTGGGAACGTTACCCTGTATCCTGAAACTCAGCTCCCCCGGGGGCACCGTTTGGAATCCCCAATTTCCCATATTCCAGAGCTGCCTCGTGCTGAAGGAGCACCCAGAGGGAGCTGGAATCACACAAGATCTGCTCCAAGAGGAACCAAAAATCCCAGGGAGGTGCTGGTGTGCAGAACCATCCCACTGTGGATGGTGCCAGGGAGACTCAAAGATGATGGGGAGGAGAAAGGGACAATTCAAAGGACAGGGCAGCCCATCCCAGCACCGCCACCCATGCTGATGCATTTTTCCTTTTGTGCCTGGCATTCCCAGCAAACACTAACTTCATTATTGATTTCTGCTCGTTTGTCATTTTTATAACCTAGCCAGCACTTCTCCTGAGAGCTGTGACTAATTCCACTTCCCCAGGCTGGAGCGGGAGAGAGGCTTTCACTCTTTTGGGATGGGCTCTGGCAGGGCACCCACAGAAATCCCAAATGTTCAGTACTTCATCCGTGGCAATGGGGGCACCTGCCCTCCCCAGCTGAGCCACCAGCCAGAGAAAAGCCCCAGTGCTGGGAAGGCTGATGGAACCAGCAATCCTTCCCTCCTTCCAGCAAAGCCTCGGGATGGAACTCCCAGAGGAGAAGGTCCATTGAGTTAAAGGCAGCAGATGCTGCTTCCGAGGGGTGGGACACAGGGAGCACCGACCACGGCATCTGCAATTATGGAAAGCCAGATAAAGAAAATCAAATCTCATGCTTCAGGGCATGGGCTGATGAGCCCAAGGGTCAGGAAGGAATTTCTCTCCCCTTACACAGCAGTGCACAATTGGGTCAGTGCATTACCAGGTGCCACAAGTCTGGGATTGTTTTTCCCTCTCCTTTTGGAAGCCCTTGGCACAAGAGCTGTGTCTGAGGGAGATGATGCCTCTCCCACCACCCACATTCCTAAAGCTCAGCATTCCTATTCCCAGGTGAAAGATGGCACAAGGACCTCGCTCCAGGCCACCCCTCTGCTCTGACACCACTCTGTGGTGCTCCCTGCCCCTCTCAGCCTTAATTATTTCTACCACAATCACCTAAATCAGCACAATCTCCCCTGTGAGAAAGGTACTTTTCTTCCCCAGTGTTTGAAAAACACTGTGCACACCTCCGGTGCTATTTAAACAATGAGCAGCAATAATAAAAAAAAAAAAAAAAAAGCAGCAATGTTGGCTTAGGAAATAATGCAGTGGAAAAGGGGATGAATGGAGAGGATGGAGCAGAAACCCCCGATGGTTTTGTTCCCAGAGGTTGGGAAGTGTTTGTGGTAACAGCGGTTGCTCTCACTTCACGCCTCATCCAGCATCCTTTCCCTTCCTTGAGCAACTTCCCCGTGCTAAATCTTGCTTAGCTGGGAGGATCTAACCACAGGGAAGAGGGCTCAGTTTCAAATTAAAACAAAGTGAGCAAACAAACACAAATTTGGTCTGGAACACGTGCCTATCTGCATCGGCCCTTGCTAAGCCAGGCTTTGCCAAGCCACATGCTTCCTAATCCTGACAAACAGTTGTTGGCCTTTCCCACTGCCAAGCAGCTCTTCAGCAGTGATTCCCTGTCACCCAGGGTGGCATTTCCCAGCGTGATCTGCACTGGTCACACTCGGCACCTGCCAGAGCCAGCAGCTCTCCCCAGACCCCGTGAAAGCACACTTCACAAACCCTGTCAGTGGGGGCTGATGGGGATTTTATCACACAAGACCTGTGATAGGTGCAATCTGAAGTATGGGATTAATGCACCCAGCTGTGACCAGCTAGCCAGCAGGGAATTTGGGGGGTCTGCAGCCCCAGGCTGGGGCATGGCATCCCTGCCCTCCCGCTCTCAGGAACCCACGGCTGAGCCCAGCACCTGCGTCAGGAGCCTGAGCCCCGTGGCCAGCATCACCTGCCCGAGAGTGTGACCTCGCTGTCAAGCTCATTTTGGGACTCAGTGCAAGATGAGCTGTCCCAGAAAGGTGTAAATCAGCCAGAGGGTGGGTGCTGAGCTCCAAACCCACCCCACTCCCAGCGCCACGTGGGCACCTCCATGGGCAGGGAGTCACGTCGGCACAGGGGAGGCTGCAAAGCTGGAATCAAAGGTATGAACTGGGACTGACTGGGATTTGGCATGCCCAGACTCGGTCCCTACAACCCAGCCAGCCAGCCAAGACAAGAAAGCAGGAGCAGAAGGTTGGGATGGGGCAATGGGAGTGGGAGAATAGTTTGCAGGGGAACGTCTGAAGAAGCCTGTGGTGGCTTGCTTGGGGAAAAGGGGGAAAAAAATAAAAGAGGAATGAAACAAAAGAAAGAAAGGAGAATAAAGCAGCTGTGGAAGAGGCTGGGGCTGAGGGCTGTGTGTGGGAGCATCTCCAGCAGCACAGAGAGCGTTCCCTCCCCACTGGGCAGGGCTGGACACGTGGCCAAGGCTTGGAAAACCAAACCAAAGGAAGCAGTGGATGGTGCCAGGAGCCAGCAGAGGGGAAGGATCGGTGCAGGACACCAGCACAGAGCTGGGGACAGTCCTGCAGCCAAGGGGAGAGGAGGGGGCTGCACTGGGAGCTGGTCTCTGCCCTCAGGTCTGTATTTCAGTGCCCAGTGGGCTCCCCGAGGTGATGGAGACACCTGCCTGCATCCATCTCCCCATCCCATGACTCAGCAATGCTCCAGAAATGCCCAAAACCCCCAACTCACAGCAAGACAGGAAATTCTGGCCACCATGGAGACATCCTCCCCCAAAACCATCTTGTCCCAAAGCTCGTGTGAGAGCAGAGAGGAGGAAACATCCCTTCCCCTCCAGCCCCATCCAACAGAACAGCTTGGAGCAAGCTGGGAACATCACCCATGCTGGGAACAAAGCAGTGGTTGTATCCTGGGCACTGGGAGAGCTGGGAGGGGAGTTTCTTTTTTTAAGTAGAAAGGCTTTGGGGGGTTGTTTTTTTCCTTTTTTTTTCCTTTTTGTGGGTTTGGTTTTTTTCCGTGTTAGCCGAAAATGTCAATGAAACCAGGACTGTTCCCAGAAAAAGGACTTACACAGATGAATTAATTTCATGTTGGAGGAAGTAACAATGGAAATTCTCAAAAGATCCCATGTCAACAGCTGTTTTTGTAAAAAAACCCAAGTTTTGTACTGAAACAATTTCTGGTTTCTGCTCCTTTGCAGTGATGTGAAATTCTGCAAAGGCTGAAATCAAACCAAACAAGAAAGATTTGGAACAAATCTTGAGAGAACTTCATTAAACCCATCCAACACCTTCCCAAACACCCTGAGGCCTGGACTCCCAAGAAGGGTTTGGTTCAGTAGGATAGGGATTGGATAGGGATGAGGTGACACATCCCCATGTCCCAGCAAGGCCACCTCAGGGGCAGGACGTGGCTCTGGGACCCCAAATCCGAGAGAGCCCAAAACATACCATGACCCTGCAGGACACCAAAAGGTGACATTGGACTGCTGAGCTCCAGAACATTAAAAAAATCCCCCAAAAGAGAAGGAAGAAGCAGAGGCTGAGTCAGGAGTCAGGGCTGCAGCACTGTGAGGAGGTGTCCAGGGTCAGCCTGGGAGGATTTGCCTCCGGGGCTCCACCCAGCAGCACAGGAATGGTGTTTTCCTTCATTCCCCAGCACCTCTCCTCCTCCATCCCGGGTCCTGCAAGAGCCCTCAGATCTGCCATTTGCCTCAATCTGCTTCAAATTACCCACAACAATGCTGGGCCCGGGTGGACAGTAAAGTGTCTCCAATTGATTGTCATTTTAAGCCGTCCCTAACACTGCACAGACATTGCTGGAATATTTCCTCCTCCTCCTCCTTTAAGACCCTCCGATGACTCTGCGAGGCAGAGAGGGACCCGAGGACAGGCAGCAGGAGATGAGTGGAGCCAGCTGCCTCTCTGGCTGTGCTGGGGGCATGGGAAGGGAGCACTGGGGGTCCCCGAGGTGATGCTGAGCTCGGGGCAATGTCCCCTGGGCCGTGCAGTGACCGACGGGGCCGAGCGGCCGCTGAACCGCGCTTGGCTCCTGCTCCAGGGAGGGACAGCCCAGGCCACAGGGGCTTTGGATGGGGCAGGACCACCCTGCAAGGCTGAAAGCCCTCCAAGGGGTGGGCTCACCGTCCCTCAGATCCCTGCATGGAGCTGGCTTTTCCCAGGGCAGGCACTGGGATGTGCCAGGGTGGCTGTGCTGGCAGGGTGACATCTCTGCCACCAGCATCACAGGATCTGGTTTGGGGACAGTCCTGCAGCTGCCCTCCACATCACAGGATCTGGTTTGGGGACAGTCCTGCAGCTGCCCTCCACATCACAGGATCTGGTTTGGGGACAGTCCTGCAGCTGCCCTCCACATCACAGGATCTGGTTTGGGGACAGTCCTGCAGCTGCCCTCCACATCACAGGATCTGGTTTGGGGACAGTCCTGCAGCTGCCCTCCACATCACAGGATCTGGTTTGGGGACAGTCCTGCAGCTGCCCTCCACATCACAGGATCTGGTTTGGGGACAGTCCTGCAGCTGCCCTCCACATCACAGGATCTGGTTTGGGGACAGTCCTGCAGCTGCCCTCCACATCACAGGATCTGGTTTGGGGACAGTCCTGCAGCTGCCCTCCACATCACAGGATCTGGTTTGGGGACAGTCCTGCAGCTGCCCTCCACATCACAGGATCTGGTTTGGGGACAGTCCTGCAGCTGCCCTCCACATCACAGGATCTGGTTTGGGGACAGTCCTGCAGCTGCCCTCCACATCACAGGATCTGGTTTGGGGACAGTCCTGCAGCTGCCCTCCACATCACAGGATCTGGTTTGGGGACAGTCCTGCAGCTGCCCTCCACATCACAGGATCTGGTTTGGGGACAGTCCTGCAGCTGCCCTCCACATCACAGGATCTGGTTTGGGGACAGTCCTGCAGCTGCCCTCCACATCACAGGATCTGGTTTGGGGACAGTCCTGCAGCTGCCCTCCACATCACAGGATCTGGTTTGGCTTGGGAGGGAACTTAAAGTTCATCCAGTCCCACCTCCTCCATGGGCAGGGAACACCTTCCACTATCCCAGGGTGCTCCAAGCCTTGTCCTTGGACACTGCCAGGGATGGGGCAGCCACAGCTTCTCTGGGCACCCTGTGCCCATCCTCTGAGTAAAGAATTCCTTCCTAACATCTCCCCTAAATCTCTTCTCCTTCAGCTTCAAGGCATCCCAGCCAGCATCCCTGCTGGCAGCACCCGCTGCTCCCTGCATCCCTGCTGGCATCCCTGCAGCCAGGCAGGCACTGAGCCTCTGCCTGCAGTCAGCCTCGTGTTGTCACACAAATTGCACCTGGGAAACTGTTACAAGAATTAATTGATCATATAAGTACAGTAATTGGAACTTGCAAAGCATAGATAATTACCTTTTATTAGTTCCTGTAGATAATCCATTATGCACTGATTAGGCCGCAGTAAGGATCTTACAGCCCTGGTTTGATTAATGGCAGATTATGGATATTAAACTCAAGCAGGAATAGATAAGTTACTATTTTCTTTCTTGCCTTAGGAGTACATCACCCCCTGAGTTATGGCCAGGAGTTTTCTGAGGTGCTGGGGAAGTCAGGCATGTCTGAAATTCCCACCTGACCCGACCATGCTCCATCTCCTGTGCTGGGTACCAGCTCCCAACTTTTCCCAGTGGCTCAAGGTCCCCCAATCCCCATTTATCAACCTGCTTCCCACTGACAGCCACTTGTTCTGCAAGGCCTGACCAGCTCCAAACCTGGAGAAAAAACTGCCATAATTTTTTAACCCAAACCTCACTCCCCATCTCAGATGCTCTCATTTCCACAGATGCTTCGACCGTGTATTTATTTTCCACAATGCTCTGCCCAGCACAGAATATTGATCTGCATTTCCTGACTACAACTGCTTGGCTGCTGCCTGAGGACCTTCCTGCCCCACTGCCACTTTCACTGGGGCTGTTCCCACACCAAACCCACCATTTTCCCTGTGAAAGGGATCCTCAGTAGGATCAGCTGCAGGACCGGGGTTCTGCTCCAAGGACCATCATTCCCTGCTTGCAGAGTAAGGAGCACAGGATGGGGGCAACTGGACAAAATCTGCCTGCAGGCTACAGGAGGCTTTATTTAAGAGGAATAAATAAAAAATAAGGCTGTGATTATCTCGGGCCACTCTCCAGCTGCCACCCAGAGACAGAACGGGGAGGGGGGGAGCGTTTTTCAAATGAATAAACAAACGCGAGCGGATGTGACATGCCGAGGCACAGGGACGGATTCCTCCTCTCTTCCTGGCCAGATAACCCCGCTATTGGCACGGTGTTGGGGATTAGGAGAGAGGAGGAAAGGAGGAAAACAGCAAATATGGGAAAGGGGGGGAAAAAACACCTCTTGGAGCAGCCAAGGGAGCGAGGAGGCTGCGTCCAGCGCCAGCCTATTCATCCTGCACGCTGCGCACTGCCAGGGCTGGGGATGAATGGGATTTACTGGCCATTAAAATAAAGCCCTTTCTGTAGTTTATAAACAATGTCGCTGCTCAGTGGGAGGCTGGACATTTTAGTTCATTAAGGAGCAAATAATCTCTGTCACTTTTTTATTTTTAAATTTATTTACACATAGGGTTGGGCTTTTTTATCCTTTCCTCCTCCTCCTCTTCCTCCCCGCCTCAGCCAGGAGCCGAAATCTTCTCCAGGCCCCGAGCTTGCTCCTCCTGTGGCCGCTGGCCAAGCCACAGAAATAATCCTGCTTATGTATCAAAAATGTTCCTTACAGGAAAAAGAAATTTCTATCTGCCTAAACCCCAGGCATGGCTGAGGGCAGCGCTGCTGGGCACAGAAGGAATGCTCAGCAGCCATCCTGGGAATAGAACTGGGCCCTGGGGGAGAGCCAGGGACATCAGCAGAGACTGCCAGGTCCCAGCATGGCCTGGGACACCGACAGGGACAGGGACACCATGATCAGAGCCCATTGTGCCAGGCAGGAATGTGAACAGACCATTTCCCTTGGCACTACACTAACACTGCATGCCTGCCTGGAAACGCCACCCTGTCTGGGAGCCCTGCCTTGAGCAAGGGGACCCCTTGTAGGGAGGGGAGGGTGACAGGGTGACACAGCTCCAGTGACTCCCCCGTGACACCTCCAGCTGTGTCTGCCTGGCCCTTTTCCAGAGGCTGGCAGAACTGCTCCTGGCCAAAACTCCCCATCCCCTGGCTCCTCACCAAAGCTCTGCCAGCAAACTCCTCAGGCAGCAGAGGGAAACCTGCAGGATGCTGAGGATGCTGACACCAACTGTTCCTCGAGCCTACGGATGTCCCAGCCTAAAAACAGCCCTGGGATGGCACCGTGGAGCAGCCAGGAGCTGGCTGAGGCTCCGTGGTGCCCTCTCCACCTCCAGCACAGGGCTCAACTTTGAGGGAACAAGGACATGTGGGAGGGGCAGCACCCGGTTTAGCCTCCAGCAGCTGTAAGGATGCTCTGATGGATTTTTACACGAGGATTTGAACTCCCTTCCCAGCCAGGGTCAGGGATGCCCTCCTGAACCGTGCTCCCACCGCGGTGCTAAGTGGCTCCTGCATCCTTCCCTGCTTCCTCTGTCACCTCCCCAGTGACTCAGCCCTGCTCCCTGATGGGCACAAGGGATCCCTGCTCGGTTATCTCGGTCCTGAAGCACTTGAGCAGACGGCAACCGTGCGAGCCATTATATCATTCAGGCACTATCAAAAGCTCACACAGTGGCACTTAATTACAGCCCCGGAAGCGCAGGCTTCCTTAATAAATCAAAGAAATAAAGTCAGAGATGATGCACTGAACAGAGGGGGTGGGGTGGGGGGGAATAAAGAGCTTACAGTTTCCCTCTGTGTGTCCCCTTTAGATAACAGATGCTCTCTTCTTAACCTCTCACTTCATCAGATCAGCTCCAGCTGTGTTTGGATCAAGTGCACAGCCTGGCTCACGTCCAGCCTGTCTGCTTCCCTGCTCCAGTGCCAGCTCCATCCCTCCGGCTCCGGGGCTGGCTGCGCCGGGGTGGCACAAGGAGGGGAGCCCCGCCGAGCCAGGCCCTGTCCCATTAAACACATTTCACTCCACTCCTGCTTTCAGCCACCCAACTCCTTCACCAGAGCATCCCTGCGACTCTCGGAGGGCTGAACGCCAGCTCCATCAGCATCCTGAGGGTGTCCCTGGCCGGGCTCCCGGGAAGGGCGGGGGCAGCCACTCGTGTCACCGTGGCGACACACGGGGCATGGCTGTCCATTGTGACAGCGAAAGCTTCCAGAGCTGAGCCGAGAGCCCCGCCTTGCCCCGGCCATAAATCACGGGAGAAGCCCCCCGGGACGCCCCCGGCTCGCACCACCCACCTCTCCCTGTTTATTTGGAAGTGTCACCTCCTCGCTCCGCTGGCGCGCAGCCGGGAGCACCGTGATGGATGGGGCTGGCCCGGCGCTGGCAGGAGATCCCTCCCAGCACAGCCTGTGCACCAGCAGCCCCCCGTGCCAGGCTCTGCACCCCCGGGAATGGGGGTGCCAGGAGTGCCCAGGTGCTCTTGCCCGCCTGCAAACGTGCAGGGCAGCCCAGGAGCTGAGCGGAGACAAAGCCGCTGAGAAATCCCCGCTGCTCCTAATCCCCCAATAGCACAAAAATAAT
The DNA here is from genome assembly GCA_013397555.1 of Urocynchramus pylzowi. Classification (NCBI taxonomy): domain Eukaryota; kingdom Metazoa; phylum Chordata; class Aves; order Passeriformes; family Fringillidae; genus Urocynchramus; species Urocynchramus pylzowi. The sequence continues at coordinate 40,472 of VZRH01001407.1, read as the reverse complement.
GGAGCATTATCTCATCAGGCTTTAACTCACTAATTACCCCGGGGATGGCTTAATAAGGAAGGGACACCCACCTGCCAGAGGCAGCCTAAGCCTGTCTGCTGGCCGGTTACACAACAGCACGCTGGGCATCCTTCAGCCCTCCCGGACCAACCCAGCTGGGACAGGGAAGCAGGAACAGCTCTGTTCCCAAACTGGGGGATGTCTGAGGGAGACCAAATAGCCACAAGACACAACTGCTTCCCCAGAGCACATGTCACTGCCCCGAACATCCCCATGGACCCAGCCAGGAGGAGGCAAGTGGGAGTCTGCTCCCAAACTCCCCAAAACAGCCCCAAAATCTCAGTGTCTCCGTGGAGGAAAGCACCTGCTCTCAGGCTCTCCACACCACCCTCCCCTCTCCAGCTCAGCTGATGAGGGATCATCCCACATCCTCCTCAGACACATCCCCATGCTCCATGGGGCAGTGTGGGGAGCAGGCTCTGAGATGGGTTTAAACCCTGCCCTGGCAGTTTGACCTGCAGGTGCCAGGGGCTGCTCCTAACCCCCCTGGCAAGACCAACATCTCCTCACCACAAGAGCCCAAATCACGAGCAGCTTCAGCAAATCTTAGCCAGGGCTCCCCACGAGCCCACGTGTCCCGCTCGGTGAACGGAGCTGGAGCGTGAAAAGCGAGCTGGGCGGAGGGGAGGGCTTGGGTTACAGCTGGGAACAGCCACGGTGGGGCTGGAGAGGGCTCTGACAGCTCCTGGCTGCTCCCTGGGCAGCGATATCTCCAGATCTCTTACAAATAAATATCATTGCTCATTATCTCGGCATTAAAGTTACATGCTGGGTGAGATGGGCACTGAGCTTTCTCTCGCTAATCTAAAACGGATGCCAGCGCTTCCATTATTAATCTGCCAGGTCCCTGCTGCTCCAGCTCTGCCAGCTCTGCCACTGCCACCCCACGTCCCCACAGGGCAGGGGACAGCGGAGCAGCTCAGCAGCCTCTCTGCTCACACGTGGCCTGGCAGCTTCACACCCTGCCTCCTGGGAGGGGTAGAGTCTCCTCCAGGGCCAGGGCTTGGAGTTTCCTCAAGTTTGGCTCTGCTGAACCCATTTCCACAGGGTAGGATGAGCAAGGGGCAGTGAGGACAGTGGAGGTTCCTCACTCCACATCAGCACAGGGTGCAAGGATGCACAGGAGCAGTCAGGAGAGCTCTCCTCGAACCTTCAACTTGACAAGGCTGGTGCCTGCAGCCCTGCTAAATGTGGAGCCCCAGGGAAGATCCCTGCAAGAAAATCTCCTGGCACAAACAAAACTGAGACCAAAACCCCTCGGTGGTTGTGTTCACCCCAGGAGCAGCATCCCAATGTGCCCCAGAGCAGACCACAGGCTGGGAGCACGTGCCTTGCAAGGCACCCATGGGGTTTGACACCCACATCCTGCAGTATCCCAGGCTCCTGCTCCAGCCTGGCATGGAGCTGAGCTGCTGCAGGATGTGGCAGGGCACTGCCCTGCTGCCCACGCGTGGCACCAGCCGCTTCCTGCCACGCCAGAGGACGGTGAGTCACCAGCACGGGCTGCACAACTCGTCCTGGCCCTCTCTGCAGCTGCAGGGGCACGGCTGCAATCCAGAGCCCAGCAGCAGCTTCAGGGCAGGGATGGAGGCACAGCCACGGGAGATGGGCTTCTCCCTGCTGCTGACAACACAGGGCAGCCTTGATGCCCAGAGAGATCAAACTGGAGTGCTAAACACTGGTCTGAGATAGAGACAATGCCCCAAAGTCTCCATACAGGAAGTTTCCTTTCCCCTGACCACACACAGATGGACCAGAAGCAGCTTTTCTCATTTCCCCAAGGTTAGTGCCCAAGGCATGCACCCAGTCCCACTCCCAGCACCATGAAATCACACGGGTCACAGTGAAGGGACAGCACCATCACCCTGGCTGCTGCCTTCCCTTCATTTCTCCTTTTTAAGAGAACAATTAAACTTCAGCCCTTTCATTATTTATACCAGACCCTGACCTGGCATCCTCCCGGCTCCTGATCCTTGCTGTCACATCTTGCCAGCCCCCAGCCACGCTCCCACTGTCCCCACGGGATGAGGGCTCCTTGTGCCAAGCCCTCTCTTGCCAAGGGGGACGTTTCCTGCCTGCCCTGACGTCAGGCAGCCGCGTCAGGGAAATGAATGTGGATTTCAACATCCTTTGGTTTGTCAGCTGCTCCTTGCGACATCCCCACGGTAAACCCCCAAAAAAAGCACACCCCGTCGCTCCCCCGCAATCCTCCTTCTGCTCACTTGGCTCCATCCAGGAGAGTGTTTGTCACCTCCAAATAAATATTTATTAACTGAGCTGCAGGTGTCTGGGGCTTCCCACCTCCTGTGCTCTCAGCTGCACTGACACCGGAGCTGTGCCGAGCTCCCAGATGTCAGCTGGGAGCAGCTCCGGGAGCGTTCCTGCCGCCTGCCTTGAGCCCAGCAGCCAAAGAGCTGCTCCAATCCTCCCACCAAGCCCAGCAGGAATGCTCTGGATAACAGAGTGGCAGCACGAGTGGATCCAGGGGATGGTGGATGAAAAGGTGGCGGTGGGAAGGAGCCTTCCTTGGGCTTTTCCTCCTGGAAAAATCATGGGCAGGGTGAAGGAAGACAAAGTCCACAGGCAAAGGTAACTCCTGCAGGACTGAGCCTGCCCAGCTCTGCTACTGCAAATGTGGGATAAAGAATTCCTGAGCAACAGAGGAGAAAAATGGGAGAAATTGAGGGAAAAAGAGGAGAGAGTCCCAAGCAAACTGCCTGCAGCACAGGGTGGTTCGTTGTGGGAATGGAAACCTTCCCAAGCCACATCCCTGGGCATCCCTGATCCCCGGCCAAGGGACAGCAGGAGCCACAAGAGAAGGGAAAGCAGGAACCCAAGATTTAGTGGTCCACCACAATGGGGGAGATGCTTATGCCAAGGGCAGCATGTAGAAGGGACACAGGGGTCCCTGTCCTCTCTGGGGACAGTCCAAGGCCACCACGTCGCCCTTGACGCACAAAGCCAAGGGATTTGGGCACCTCCGATGCCCTTGGGGACACCACTGGGCTCCTGTCCAGCACAGCCTGCTGCCCAGGGGGATGATAAACCCGAGATTGGGAAACGCTCAGACGCTGCCACAGACACGGGGAGCATTTTCACAGCCTGGCCTCTCCCCCTGCACGCCCTGTCACCGCTGTCACCGCTGTCACCGCGTCCCCTTGCTCCCTCCCACCCCTTTCGAATTAGCAGCCATCGACCTCCTCCCCCTGCGGAGCTGACATTAATCCCGCGATGTTTGTTTAACAACAGTTCCCATTGATCTGCAGCCTGATCCTCCCAGTCAATCCAGGCTTTTGCCAGGGTCTGGAGTGCAGGGTCTGGCTCTGGAGTGGCCCTTCAAGAGAAAGGCTGTGCAGGCTGATAGGATCAGATGCTGTCAGTGCTGCTCTGGGACCCATTAGCTTTAATTAGCTGATGATGCTGTAGAGGCCACATAAAACAATGAAGGGGATTGATCCCTCGTGTAACACTATTGACAGTGGAGCTGCATCTGGGATCAGTTTGGTGCCGGATGCATCTGTAGGGTCTACAAAACCAAGGCCTGTTTTCTTTTTCTGGGATGTTTTTATTTTTTTTTTTTTTTTTAGCTTTAATTTTAAAATCCCATCATGGTAGGGCTGCCAGGTTAAAAGCAAGGGAGGAAAAAAAAAAGGAAAAAAGCCAGGGAGCAGGGGAGCCCTCTCTGGCAGGGGAGCCCTCTAAGCACTTCCACATCCCTCCCTGCCAAAGACCCTCCTGTGGATTGCACACGCCGGTCATTAGGTCATTAAGGCACTGCTGCCAGGTCACTGTCATTATCCCATTTGGAAAACAAGCCATCAGCTCTCCATGTCCTTTGCTCTGAAGGGCACATCAGTCCCTGAACCATCTGCGTTCTGCAAAGCCCTTTCCCTCTGTGCAGTGTCACCCACCACACCTGCAAAGCCCTTTCCCTCTCCAGTGTCACCCATCACACCTGCAAAGCCCCTTCCTCTCCAGTGTCACCCATCACACCTGCAAAGCCCTTTCCCTCTCCAGTGTCACCCATCACACCTGCAAAGCCCTTTCCCTCTGCACAGTGTCACCCACCACACCTGCAGCAAAGAACCAACATCCCTCAAGGACCACGGAGAGAACCCTAAAACACCAGGATGTCACTGGGAGCTCTTCCATTTTCAACTGCCCTGCTGCAATTGGACACACTGAGGTGGGAAAAGACCTGAAGATCATCCAGCTGGGCATCTCCATGTGCCCACACCACGTGGGGATTTCTCCTGGGGGCCTGAGATGTTGGCAGCCAAATGCCCCAGGTACTCCCTAACGAACAAAGAAATCCCAGTGGGATGAGCCCACAGGCATTACAAGCTTAGAGCGCAGTGAGAGCCTCCCCAGACACCTCCCAGAGCACTGGGGAATCACAGAGGTTTCACCTCCCACAAACTCCACCCTCCAGCCTCCAGCAGATGCAGCACCACAGCCCTGCTGAGCTACAGCTCGGGGATGCCAGTCCAGAAACAAATCCAGGAGATGAAAACTCCCCTGAGCAGGCAGCGAGCTCTCCAAAAGGGTGCCAAGGGGAGGATCTGCACAGGGGGCACAGGAGGATCCCAGCAGAGCTGAGGACCACAGGAAAGCATCCCTGACCATAGCAGAGCATCCCTGATCACAGCAGAGCACCCCTGACCACAGGAAAGGATCCCTCATCACAGCAGAGCATCCCTGACCACAGCAGAGCATTCCTGACCTCAGGAAAGCATTCCTGATCACAGCAGAGCATCCCTGACTTCAGGAAAGCATCCCTGATCACAGCAGAGCATCACTAACCACAGCAGAGCATCCCTGACCACAGCAGAGCATCCCTGACCACAGCAGAGCATCCCTGATCACAGGAGAGCATCCCTAATCACAGGAGAGCATCCCTGATCACAGCAGAGCATTCCTGACCTCAGGAGAGCATCCCTGATCACAGCAGAGCATCCCTGATCACAGCAGAGCATCCCTGATCACAGCAGAGCATGACTGACCACAGGAGAGCATCCCTGATCACAGCAGAGCATCCCTGATCACAGCAGAGCATCCCTGCAGAGGTCAACCCTTGAAGGTCCCTGGATCCCTCTCTCCCCACAGCAGCTACAAAAACTCCCTCAAAACTCTCCAAAAAGGGGGAGGCAGAGAAAACTCATCCCCTCAGCCCTGTGGGGCAGGCAGTTGGAAGGCTGAGTGCAGTGCCAGGGCAGGGAGCAGCCCCGCAGGCGGGGCACGGAGCGGGCAGGGAGGCGGGCAGGGTGTCGGGGCCGGGGGGAGCACATCCCCTCCCGGCTGACACCCCGGCCTAACACTTTCCAGATGTGGCTGCAGGAAGACAGAAGCAGAGCTGTTCCCTGCTGAGGAAGCTGGAAATGCTCAGAGATAATGTGGAATTCCTGAACGGGAGCCAGCGCCGGGCCGGGGCTGGGGCGCAGGGACAGCCAGGGAGAGGCAGCGCGCCGGGGCCGACACAAAACTCCTCTCTCTTTTGTGTGTGTGTGTGTGTGTGTGTGTGTGTGTGTGTGTGTGTGTGTGTTTTTTCGCGGGCTCT
>VZRH01001407.1:17541-34723 GCA_013397555.1 Urocynchramus pylzowi | reverse complement strand
TGTGTTTTATTTCGGGAACTCTGCATGTAAAAGCCCTTAATTTATACGCTGTGTGGGTTGCCGGCTGTACCCAACAAATGGAACATTTTCTCCATCCCCTTGTGAGTGTGATAAACAGCCGCTGCGCAGAGAGGGAACAGAGCCTTTTTCTTCCCCGTGATAAATATGCTCCCAGCAGCTCCCAGCTTCTTGGCTTGCAGATTATTATTTTTTTTTCTCTTCTCCAAGAGGGAGGCCTCGGCCCCCATGCCAGGTAGCCAGCCCAGCAGCAGGCAGGAGAGCAGAGGGTGCTGCTGGGCCCTGCCTGGCTCACCTTCCTCTTCCTCCCCAGCAGCGATGAAGGTGACACAATCCTGTGAGCAAACCCCGCCACCAGACACCTACAGGGACCAGTCCCTGTCACACACCGGGCAGAGATGGGCACCCATCCACTGCTGTCCCACCAGAGCTCCTCTCCAGGGTGCTAGAGAGGAGGCACCCCATGCCAGTGGCACCCACAGCCACGCCAAGCAGCTCCTTCAGGAGCACCCATTTCATTGCCCAGATCCTGGCTGAAAGAAACTTCAGAGAGCTGAAGCCCAGGACAAGCAAACTTTGATCCAAAATCAGGGAGTTTTGCCATTTCTGACTGAGGAAGGTATCTTGGACAAACAGCATTTCCTGTGGTATTTCAACGCTTTTTTCAAACCAATCGTTTCTCAGCGGGAGCAATCTCAGAATTCCAGGAACTCTGAATTCTCAGGCTTCCAGGAACATGGATGGGCTTTGGAGCAGGCCCAAGAGGACAACAACCACAGGCATCAGGAGGGTCTCTTGGAGCATCACTTGGGTTCAGATCAGCTGGCATGAGGGGCCAGAACAGGGCTGGCACAGGCAGGGCTGGCACGGGGCAGGGACAGGGACCACAGCAGCAAAGCACTGATGAGTTCAGCCAGGAGCCCTGCACATCTCCCACTGGCAGCCCGTGGAAATTGGGGTACCCCAATTCCTGATTGCTCTTCTCATTTGTAATCCAGCTGATGGGGAGCTCAGTCCATCGTTCCTGCAGCTTGGTTTATTTAATGTGTCCAAAAAAAAGGGGATGTTGCTTGAGGTAACGTTGGGTGCAGCACTGGGGAGACCTCGGCGTTGTGGTGACAGAACCATTTCCTGACAGCATTCCCTGGGCATCAGTGGGAATGGGATGGCTCAAGGTCAGCTCAAGGGATGCTCTGGGATCCTCCACACAGGCAGCAGGTAAAGCTCTGGTCCAAAACTCCTCCAGTGACCCTGGGTGACAGCTGAGGGGTCTCCTGCGACTCCAAGAAGACATCTCTGAGTGCTCCCCCCAGCCTGTCCCCCAGTGTGGCAGAAAGTCATGACAGAATAGGTTAAAGAAGGCAATTCCCCCCAAAAACAGTCCCTTGCTGAGCAGGAAGGGGCTTCAGCCAACAAACAGTAACACCAATAACACCAGTAACACCAGTAACACCAAAACACCCCCAGGAGCCCTCTGAGCCAGAGGGGAGACCCTGAGGAGCAGCCTGGGAACAGGGACCATCCCCTGGCTTTCCCACCTGTGCATCCAGGGATCTTTACACTGACACCTACATGGATCCTGACCCCATCACCCCAAGGCCGAGCAGCACCCAGTGCCCAGACCTCCCCAGCTTCTCCAGGGGTGCCAATCCCACAGGGATTTTCCACACCAGTTACATCTTTATTTCCTCTGGGGACAGCCCGTGGGGAATGGCTGCTCCTCAGCTGTGCCTCCCACCCTCCCCTTGGCAATGTGGCTGGGCAGGGCTGAGGGGAGGCCAAGGAGCAGCACCATGGCAGAGGCTCCCACCAATGATACTCCAAACAGATCCCACGGCTCCCCTTTTAACGAGCCAAAGTCCTTGAATTATCCACCCCAGCTGACCCCCACCCCCTGCAGCTCTGCTGGGCCCCCAGAGCCCCCTTGGCAAGGGCTGCCCAGCCTCCCAGCCCGGCCCTGCCAGCATCCCTGGCCGTGGGCAGGCAGCAGAGCTGATGCTGATGGGCATGAAGGTCAGTGGAGAGGCAAGGTCGGCTCCGGCAGCCCCGGGGCGCAGCGCCCGCTCCCTGCCCTGCCCGCGCCGCCCCGGCCCTTCCCAACCCATCCTGGGGGGCTGCTGGGGCACAGCTCAAACAAAAACCCTGGAAATGCATCCCTGGGAACGGGAGAGGAAAGCAAAGCCACGGCTGTGCTCACCCCGAGCAGCAGAGCTGGTGCCACCGCTCCCTGCCCTGCTGTCACTGCCGCTGCCAGAGCCAAAGGGGCTGAGCTGGCAGCTGCTCTCCCACCGCTCTCCAGGGAATGTCAGAGTCTCTGGCAAGCTCTTGGAGCATTGGGATGACCCAGGATGCTGTTTGCCACAGCAGGGTGTGATTCACAAGGATGTGATGCACCCAGCACGGGCAGTGACCTTCCAGCCAGCCACAGCCGTCCCATTCCTTGTTTCTCTCACTCACTGCTGGGGGAAACTGAGGCACAGAAGGACCCTACCAGGGACAACAACCCACACTGTCCATTCCCCCGGTGTGGCTGCAGCCCTCCCTCAGCAGAATAAGCCCAGCAAGAAGAGCCACGTCCCCAGTGCTGTCCCCAACCACTGTGGACCCCCAGAGCTGTGCCCAGGCGTCTCCTGTGCTCTCCCCCACGTTCCTGTCCGTGCAGAGAGGGTGGCAGGCTCAGGAGTGCCACACAGCCCCCACCCCTGCCTGCCTGGCTGCACGTGTGCACACATGCGTGCAAAAAAAGCCGCCCGTAATCCCCCCTACATCTGCTCTTCCCTGCATCCACCAAACACGGCATTCCCAGCTCCTCCCGCAGCCAAACGCGGGGTGCACACATCTCCACAGGGCAGGGCTCCCTCCCAGCCCAGCTCCAGGGCTCCCAGCACCCGTGGAGCTCACAAAGAAGAAAACACACAGGCCAAGCTGGACATGGCTGGAGGGAGGAGAGGAAAGCCATGGACATAGAGGTGGGAAGGAACCTCCATCCAAGCAGGATGAAAATCCCAGCCTTACTGCTCTACCCTTCCATCTCCCTGCTTTCAAAGGGGGCTTCAGCTGCTCCCCTCTCTCTGGAAGCAAACCACAGCCCTGAGGAGAAGGACAAAGCCCCCACGTGTCCCATCCCTGCTCCGACACCTCCTCCCAGCCCCGGCTGTCACTCGTGATTTGTGGCGTTAATATTCCAGGGGAGGGACACCAAGGGGTGACAACGGCAGGGCAGAGCCAGCTCTTGGAGGGTCACAGCTGAAGGCAAAGCAGTAACACTGATGGGTCCTAGGATCCTGGGTGGCAGGGGGTGCAGGAGGAGGAGGAGAGGAGAGAAGAAAGCAGGTGAGGAAGGCTGGCTAACAGCGAAACACAAAACTCTGCCTTTCCATGAGCTTGTTACAGTTTAGGGATGGAGCAGCAGCACCTCAGAGAGGGACCAGGATGGCAGGAGAGCCAGGCAGCAGCAGGATGAGGTGACAGGCCTGGCTGCTCCCAAAGGATTGCCACCAAAGCTGCACTGATCCAGCCCAGCACAGGCATCACCTGCTGAGCCTGTCCTGGCTGCCCCACCGCTCCCTCCCCGCTAATGCCCCGCCAGCAGACCCGACAGCCGGAGCCCTTTTTAAGACCTGCAACCCTTGAGAGGCTTAAGGACAAGAATATCTCGATTATCCCAGCCCACAGCCCTCCAGCAGCCCCAGCTTAAGGCTGGGAATTACCAGTGGGGGCAGCCAGGACCCCTCCTGGGTGGCATCCCCCACTGCCAGCCGCTCTGCTTCCAGGGGGATGACAAATCTCCCCAAACCCCCCCAGGAATCAGCACTCCATCCCCTCCCTGGTGCTTTTCACACCTCCCCTCAGCAGCCAGGCATGTGTGCCTGGCAGCGAGCCACAGCCCGGCCCGCCGCCCAGCCCAGACCTAACATTTTGCTGGGAAAAGGGCAATTTAATTATCCTGTTCTTCTGTTTCATGACAACACAAGAACACGCTGCTCAGACACGGAAAGTGCAAACAGCAATCCCGCCTGCAGCTTCCCGGAGATGGAGAAGAACAGCAGGGAAATGAGGGGGTTAAAACAAAGCCCCAAGCCTCCAGGTTTTTCAAGAGTCCAAAGAAGCAGGGAAAAATGGTTCTGTTGTCCAGCTGCAACGCTTCTTCTGAGCTCAAAGCGAGCTCTGAGTGTCGTCTGGGGGCTCTTTGGCCACGCCAGTCTATTTTTACAGAGGAAAATGCTATTTTGAAGGGGAAGGCTGAGCAGAAGAGGTATTAAAAATCCTGCAGCCCTCTGTGGGGAGATCAAACTTGACTGAATTCCTCCAGACTTCACAAACCATGTCTGACCTTCCAGAGCACCACTTAGCAGAAAATTTACTACTAAAATATATTAAATAATAGAAAATATACTCAAAAGCATCCCTTAAACTCAGCCTTAGCCATGGGACACAGGGAACACAGGGACACAGGGACAGAGAATGCTGCCAGGAGCAGCTCCTGTTCCATGGTGTGGGCAGGAGAATCCCGGGATGCTGGCTGGGCTGGGTGAGGAGCAGCACGTGTGCCTGTTGTTTGTTGTGACAGCAGCTCCATTAGCACCCAGGAGCCAAGCTGCCTTCCCAAGGACACGGCACAGACACTCTAATTAGTGCTTTAACCCTAATTAGTACGGTAATGAAACTCGTTGGCTGGGAGAGAGCAGGTGTGAGAGGATGGAGGGGGAGCTGCAGAGTCCCCTGGGCTGAGCCAGGTCTGTCCCAGATCCCCAGGTGCCTCTGCCACAAGAGCTGCAGGGACAGAAAATCAGTGGGAGGAGGAATAAAGGCACTTCTCAGGTGGGAAAGTCACAAAAGGACAAACAAGTTGGTGTGGGGCACGCCAGTGTCCCAACAGCCACCCAAAAGCCTGGCACTGGGAAGTTCCCACGCCCCAGTGAAACTCCGGTGACAATCCCAGCAATGAGCTGGCATGTCCTGGGCACAGATTACCTGGCAGCCTGGCTCACAAACAGGTGACAAACAACCAGCTCTCTGCCCACCCAGGAGGGCTGGCATTGGCATTTTGGGGACAGCAGCTGACAGAGCCACAGCAACGTGGGGGAGCCCCGGGAGCTTCCCTGCGGGGTTCCCTTAAAAATCAATTTGCACTCTCATGGGTCCTCTGGTTTAACCTTCCCTCCCTTTCCCCCCTCCAGGAGCAGAGGGCTCAGAGGCTGCCATCCCTGCAGTGGCAGACAGCAGAGCCACTTGGGCAGGACCCGATGTGACAGAGGACGCCCCGTGACCAACGCCTGACACCAGGCTGGGTGACAAAAGGCATTTCTCTGCTCGGAGAAATCTGTCCCCTGTGCCTCTTGGGGAGCAGCCAGAGCTCTGCTTCTGGCAGAGCTGTGCATCAGCAGCTCCATCCACCCTCTCCTCTCCTCCTGCTGCTGGGGAAGGAAGGGTTAAGCTGCTCCTGCACTGCCCCAGCCCCAGGCAGGTGCTCAGCAGGACAGCCAGGGGCAGGTCAGCACCCAGTGCCTCAAGAAATGGGCTGGCTGCTGCACAGCTCAGTTAACCAGCTCTGGTGGATGCTGGAACAGCTCTGATGGACACTGGCACAGCTCTGGTGGATGCTGGAACAGCTCTGATGGACACTGGCACAGCTCTGGTGGATGCTGGAACAGCTCTGATGGACACTGGCACAGCTCTGGTGGATGCTGGAACAGCTCTGATGGACACTGGCACAGCTCTGGTGGATGCTGGAACAGCTCTGATGGACACTGGCACAGCTCTGGTGGATGCTGGAACAGCTCTGGTGGATGTTAGAACAGCTCTGATGGACACTGGAACAGCTCTGGTGGATGCTGGAACAGCTCTGATGGACACTGGCACAGCTCTGGTGGATGCTGGAACAGCACTGATGGATGCTAGAACAGCTCTGGTGGATGCTGGAACAGCTCTGGTGAACACTGGCACAGCTCTGGTGGATGCTGGAACAGCTTTGACGGATGCCCAGGACAGCTCTGAGTGATGCTCAGGACAGCCACAGCAGGGAATGCCCTGCCTGGGCACTCCTGCCCTCGCTGTGACAGTGCAGGACCACAAGGGGACAGGCCCTGTGACCGCCAGCTGACCCCCCCGAGCTGGCTCGGGGTCAGAGTGACCCCACACCTGAGCTGGTGGCCAGGGGCGCTGGCACTGCAGCTGCACCTGCTCCCTGCCCTGCAGCACAGGAGCCTTTCCTGGCCTCATCGGGGCCACCCCCACGCCCAGGCTGAAGCCAAAGCACTCCAAGTGCACCTCCCACCTCCTCTCCCTCAGCCTTTGCAGATGGGCTTTACTCATCCCCAGCCCGGAGCTGGCTCCAGCCCTGCTCTACAACCACGGCCACGCTCGTCCCTAGGAGTGTCTGAATGGGAAATGAGCAACAGGAGTCCAGACTTCAAGGCTGGCGGCTTTAGATGTCATTTGGGTTGTTTTTTCTTAATCAGATCCATTGTCAACCCACAAAAATGTGCCTCTGACACCCTGGGGATGCGTATTCCTGACGCTGTCTCGGGAGCAGCAGAAATGCAGATGATTCAGCTCCAAAATTATCAGCAGTGGGATGGGATGCAAGCCTCCAAGCAGATCCCTGGCTATTCCTGGGCAAAAGCTCCAAGCCGCCCTTGCATCTCTCTCTCCTCCTCTTGAAATCAGAGCAGAGAATGTAATTCCATATTCCCTTATTTTTCCCTGTGAATACATTCTGGTTTCTCCCAGCCCTGCAGGGAGAAGGGGATGGAGCTGGAGCTCCTGGGGTGGCTGCTCCTGGGCCATGGCTTTGCTGGCTGGCATCCCTGCGTGCCAGCAGTGCCAGGAAGGACAAACACAACCCCAAGCACGACCCTGTTGGCCTTTCCCATCTGCCAGGAGGGTTTGTCCCGACTCCTGCTGGGCTGGGGCGACGGCGCTGCCGCTGCTATTTTCTCCTTGTTTTCCTAGACATTGACACTTCCTCCCTGCACCCACAGGATGGTTTCCAGGCTTCAATTCTCTTCCCTATGGCAACAAAAACCCAGCCAGGAAACCTCAACCCACTCGCTCAACTCTCTGGAAGGGGAGAGAGGTGGGGGAAGCTCCAGCCCCTCTGGGCTGGTCACTCCAGCTCGGCACAAAACTATTTGAAAGCAAAACTTTGGTGACAATTACAAAACAAACTGGCTACAGGTGTGGCTCACCCGGGTCCAAGGTGCCCAGGAGCGTCACCAAACCCCAGGCAAGCAGGAGGACACCAGGGGAAGGATGGGATTTGCAGAAATCCCTGTTGCACGTCCACCCCAGCTCAGATTCTCTCAAATGCTGGGCTTGAGCCCTGGATTGATCCAGCCTACATCCAACAGCATCCCAGGGATGCTGCTCCATGCACACCCTGCTCCTAAAATACCCAAATTGTCAGGGAAAGGCCAGAGCAAGGAGTGGGTGTTGAAGAGGAAACGGGGAGGAAGGATGAGAGAGCAAACAAATCATATCAACTCAAATCAAAGCAGGCCACGGAAATGATTACGCTTACGCTTTTCACGCCTGGTTAATTTTTTTATTATTCAAACAAATTCCTGTTTTTGTCTTGCCTCCTTGAAGGAAGAAGCAGAGGGGAGAGAGCTCCTCCAGCAACCCCAAATAATAACCACAGGGAAAAAAGGCTTCCTGATCCAACAGTGGGAGACAATTAGCACGAGCTGAGGTGCAGAAGCATCTTTAACCTACTCTGCCATGTCAAAACAAAAACAGAAACACTTTGTGAGGAAAAGGGCTGAAATTAGGGATAATAAATAATAACCACTGGGAAAAAAGGCTTCCTGATCCAACAGTGGGAGACAATTAGCACGAGCTGAGGTGCAGAAGCATCTTTAACCTACTCTGCCATGTCAAAACAAAAACAGAAACGCTTTGTGGGGAAAAGGGCTGAAATTAGGGATTTATTTGGGGTGGGAAGGCCACACACCCCGGCACTGCATCACACACTTTGCTGCCACAGCAAAAGACATTTTGGGATCTCTGGGGAAAACTGGGCCAGGGATGGGATCCAAGGATTCCCAGCGAGTCTGAGCAGTGAGGGCACCGTGCAGCAGGCAGGATGTGACCCTGAGGTGGCCACTGGGCTCACAACCCCACTCCCATCTCTATTTTCACTTGTGTCTCTGCTCGGGACTTCAGTGGCTTTGCCTTTTCCCCCGTGCTCCTGCGCAGGTCCCACAAAACCACCCGCGGGCCTTCGGAGGATTTTCTCCCTCCAGGACAATTCTTCAGGGCCAACAGAGGGATGAAGCCCTTCCAATCCCACCAAGCAGCAGCTGAGATGTTTCTCCAGCTGCTCAGCCCGAGGAGGAGCAGCCTCTCCCCCTCTGCAGCCGCTGCTCCTTTAACTGCGCCGTCAGAGAAAACACCCGCGCTGCAAATCCAACTGTGCGTCATTCAGCTCTCATTTTGATTGTTAAAAATTCATTAATGAGAGCAGATTGGTATTATATCGCTGCCTTAATTAAAGAGGGCTACGGAACAGCATTTTAAATAGCAATGTCATTTTCTAATTGACACAGCTACATTATAAAGAAAAATACTTAAACAGAACTTGAAACCGAGCCGGTTTCTTCTGATGGCAGAGCTCATTTTGGCTTCAATTTTTAATCTGCTCGTAAAATATTTACGGGCAAGGGAAGGGATAATGTTTCTCCAGGTGTACAGTTCCCCTCCTCCTGCCCAGGCCCCCGGGAGGCTGGCGAGGGAGGAAGGCTCCAGCATCCAGGGAAGCTGCTCCTCCATCCTCCTCATGCAGGATCCCATGGCTGCATGCCTTCCTAAGCCCCAGGAGACTGGGACACCCCAAGCCCTGCTCCAGCTGCATCCTTGCAGTTAAATCCCACTGGAGTTGAGTGGAAAATCTGCTTTTTTTGCTGTTTTTCCTGGGCCCAGCATTTCTTCCTCACCAAGGACAGAGAGATGACAGGGCAAAGCACATCTGTGCCTGAGGTGGGTTCCAGAAGTGGCTGGGTCCCTGTAAGCTTGCTGGGGAGGCACAGGGATGTGGGATGGGGATGCAGGACAGCTCAGGCCAGAAGCATCCCATGTCAGGCCACGTTCAGACACCGGATCTCCCCCTCTCACACGCAGACACTCAACACCTTCCTCCCCTGTTTCATGTGCTTCATCCACAAACTCCCTACCGTCCAACAGCTAATTCCACGCATTTGAGAGCACAGATTCCTCCTGTTTTCCATTTAGGAAAAAATCTGGTCACCACTTCAAGCAAATCAGGGAAGAAAACAGCTCCGTACGCCCGGCCGTGAATTCCTTCGCGAGGCGGCGCGTCCCCCTCTCCCCACCCCGCAGGCAGCAGTCTGGGAAAGCAGCCCCTGCTCACGCCAGCAGGAGATTTTTCCACCAGCATTAGTGGAAATTAGTGGCATTAGTCCACGCCTGCGTTTTGCCAGCCAGCCGGGGTGAACTCATCGCAAAGCCGCACGCCAAGCCCATTGAGACCGGGAGCACCGCGCTTTGGCCACCGCGCTCAGAACAAGCACGAGGGCAGGGTGAGCCAGAGGACAGGTTGCTCAGAGGCTTAAACTCTGGATCTAACTCTCACTAGCATTCCAGATGACCCTCCAGATCCTAGAGGCACGCTCTGCCCTGCCTCAGTTTCCCTTCTTGCCCGCTCCCTGTTTTCCAGGTGCTCCTACGGCATCCCCAGCCTGCGGGGGGAGGGGACTGGGGGGATGCTCCAGCCAGCCCCGGGGCTTTGGAGCATCCCTCACCCTCTGCCTGTTCACAACAACTTCCAAAAGCAAAACAGCAGCAGCCCACGGGGTGGCTTGGCATGGCTGTGCTGTTTTTCCAAGATTTGGAAAACCAGCAAGAGGGGAAACATCAACTCTCCAAGGGAGGGCTGCTCACCTCCATACCCCACGGGAAACAAAGAGCAGGAGCTGGCACCATGCAGGATGAGCCCAGGGAGGTGGCAACACACCCACCCAGCTGCTGGAGGGTCCAGCCCAATCCCTAGCCCATCCAAGCCTCCCTCTGCCACCATCCTTCCCACGTCCCCTGCCCCTGTGGCTTCCCCTCCTGTCGCGAGAGGGTGAGGCTGTCCAGCTGGCTCGTGGAGGATCTGGCCAGGCTGTTTAATCAGGGAGAGTGATTGGGCCGTAATTTCTTCTGATAAAGTATTACAGATGCTACATTTCGAGCCATCTGGCAGCAGCCCACGTTTCCTGCCTCTGCTTCTCGCGTTCTTGGGAGGAGAGAGGAGAGAGGGAGCAAAAATTAAAGGCAGGATGGCAGGGTGGGCTGTACTGGGATGGGAAGGGGAGCAGGGAAGGGATTCCCAGTTCCCATTCCTCCCACAGGTGCTGCTCAGCAAAGGATGGGACAAGTGAAGAGCACATCAATCTCCCCAGGAAAAGCAGAGCAAATGGGGCTGGAGCTGCTAAAAGCCAGGGCAGGGACAGAGCCCTCAGACCATCCTGCTCAGCTGGAAATCCCTCCTGGAAGGGTGAAACCCCCTTCTCCCTGCCTGCCCCACACCTTAGCCCAGCACAGGCACCGATGAGGATCCCCAAACCCTTTCCTCTGGTCACAACATCGGGAAAATCATCTGCACCCGTGCTCATCAAGCCCAAAACCAAACAGATCCGAGCCCATCCAGCCTCAGAGCAGAGAGTAATTTACCCTGAGCCGAGCAATCCGGCGGCGCAGGGGGAGGCTCTGCAAACAAGGGGCAGCTCCTGCGGATTCAGCCGAGCCTGAGCAGAACCACATTAAAAATAACTGAAGGGAAGGGCTCACACTTCATTCCTCTCGACAGAACTGGGTCTTGGTCACGCCAAGGATCTGCCAGGGAGCCCCCACAGCCCCGCCCTGCGCCGCTCAGGTGCGAGGACAAAGTGATGGGCATGCAGGGGGCTTTATTTCCCACTTTTCCCTCACCTGCTGGTGCAAAAGGTACAAATCCCTTGTGCCCAGCGTTCCCTGTATCCCTGCAGTGCATCTCTGCAGCCACAGCCCATGGAGATGGGGATGGTGCTGCAGCAGCAGGCACAGGCAGCAGAGATGCTCCTGGCTTGCAAAACCACAGGAGATGCCTTGGCACAGGGCTCCTGGGATGTGTGGGAGCAAAGCCCTGAAGTTCCTGAGCGAACCACAGAGAGTTAAAGGCTGGCCAAGGCCCCACAGCACGAGCTTTATGCATATGTAGGCAATGTAATACAATTATACATTAATCTATAACTAACAGCCACGGTAATACAACATTACAGTAGGTAGATTATCCCATCTCCTGTCATTTATTATTGTTATTTGTAATCCATTAGTGTCCAGAGCTGGACTGGGGTCAGAGTGCAGTGTCCTGGCACGCTTTCACCCACCCTGGAAGGAGCAGGAGGATGGAAGACCCTCCTGCTATGGGGCCAAATCCTGCCCCACAATGAGTCCTGGGCAGAGATCTGCTTCCCTGTTGGCACCACGACACTTTTCAGGGCTTGGATTCCCAACAGGATACATCCACCAACAATGGATAAAGCCACCACGGCTTTGCCCACCATTCCCTGCCCCAAAACGCTGGGGCCAAACAGGATGAGGGGCTCAGCAGGAACCTGGGAGCCCAGGGGCCAGACCACTGCCACACCATCACCATGGAACCATTCCAGCTGCCTTTGAGTAGAGGGAACAAAGCCCAACTGGTTCCACACAGCCACCAATTAATCTTGATCGACACCACCCTCCGGAGTGAGTCATCCACCCGAAGTCAATTTACATTTTTATTAAATCACACAGGAAAATTGGGAGCGTTATTACTTCTCTCCGATTCAACACGAGTTCTGTGTTCCCCCACCGCTCACCGTGTGGGAAAACATCCCGGAATCTCTGCTTTAACCCTTTCTTCCCAGCGCTCCCCATCCCAAAGCAGCCCTCTCTGCACAGCCTGGAACTAAATCAGGCTGGTCTCTACAGGAGGGAAAGCAGATCCCTTGAGGAAACTGTGACAGCTGGAGATGCTGCTGCCCAGGGAAGGAGGGTTGGGTGCATTCCTGGACACCCAGCACGTGCCACAGGCAGCACCAGTGATCCAGACCCTGGAGGGACCCCCCCCTCACTGACTCGTGTCACCACCACAGCTCCTGCACAGAGCTGGATCTACCTGAGGAAGTTCCCTGGGAGGGAAAGGCAGATCCATCTGCATGGCAGCAGCTGGGGGATCAATGCATGCTCCTACCCATCCTCACACCCCTCCCACCCTGCCGTGTCTGCTGCACGCAGGATTGTATCATCCTCACTGCTGCAACACAGGCAGCTCAATTCAACAGCCTTTATTTATGGTTCCCACATGATGCAAGCAGGGAAGGGATCTCTGGAGAAGGGATAAAACCCAGGGTGTGCTCAAGCCACACCAAAGGGCTTCCCCTGGAGCAGCACGTCAATCCTGTGGCTGTTCAGTGGGCTCAAACAAGAGGAAGGGTCTCCTGACACTGCCTGAATTAATATTTGCTTGAAGAAAAAGCCCAAAAGCTCCTACTGGGATCACGATTCCATCCTGCTGGGGACTGGGATGGAGAGTGCTTGCTCAGAAGAGCACTTAATGTGACTGGGTCAGAAAATTATTTCCCAAGGATGAATGCTCCAATGATGGAATATTTCCCAAGGATGAACGCTGATTGTTTGCAAAGCCTGATCAATTTGGGCCATATTTCCTGTGGAAGGAGCAAGAGGAAGGAGGGGAATTTCCATCTTGCAATCAAATTCCAAAAATCCTGTCTTTTTCTCCCAAAACAGCACAAAAGCACGGTTTGAAATCTCTGTGCTTCCTGCCAGCGGGGAAGACTCCAAGTTTCAACCACACTCTTTGCAATTCAATTAGCTGCATCCTAGGAAAGGGCTGAAATCCCAAAATCTGAGCGATGTGCTCAGGGATACTCGTTGCACAGGGATGTTATGGCACAGGGATCTCATGGCACAGGGATCTTGTGGCACAGGAATGTCGTGGCACAGGGATCTCATGGCACAGAGATATGATGGCACAGGCATCTCATGGCACAGACATCTCATGGCACAGGGATATGATGGCACAGAGATGTTATGGCACAGACATCTCATGGCACAGGGATGCTCTGAGCCAGCAGAGCCCTTTGGGATCACCCTGCTACCAAACCCCGTCCCCAGCCCAGCCCTTTGGGATCACCCTGCTACCAAACCCCCATCCCCAGCCCTTTGGGATCACCTAGCCCTTTGGGATCACCCAGCCCTTTGGGATCACCTAGCCCTTTGGGATCACCCAGCCCTTTGGGATCACCCCCATCCCCAGCCCAGCCCTTTCTGCCTCTCCAGGCGCTTCCATCACCTCGGCAGGATCTGCTGGCTCAGCACAGCAGCGCCTGCCCCCAGCCCAGGCTGAGGGAGCAGCCAGGAGCAGCCAGGAGAGGGAATCCCCTCTCCAGCATCCCCCTCCCATTCCCGGCAGGCGCGCTCCTCCTCGGGGGGCAGCCACGATGCAACTCCGGATTTCCCAGGCTGCCTGCAAAGGGCCTTTCTTGCATTCCTGCCGTGCCTGCAGCGCTTCTGAAGTCCTGTTTTTCCACTCCAGCAGCCCCCCCTTCCTTGTTTTCCTTCTCCGGCTGCTGACCCAGATTTCATAATGAATGAATCCATGCAGCGCTCTTCAGACTTTAATTATTTTTTCACTTTTTCTCATCATACATTATGCATCAATAATAAAAAAAAAAAAAAGAGAGAGAAAAAAAATGCCACAAAAAAAACCAAAGCACCCCAGCACAATTAATTTAAGGCTGAACGGTTCACTCCTGCCTATCGCTAATCGCAAACGGGCCTGGAAATTGCAGCACTTATTTTAGACCTTGTGTTAATGTCAGAATGAAAACAAACAGGTTTTAGGAGGCTGCTGTGCCTCAGACAGCAATGCCAACTCATGGATTTCTTCAGAAAAGAACCAAGCATAAAAAACCAACGACAGAAGTTTGGGGTTTAGGGTATTTACAGTGAGAACTCGCCACGTAGCTGCCTCTTCTTCCCCTGCTCCTGAGCACGAGTGAGAACTGCACAGATTGGGCAGGAGGGCACTGGGAACCAGGAGGGAAATGGGAACCAGGAGGGAAATGGGAACCAGGAGGGCAGAGGGGATCAGGAGGGCACTGGGAACCAGGAGGGCAGAGGGGATCAGGAGGGCAATGAGATGAAGGATGGCAATGGGATGAAGGATGGCAATGGGATGAAGGATGGCAATGGGATGAAGGATGGCAATGGGATGCAGGAGGGAAATGGGATGCAGGAAGGATATGGGAAGCAGGACAGCAATGAGGGCCAGGATGGCAATGGGAACCAGGAGGGGAAAGGGATGCAGAGGTAGAAATGGGATGAACAATGACAGTGGGATTGAGGAGGGCCAGGGGATGAAGGATGGCAATAGGATGCTGAAGGGGAATGGGATGCAGGAGGGCAGCAGGATGCAGGAGAGCAATGGGGGCCAGGATGGCAGTGGGTGAACAACAATGGGACACAGGATGACAATGGGACACAGGATGGCAGTGGGACACAGGATGGCAGGGGAATCATCCATTCCCCAGGAGTGCAGGGGCTTTGGTGGAAACCTCCCAGCACACAACCAGCACGGTGACTTTGCTTTTCCCAAGGGATAACATTTTAATCCCTCCACCTCCCAGGCCTCAGGGAAGTCCCTGAGCCAAGCCTCCCTAGGGGTGGGCTTGGGGAAACATCACAGACTCAGGGGCTTGCCAGCTGTGCCCACACCTCTCCCTTCCAGGCAGGGCCACAAACACATCCCTGGCTGAAAACCAACTCTGGACCAATTGTGACATTTCCAGCTGAAATTCCAGCCCTGCCACAGGCACAGGCAGCGCTGTCCTGATTTACAGATGGTCAGGATCTGCCCATCTATGTGCCAAGCCCTTCCTGCAGCCCTGCCTACGCAAGTCCCTTCAGAAAAAAAAACCAAAGCAACACATGCAAACACAAAAGGCCCTAATTTGATCATACTCCTCTGAACTAAAAGCACCTTTGACCTAAATTTCCACCACGGGTTGGAATTCACCCTCAGCTGGCTGTGGATTAGGGGAGAACAGAGCCCTGTGTGCACGGAGAGATCCAGGATCCTGCTGCCAGCCAGCCCGGGGCTCTGCCTCCCTCCCCAGCAGAGGGGAAGGAGGGCAGGGACCCCCAGCACACCCTACCCAGGCCTAGAAGCACCTGGGTGTCTCAATTTATGTAAAGTGGAGCTAATTTCACATTATCATATGATATTAGAGCAGCCTACCTCTCTCTTGCAGCCCATGTGCAAAATCCGCGAGAGGAGCTATGAGGAGCATATGGAAAAACATCTCCAAGCACAAACATCCACCTACGGCGTGAGCTGTCGAAAGTCACAGAGCCATCCAAGAGAGGGGGATCACAAAAGAGGTTTCAAGCAAAAGCAAACATTCTTGTGTATGTTTTTTTCCTCCCAAAAACACCCAGAGACTGAAGCTTCCCCTAAACGCATGCCTTGCATTTTTGTTCCTGCTGGCAGTTTAAAGGCAGCTTGCTGGTTTTGTTATCAAGGTAACAGCAAGAATTATTCCTGCTCTGTCATTAGGAGCAGGTTTCCATCCTCTCCAAGGTAGCCAGGCTGCCAGAGGTGAGGAGAGGCTCTGACAGAGGCAGGAAGGTTTGGTGGGTGCTCGGGGAGACGGAGCTGACCACGAGCTGCCCCTGCATCCTCTGACTTTGTCAACACCTTCGCTAGAAATTTCCTGGAGAGGAGGGAGAAAGGAGATTGCACAGTGCTGACAAGCTCATGGGATGTTTTTGAGATGCCCTGCAAGCTGTCAGGCTCTGATGAGCCTCCTGCAGGGGCTGCATGGAGAGCAGGGATCCCATGGCACAGTCCCTGCCGGGATGAGACCATCAGGTCGTGCTGGACTGAGTCACCTGAACCTACCCGTTCTCATCAATCATTCTGGCACAAGGAACAAGTAATCCTCAGGGAAAGCTGTTTTTGGAGGCTGCTGAATTGTTCTTGGCACTGCTTAGGCGAGTTTCGATTCACTAGAAAATCCCAAGTATTTTAATATCACCAGAATATTTGCTCACGGGATGATGAGTCCCGCCACGAAATGGGACCCGGCCTCTGTGTCCCCCCATCACAGGGACACTCCACTCTGCCTTGTCATGTCGATGAGGAAGGATGCTGAGACCAGCCAGGGCCACCTCCTGCACAGGGTGACATGGCCATGGGGGCTGTGGACACAAGAGCCACCTTGCCTGGCCAGGAACTCCATCAGGAGCTGGACCAGCCCTGAGCCATCAGGGTGGGATGAGCAACCATGCCCACCATGCATGCTCACCAGCCTGGCCAAGCTCCAAAATGCCCATGTGCCATTAGACCATGGGGTTGATCCTCACCTTGTGCCTACACCCCTGTGCTGTGCCTTCTCCAGGTGCCATCAGACCAGGGGGTTGATCCTCACCTTGTCCCCACACCACTGTGCTGTGCCTTTTCCAGGTGCCATCAGACCAGGGGGTTGATCCTCACCTTGTCCCCACACCACTGTGCTGTGCCTTTTCCAGGTGCCATCAGACCAGGGGGTTGATCCTCACCTTGTCCCCACACCACTGTGCTGTGCCCTTTCCCAGTGCCAGCCAGAAGCAGCTCCAGCCACCTCCCAAAGTGTTGACTTTGGCTGTGGGCAGCCACATCTCTTCCTTGGGGCCACCTCACAGCCTGTTTTCCCTTGGCCCAGGGCAAAACGCCTAATTATTGCTTTTTTTTGCCTCTCCTCTCTTCTATTTTAAGATCACAGGCCTAAAATTAGATCTGCTCACACAATGGGGCTCTGAGATTTAATCCCTTCCCCAAAAGCTGACAAAATAAGTTGACGTTTGAGTCATTTCTACGAACTCCTCAGCCGCCAAAAGAAGTAAATAAACAAACAAACAGAAAGTGCACGCTGGCCAAACCACTCTGTCCAGAGGGATTTAAAAATAGCTGAACCTGCACCAAACCAGCTCCTGCACCCAGCGAGGAGCCTGAGCTCCTGGAAAGCTCCTCTCTCTCTCTCTCTCTCTCTCTGCAAACCCTCCACTGTGCTGTGGATGCTCAGATGCTGCAGCAGCTTCTGGGGCAGAGTGAAGAGCCAGCAGACACACAGGACTG
>VZRH01001407.1:0-14740 GCA_013397555.1 Urocynchramus pylzowi | reverse complement strand
AGAACCTCAGGAGAGCCTCAGCAGAACCTCATGAGAACCTCAGCAGAGCCTCAGCAGAACCTCAGCAGAACTCAGGAGAACCTCAGCAGAACCTCAGGAGAACCTCAGCAGAGCCTCAGCAGAGCCTCAGGAGAGCCTCAGCAGAACCTCAAGAGAACCTCAAGAGAACCTCAGCAGAGCGTCAGCAGAGCCTCAGCAGAGCCTCAAGAGAACCTCAGCAGAGCCTCAGCAGAACATCAGCAGAGCCTCAGCAGAACCTCAGCACCCTGCCAGGCTGAGCCCAGCCCGTGGCCGAGGGCCAGCCTGGGTGGCACGCAGAGGCCAGCACTGCCAGTGTCCTGTGACAGCTCCACAGCTGGGAGGGAGGGAAAGGAGCCCCCAGAGACAGGAATGTTGCACACTTCAGTGGCTGTTTCCAAGGCAGTGCTGTCTGGGTCCATCAGTCTGTCTGGGTCCATCAGTCTGTCTGGGTCCATCAGTCCTGCGTGCTGGGGCTACAGCCCTTTCCAAGATCCTCATCCTTGTTTCCCACAACTATCTCAACACCAGACTGGCTCGCCCATGCCTCCTTCGCTGCTGCCATTGTCCTGACACACCATTCCCATTGCTCCACACTTGGGCCAAGCAGGAGGAACCTTCTGAAATGGTTTTCTTGGCGTCAGAACAAACCTTTCCTTCCCTCGCCTCCTCCTCCTGGTCCAGTCAGGGATGGAGAGTCCAGCCCTCACCTCCCATCACATCCACCTCAGTGCACAGCCAGGCCAGGAGAAAGCCAAGCAGCCTGAAGCCGAGACAACCCTCAGACACAAGTTAAAAATACATCTTTTTCAGACTAAAGTTCAGTCCCCAAATGGTAAGAGAATCCAGGAAAAATGCGGCAGGCCCGGCTGGTGGCCGGCTTCCAGCACGAGCACCTCCCTTCGGAGGAATCCAGCAAGGAGTCTCGACTAATCCACCCAGGACACACCAACATTTCTTCCTCCTATTATTGGGTAGGGTGTTGGTTTTTTTTTTTTTTTTCCTCTTTTTCGTTTTTCCGTCTGCTCAGCAGATTTGGCATTTGCTGGGAAGGCACCACAGCCACGGGGATGGGGCTGGGTGTCGTGTCAAGGGGGATGGAGGGACCCCCTGGAATGCTGCACGCTCCTGGCACCAGCCCAGGGACTGCAGGGAGGAGTGGCTGGAAAAGAAGGGACCGGTGCAAGAGCAGGAGTTGACACTCACACTGAACAAACACACAACGTTAGCCCCGTGCCTCAGTTTCCCTGCCCTCACAAACCTGCTGGGGGGCAACACAGGCACTACAGGGGAACGAGGCCTTCGAGGTGGCACAGGCAACACTGCCAGCACCCAGCAGGATGGGTCCCCAAGGGTTTCCTCCAACCCCAGTGAGGACTTGGGTCATCCCCCCAGACCATCCCATCCCACCGCTGCCTCCACATCCTGCTGCTGCCCCTGCTCCCTTGCAATTCCCAAACTGCACCCCAAACCCACCTCACTCCCTGCCCAGCTCTGCCCCTGATAAGGTCCCACACGTTTCCCAGGAGGATTTTTGCCCAGGGCAGATCCACCACCCTGCAGCTCCACGCAGGTGGTTCCCTTGTGCTGACTGGAGACAGGACACACATGGCCTTGCCCTCCACATCAATTCCTTACTGGTGAGAAGGAGAGGAGCTGGGGGCTCACATTTGATCCTCGGGGGCTCAGCACCAGCCTCTCCCCAGCCCCTGACCGGGGAGGAGCTGCCTCTTTCGGGTCGGCAGCAGGCGCTGCTCTCCCTCCGTCCCTCCCTCCTGGTGAGATGCCCCCTGAGGAATTTGCACCTCATTCCTTGACACCCGCTTTAATTATAGGTATCAAGTCAGCTTCTGTCTTTCACAAGAGCTGTGAGCTAACTTCCTGCTCCCCTTTCTCTGCGAGGGGTTTGTGAATCACTGGATCCCTCCCTACACAAGCAGAGGGCAGTGGGCTCTGCCAAAGCCCCCCCAAAGGCTGGAGCAGAAACTCCTGGCACTGAAGCTATCGGCTGTGACATCCCAGAATGATCTCCAAAATTTCAGCCCTGGTTTCCTGCTGCCACCAAGAAGAGTCTACAGGCAGCAGTGGCACTGAGACATGGTAGCTGTTGTCTCTGAAGCCACGTGGCTCAATGGCTCCCTGCACACAGGATGCTCCATACTCACCCACCAGCCAGCACAAGCTCCTCCAACAGCAAAATGCTGATGGGATGTCTCCAAAATCCTTCCCCAACAGCCCATCCCAATGCTGCAGCATCCCTGTGACTGTGCCACTGCCCAGCAGGCTCTGCAGGGAGCAGGTACACCCCAATGCCAGCTTGGTTCTCCTCCCCAGCTGCTCCCTGGCACCACTGCCCCATCCGTCCATCCCTTCCTGATGGAGTTCCCTTTGCAGGGTTGTGGTTTGAGTGTTGTTGTTGCTGTATTTTGAAACATAAACTCATTAATTTCAGCCTAATGAGGACTTTATTAGCTGTGGATTACCATTATTCAGCTCAAGGAGATACAAATAAACATTCACAAGTTCTACAGTCCGTGAAAGGATCCCGAGCCTACTGATGGCTCCCACCTCTCCAGACAGGTCCACTGCCACCCACCTTTCCCCTCCCATTCCTCGATCTCCCTGCCCCAGCCCATGGGCTGGGAACCCCACAGGGCTCGGGGAAGGGACCCTGGGCTCACAGCAGCCACACCACACCACTCTGTTTGCTTTAATTTTTAAACAAGTCACAAGACGGGGCGGATGCAGCTGGAAATAAATCATCAACCACAACAGCAATAAAAGCACCCTGGTGGCCTCGGCTCAGACGTGGCGAGCACAGGACCAGCGGCCAAGCCACCACTGTCCCATCACTGACGGGGTGACAGAGCAGCTCCTGTGCCAAGCCTGGACACTGCAGCTGTCACCGAGGAAATGGTGACAGGATTGGAGCAGGAAAGGAAAGGCAGAAGCTGCTACAGCCAGTCAGGCCAGCTGCACAGCCCCGTATCACTGGGAAAAAGGGATCCAGGATTGCAGCAGTCCCTGGGACACCTGCCCTGGGGACACAAATCCCTCCTCACTTGGGGCTGCAGCTCCCCTTTCCAGCCTCCTCCAGCCCCAGGGCCAAGGGGAAAAGGGGAAAGAAAATCTGTGCAAGTCTCTCCCACGCAGGGTGCCAGCAGAGCTCCTCTGCAGGGATTGAGCAACATGGGGATGAGGCAGGAGCATCTCCCCAGCCCTTACACCACTGTCCTCACCCTGCACCACAGCAGTCAGCTCCCCTAAGCCCACCCAAATGGATCCCAGGAAATAAAATTTCTCCCTGCTCCTGCCCAGAGGATTCCTCTGCACCAGGCAGGAGCAGAGGGCTGCTGCCTCCACACCAGGGTCCCTCCAGCCCCCTCCAGCTCGCAGCAGAGGGATGTTCTCCCTTTCTTCCCTGTGAGGATTAGACACACTTCTTTTCTCTCATTGCTTTTCAAAAGAGAGCCTTTTTATCATTGCTGATCCCTGGGGGAAATCCTTCTCTCTCTCTCTCTATTTCTCTCTCTCATGCTTTTATAGCTGGGACAGTGGGAAAGGAAGTTTTCCTTCATCTCAATCTCCGTGCTGACAGGCACGGGCACAGCGCAGCCCCCCGGGACCCTGCGAGCCCCCAGCTCTGTCCCGACCCCACCAGGGCTCCCTGGCACCCCCTGGCACCACAGACCTGAGAAAGCCCAGCACAAACCCTCTCTGAGCCATTTCGAAACCCACACTTGCGAAATCCTCATAAAATCCCTGGGCAGAACCCGCCAGCAAACCCAGCTCAAGGCAGCTACAGGTGCTCTGCCCTCGCCTACCTGCTCCCTGCTCTCTGCAGGCTCCCATTACATTTTCCAGCGTTTCTTAAATGGATTTTTTTTTTTCCCCTCTCCCTCCTCCCTCTTCCTGACTGCTGTGGAACAGATCGAGCTGAGGAGAGGAAACCAAAGCTGGGAGCTGGCAGGGGTTTAGACACGCACGGTGCTTTTAATGAAGCACTTGCATGAGGATGGGCAGAACATGCTCAAGTGTGCCTGGGATCACAGCTCCACAGCAAAACAAGCAAAGCCAGCCATCCCTGAAATGCTGTCAAAAGCACCCAAAAAGTGAACTCGTGGTTTTTTCTACCCTCTGAGCTCTGTTACCGAAATCAGGGCCCAGGCTGGTCCCAGACGGGGCGTTTTTTTAATTATCGACCGTGTTGCAATGTTTTCTCTTTTTATTTTTAGGAGGCCCTCTAAAACTATAGAGGAAATTATCCAAAAGAAGTTTGCTCAAACGGCCTGTCAGTTTGAGGAAGTGAAATTAAACCAGAAAAAAAAAGAAACCCCAGCCCTGAATCCTAATAAATCACACATCCACACACACACAAAATTGGAGAACTCTGGGCATGCCTCCAAAGCCAAGTAAATGGATGATAAACAAAACAAACCTAGTTCTGCCCGGTAATAAAGGCTTCCACAGTGGGAATTTCTCACTTCCACTGAGAAGGGCACAGCTGGTGGCACATAGGGAGCTTCCCCACACCCCCACTGAGCTGTGCCTGCAGGGACAGCCAGCGATGCCATCCCATGCTGAGCTGCTCTCCACGGACAAAAATCCTACAATGCATGAATTTCCCTCCATAAATCCCTTTGGGAGCACGCCCTGGCCCTGGCCCCACTGAGAATGGGTCGACCACCCCGTGACACAGAGAGGTGGCTGCTTGGTTGGGCTGCTGTCACCAGCTGGGCTCACAGACCCACCCAGAGCAAACAAGACTCACACCTTGGAGGGGGAAAAAAAAGCTGCAAAACACAAGCAAGGGAAAGGGCAAACAGAAGAATGATGAAGATGCTAAAATACATCCCACCAGGCACTCAGGTGTCTAAAGCAGGAGGCAAAATCAGAGTGTGGGACAGCAAAAATGGCAGTGCCACGGCCCTTTTGAACCTCCAGATGCAGCTTCCCATAGGTGAGGACGCTGCAGAGTGATGCCCATCCCTCCCCATCCATGAGGCTTATCCTTTGAGCAGCAGGGAGAGCAGGGCAGGGACACTGCTTGTGTCCTGAGGAGCACAGTCCAGTGACCCCAGAGCAGCCCCTACATGCCCAAAGCAGCAGTTTGGGAGACCACAGCTGAGCCAAGAGCTGAGGCTACGACAGCAAAACCAGTGGAGGGGTGGGGACATGCAGTGGTGACCCCAGGACCAGCTGGCACAATCTCCATGACCACCGTGGCACGGCCACCAGCGAGCCCTTGCTGCAGGGAGCTGAGCCCAGGTGGGCAGCCCAAACTCTGCTCCATTCTCTCTCTACCTTCCAGCAGAGAATGCCATGAAACAGTTAAAGCTTTCCAAGCTGGGCTCTCCAGAGGACTCCAGTTAAAAGTCCACCAGGCATTTTCCCATGGTGGACTTTACCCCGGCGCGCGGCCGCGATAACGCACCCGGAGCTGCCAGCCTCAGAGGGACCAGCCACCAGCCCTGGCACAGCAGGGAGAGGTGGCACCAGGGTGGGAGACCCCTGAAAAACCTGCACAGGACAGAAATCTGCAAACCAGCCCCAAGAGCAGCATTCTGGGGTTTGGCAGCGTGAGGCTGCACGGAGCGTTCCGGGAGCAGCGCTGTGCTGTCCCACCTCGTGTGGGAATGATGTGCCTGCCCCCAAGGAGCCCATTCCAGCATGTCCAGCCCAGAACAGGCTCAAATTCCCACCTAGCAGAACCCAGAGATTTCTCTCCCCATTCCTGAGGGCGAGGCAGAGACAAGTGGCACTGCTGTCCCTGCTGGAAGAGCCACCTGGCTCTCCTCTCCAAGGTTGTCTGCAAATCCTCTCTCACCAGGACGACACACACCATTTTTTAAAAGCTGGGTGATGTAACCAACCCGTATTTATCATGCTGAAAACATCCCAAAGCTCCATCTCTTCCAGTTCCCAAGCACACAGTGTTCTCTTAATAAAATAATTGCAATGATGAATAGCTCCTTATAATCTTCTTCTTCTGCAGCTACTGACAGGGCCAAGAACTGGGATGGAAAATCCTTCTCCTCAATGAACCCTCAAGGTACATTCAGGATTTTACCTCCTCAAAGCAAAAAGGGCTGAAAAATTGGGGAAGTGCTGCCAGTGCAGTTCCAAGTCATCCCACCAGGCAGAGAACACCAAAATCCCTCTCTTCCAGCTCAGCCCCATCATTGTCTTAACAATAAAGCCAGCAAATCACTGCAGGTCAATCCCAGTCCTTGGTTAAGCTGACGCAACCTTGAAGCCACCTGATGAAATCAATGCTGAGCTCCAGATCCTGCCACAGGGTCCACAAAAATCCACCCTGACAAAAGCTCCCCTGCCCAAAGGTCCACAGGACCCCCAAAACCAGCACTGGGAGCTCGTTTCCTGCACTCTGCAAATCAGGCTGTGGATTTAATCCTTCACTGCAAGTCCTCATGTGCCTGTGATTTCCACACTGACAATTACAGGGCAGCTCAATGCATTGGGGTTGGCTTTTTCTTTTTTCTTTTTCTTTTTTTTTTTTTTTTTTTTTTGTAGAGTCACTTCTACCTTATTCATTTGTAAAGGTGCTTTGAATTAGGAGTGCACTGGCCCTGCCTTCCCTTCCCACGCAAAGCTGGCTTTTACTCCCAGCCAGACCCAGGCTCTCTGGGTGTTTTCCCAGAGCCTGTGCTCTCAAAGACTTAAAACTGAGCAGCCAAGGAAGAGCCCTTGGTGGCAGAGAGGGACCTGGGACCTCATCCTGGCCTTCCCAGAGCCTGGGAGAACTGGCAGGACCGGCTGCTCCCACCCTGCAGGCACATCCCTACACCCAGCTCCAGGCTCACCCCTTCCTACCCAGCACTCTTCCACCCCAACGTGTCCTGTACTCCCTACAAAGGGCTGGTCTGGGGTCCCCAGATTTTGGGCACAACTGGAGCATCTTTCTGCTCCCAGGGATGAGCCAGGATGAGCTTCACCCTCCATGGCACTGCTTTCCCAGGCTGTATCCTAAAGTTTTTCCCTGCTTGGGAAAGCCCTGAGAAGAGCTCTGAGGCTCCCCCAACACCATTCTCGGGGTGCTGCTGAGCTCCACCAAGCTGTGGCCCCAGGGTGTGATGCTGCACCTTCCAGCATCTGCTCCAAGAAAGAGACCTGGAGGATTCCTGGAGCAGCCCCACATCCCCTGTGCTGCCCCAGGGTTTTGGAGCAGCCCCACATCCCCTGTGCTGCCCCAGGGTTTTGGGAAGGTGCCTTGAGAGGAGGAGCCTCCCCTTGTGTGCGTGGGTGGGGGCTCCAGATGGGCACCTTGCTGTTTGTTACCTGCCACCCAGGGCTTGCTGCAAGAAATCCCTGCCCTGCAACATTTCCTGCACACACCTAGAGGCCGTGAAACCTGGCCAGACGTGGTTTTCCTTGCCTGCCCAGCCTCAGCTCCCATGGCTCAACACCGGGACAACCGGAGGAGCGGCCGGGTGCCCGCAGGGAGCGGCGCCCAGCACCCCTCAGCCATCCCAGACAGAAAAATGCAGTGGGAAAAGCGAGAGCCCGAGCCCAACAGAGCCCCATGGCCTCTGATTTCCACAGAACAAACCTGCCCCACAGGTGAGGCACAAAGAGGGAGCAACCTGCCAGAAGGGAATTGCTGGTTTTCCCCTTCAGAGAGGAGGGTGACACTCCAAGGTAAAGCACCAGGGCACGGCAGCACTGCTACCAAAACACAGCTCCAAACACGGCCAAAAACCCCTCAGCCAACGAAATCTGTGTCTCCCAACCTTATAAGCAGGCTGTAATTGGGGCTGCCAGCATCAGCCACCCCAAACTGCCCTCTGGGGGTCCTGCTCCCAGCAAGTCCCAGCTCTGAACCGCTCTTTAAAGGCTCCCCCATTTGCACACCACAGGTACCCGCTGGCCTGGGGCCAGGCTATCTCCAGCTGGGATCAGCTAAGCTTTCCTAAGTGCTTAAATAGGGGCCTGCAGGTAATTGTCCCAGGAGCCTCAACTCTTCCTGGAGCCCCTCTGAGGAGCACAGTGTAGAAAACCAGCAAGGATGGCAGTGGAGAGATGTGGATTTAGGGCAGCACAGGTCACTGCATCCTGTCCTCCGAGCCCTATTCCCGACTGCAGCGCTTCCCAGGATCTGCCTGGGCATCCTATAAATAAATCCCACAGCAGGGGCTGGGGAGAGCAGCCTGTAAAGCACAAGGCATTAACACCCAGGCTGGCACGGCTGGCTCACAGCGTGCCCAAGCAGCCAACCACAATTTGCTTAGGGGTGCAGAAAGTTTTGGTTTGCCCCGGCAGGAAGGGAGCCTGGGTGGCCTCTGTAGGTACAGGAAACCCCTCTCTATCACTCACATC
Source organism: Urocynchramus pylzowi (assembly GCA_013397555.1). Lineage (NCBI taxonomy): Eukaryota > Metazoa > Chordata > Aves > Passeriformes > Fringillidae > Urocynchramus > Urocynchramus pylzowi. Next base: position 6,385 of record VZRH01001407.1, on the reverse strand, counting down.
GCTCTGCTTCCTCTGGATTTCTTTAACCTTTCACTCTTGGCCTGATTTATGCTTTCACACTGATTTTTGCACGCGTGCATTTCCCTCCTCCTCCTCGCCGCTCCGGTGCTGCGGAACAACACCAGCAAAAAAGCTGGCAGGGCTTTGGCATCCAGCTGCCCAAAATAATCCCTGCAGGGAAACCTCCTGCTCTGCCTCACTCCAGAGGAGCTGGGATTTGGCAGGAGGAGGGGAAAATGCCGTGTCCTGTGTTGTTGTGCTCCGGGGCTGAGCAGCCAACACGCAGCTCCAGCCCACCCATGGGATCCACGCTGGGCTGCGTGTGATGGGCAGGCACTGGAGCAGCTAATCTGGGACCCCAGGGACACATCCCAGCAAAGCCAAGGCAGAGATGGAGATTCTGCTGCAGAGGTGCTGGCTGGTGAGCCCCAGGCTCCAGCACAGCCCAGGGCTGCTTTTTCCTTGCAGACAAGGAAAGGAATCCATGAGTAGCTCAGTGCTGAGCCCTCCAAAGCATCCAGGCATTACACAGCAGGCAGCACCCTGTCCACAAAGGGCATCCCTGGCACCACAAGCACGTGGAGCAGTGCCCAGCGATGCCATCAGAGGCAGGAGGGTGTGAGGACAGTGGGGAGACAGCCTTAATGTCACCTAAAGGGCCTCTTGGGTGGGAAGAGGAGCTGCCTGTTCCCAGTCTCCACGGGGATCCTGACACAAAACAAGCAAAACACTGGACTGAGTTGGAAGCATCAGCTTCCTGGGAGTGCATGGGGAAGCTGAGGCCAACAATTCCAAGGCACTGTCGGAGCAGGACCAGCAGCTCAGAGCCCAGGGGAAAGGAATCACAGCTGAAGCCAATTCTCCAGGCCCAAACTATGAGCATTTTAATCCATTCAGTTGGATAAATAAAGAGTGGGGGAGCAGGTGGCCCTGGTGTCACCAGCCATCACCAGGAGAAGGGATGACAGAGCCAGTGCACTAACCTGGTGTTCCATCCCTGCTGTGGTGTCCTAAACCCCACACAACAGCCTGAGCCTTGGTGTCCTAAACCCCACACAACAGCCTGAGCCTTACAGGGAAAAGGAGAAAACTCCAAAGTGAGAGCAAAGCAGGAAAGCATCTCTTCATTCCATTTGCATGGGACATGGGAAACCACCCTGAGAGCCACCAGCTCGCAGGGCTCCCTCAGTCTGGCACGGCCACCAAAAAGGAAATGAAGTCGCAAAGGTTATCGCTTTGGTGTTTGACTGAGCATAAAAATCCCGCTCTGAAAACAAAAACAAGGAAGAGGGAGACAGGGAGGGGAGGAGAGGGGCAGGGATGTACAGCCCCAAAAAATGGGAGAGGGGTGCAGGGGCTCATCCCACACCAGCACACATCTCCATGGCAGGAGAGTTTCCCGGGAAAATAAATGCAAAGTCTGTTATAAAAGTTTATCAGCGAGGAAGAGCGAGCACGCCTGACTACAGGATAGAGATGTCATTATTTTCATGCATCTGCCTTACCCAATTTTATTTAGTTGCTTTCTGCACCATTTCATGCTCATTCTGCTGCTGAGCTAGACAATTGCTTTATAACTCTAGGGTGCAATTTCACTGTCTGTGAGCCACACGCACGCACGCAGGGGCTGCGCCGGGATGGAGCGGGGAGCTGCACCTCCCTCCCTGCTCCCCACACCCCGAGGTTTGGGAGCGAGGAGAGGAGTTTTTCTTCATCCATTTGAGGGGGGAAAAAAAAAGAAATTAAAATGCTAAGCCACTGTCTTTAATATATTCCAGGAGTGTGTGGGGGGAGCAGCCCCAGTGAGCAGCGGCTCCCCATGAAGGCTGAGCAGGATGAACTGGAGGGCAATCTGCTCTCTCACGCTACGTGAATGCTGAGAGACAGAGCCCGGCAGGCTGCAGGGCAGGAACGCTGTGAATCACGCTGGATTTTTATGATCAATTGAAAGTCACACTTGAACAAGTGCAGGTCAGCAGGGAGGGTTGGTCACGCAGGTGCAGAGCTCCGAGACAGCGGCTTCAACTCGCTCAAGTCACCCGGTCCCTCACAGGCCATGGGTACCCTCCTTGGCACCCCTATGTCAACCACAAAACATCCCCCCCAGGGCTGCTGTGGGGTGTGAGGGGTCTCCAGAGGCAGCCCCAACACTGATGGGATGCAGTGTGGGATCATGGATTTCCCCAGCACAGTGTGCTCCAGCATCCCCAGCGTGACCCGGCGCCTGCTCCACGCTGAGACCACGGCTCCTCCACACCAGGCAGAGCCACAGCTCCCCAGGCCTGATAAAATCACTCATCTCCCACAAATGGGGCAGAAAAAGAAGGGGTGGGGGCAGAAGGGGAGCCCAGTTTAGTCTGGTAAGGATGACCAGTGCAGAAAGGGCGTTTCTCATCCTTTGATCCCCCTTTTCCAAGAGCCCCCACCTGCACACAGGTCTTTGGGAGCAGGACAGGGAAGCTGCAGTACTGACAAACCACTCTCACCCATCCTTCACACCCCCAGGAGCAGCCAAACAGCTCCCCCAGCTCAGTGTGATGCCCCTGGCTCTGCTCCTGCCTCTCTGATCCAATTCTTCTCTGCCACCACTCACCATCCCTCGCTCAGCTCCTCCATCCCCACCCGTGCCACCTCCATGTCTCAGGGTGGATTCTGGCTGGAAGCTCACCCCCTCTCCTGCCATCTCCGTGCCTCGGGCTGGATTTTGGCTGGAAGCTCTCCCCTCCTGCACTTCTCCTTCCGCTCTTGCCTCACCACTGCCATTGCCTCACTGCGACTCCGGAACGGGCACGTAGGAGACGCGCTGCCCACAACAAAATTGTCTCGCAGCAGCCCACAGAGTTCACAGCAAAGGGAAAAAAAAAAAAAAACAACAAAGAAAACAACTCTCCTCCAGCACTCACTTGTCAGCCAGAATTGGAAAAACAATAATCAAATGTTTCTGCCTTCCCACCCAGCTGAAAGGAGATGGGGCATCCCTCCCTAACCCGCTCCTGGCAGCACAAAGGATCTGCTCCAGGAGCCGAGGGGGCTGTAAATCTCAGGAGGCTCCCTCAGCTCCCCCTCCCTGGATTTTTTTTTCCTTTTTTTTCCCAAGTCTGTAAAGCTGAAGAAAGCCAAAACTCCACAAAAGACGAGCCCATGAAAAGTAACAACCAGCTGGGAATCCCATTACCATTTTATTGGTCCCCAATAGTGCTATTGCCCCTTTTATCTCCTGGCTCTGCAGCGCTCCTGCAGCTGATGGGATCCAGGGAAAGGCTCAGCAAACCCAAACACACCACCAACCTCCACTCATGGCCCAAAAAAACAAGCCTTTGGCCAAAAAATCAAATCCCCCAGGGTTTGGAAGAAGGAGCAAGGACTGCAGTGTGAGGGATTATGAAGGGGATGCCAGCCCTCACCCTGCTGCTTTGGAATCTTTCGGGTGTTTCTTCCTTGCCCTGTGCTTTGGGAGCACCTGGCTCGCCCACAAACCCCACCTGGGAGCTTTCCTTTGCTCCTGGGCCAAAAAGCAGCTTTGGGGGGGAGGGGGTTTGGAGGTTTTGGACCCTGCAAAGCCCAGGGGAGCTCTGTGGAGAGCTCTGTGGGGCTGGCAGCCGAGGTTTCACAACCACCCCACGCCCTCGCTCCGGGCCCCGTTCCCAGCTCCGACGCTCCCTCGTGCCTCAGTTTCCCACCCTGGATCTGTCCCATCTGGGCAGACGAGGAGTTTTGGAGGCAAGATCCATCCCCTCCTGATGTGCAGAGGCAGGAGCTGGCACGGGCACAGCTGTGACCAGAATTACAGCCCCAAGGGGCAACCTTGGAACTTTTATTGTGGATCACAGGAAGAGAAAAGGGAAAGAGAGAGGGGGAAAAAAAAAAGCCCGAGCATTTCGTGCTTACGAATGGTCTGTTTGAACAGGATTATTTTTTAACTCCACGTTAAACAAAATTTCAAAGGAGAGGAGCTGCATTTGGGCTTAATTTGAGCCCTTTCTTCCCTTTCTCACAAGGGAATTGTTCCCTGTTTATCTCAGAAAACACCCTCCATTTTGAAAAGCTCCCTCCCCTCTAAATAAAAACTCAGGTTGATTTCCTTGACTTTGCTTTGCTTTTTCTAAGCCAAACCTTGTCAGAAAAGGCAAGTTCTCACAGCCAGTTTCCATCTCAACAATAGAGCATTTTCCCAGGCTAAATTGCTTCTGTCTGAAAATCTTCTGGCAGTTTGAGCTGGCTGGCATGTGTGGGGATCCTTCTGTAGGGTTTTTTAAATCCTTATTTGCAATATTATTTCATCTGCTTCGCGCTGCCTTGATGTTCCAGCAGCCTTTGGAGAGACACAACTGCTCCTCCCTCCTCCTCCTCTGTCCTCCCTCCAGGCACACGCTTCCCTTTGAGGAGGAGGAGAGGGGAGAAATAAAATAAAAGACAAGCAAAGAGGAAAATGTCAGAAAGCTGCTTTTTGTGTGCGTGTCAAACGTTCAAAGTTATTCCAGAGTCTAGTCTTTAAATGTAATAAAATACAGCAACTCCTGACAAAATCAATTAAAATAAAACCACCCAGGCTGCCTCCCCTATTGCTTTGTAGCTCGACTGACTTGGAGAGCCCACCTGGGCCTTTTAGGAAGCAATTAGGGAAGTGCTGGGATGGATCCCGTGCAGACCGAGCATCCCTGACACTTCTGAGCATCCCTGACACTTCTGAGCATCCCTGACACACTTTTGAGCATCCCTGACACACTTCTGAGCATCCCTCCACACTTCTGAGCACCCCTCCTGAGTGCCCAGATCCCTCCACACCCCCCAGCACCCCTCTGAAATGCCCAGACCCCTCCACACCACAGGTCAGAGCGAGGAGAGCCCCAGCTCCTTCCCTCCCCAACTTGGGGATCAGAGGCAGGGAAGGATTAATTAAAGCCCAATTAGGCTGCCCAGCTCGCAAGGAAGGTCCCTGCAGCTCTTGGCCAGCAGGGGTTTGAGGGATCCCAGGCTTTGGTTCAGTGCAGGAACCCAGCTGGGGCACAGGGACCCCTCAGTGTCCCCACACCATCACCACACCCCTGTTAAATCCCTTGCCAAGGGCCACCAGCTCTTGCTGTCTCACTGCTGGGTTATTTATAGCAGGAATGATTTGGGGATTTCAGGCAGCTGGGAGCCTCAGGGAATACTCTGAGCACACACAATCCCCAGGAAAAGGCACCAGGATGCTCACAGGAACACACAGCCCATAGACAAGACAGGACCAAAGCACACCCCAAAGCCCTGCAGCACCCACAGCTCCTCTGTTTGTCTCTTTCCTTAACCATCCTGCAAAAAACCCTAAAAAATCTAAAATTCAGGGCTCTGGCATATGGCAACCCACCCATGCTCCCAGAAAACAATACTCAACAAAAAGGTTTTTAACCCATTTCTTAATAAATATTTATATTTGCCTTGAAGATGTGGGTGGGACAAAGCCAGGGTGTATTTTCCAGTGAAATGTTTTGATTCCCCCCTTGTTGGTTTTTTTTTTTCCCCCCCTCAACAGGAGCAAAACGCCAATAATAATATTTGCAATGAATAACTCAAATTCTGTGGCTTTCTCCCCCGCTCTCTTTTAAATAAATAAAATACCCTAAATTTGAGAAACACAAACGCTCCCTCCAACACAGCAGGACGACGTGGAATAAACTCGGGGACGCTCCGAGGATTTATTTCACTGTCACAGCCCAGATTCTGGAAAAGGCCAAAATTCCTTCCCAGCTTGTTTTGCACATGTCAACGAGGAGAGGTCGAGCCCTCCAAGAGAGACCAGGACACAACCAGACTTCATCTCCTGCTCCAGCCCCACGGGGCCAACCAGACGTGGGGCAGAGGATTCCTCCTTCCTCACTGGGATGCTCAGACACTTCCCACACCCCTCAGTTCTCCCCCCTGCAGATTGTCACCTCAGCTGTCAATTTCTGAGGGTATCAAGAGCAGGACTGAGCATCGTGGTGAGGTCTCAACCCAAAAAGAGGTTTTCACCGTGCAGCATCCAGGCTCATCCAGGCTCACCCAGGGGATTTGGGATGAAGGTGCCTGATGGATGCTGACCAAGCAGCCCCCAGCCCTGGGCTGTCCCAGCTGGACATGGAGGGGGTTGTTTTGCTGTTTTCCTCGGAAGTGTTGCTGCTCCAGCCCCGAGCAGGGCACGGACAGTCCTCACCCCACATCCTGAGCAGCTGCAGCCGGCCCTGGCACGGCTGCAGGGTGGGAAGAGGGACACACAGAGCTTACAAGGGCTGCAGGGTGGGAAGAGGGACACACAGAGAGGTTACAGGGGCTGCAGGGTGGGAAGAGGGACACACAGAGAGGTTACAGGGGATGCAGGGTGGGAAGAGGGACACACAGAGCTCACAGGGGCTGCAGGGTGGGAAGA
>VZRH01001406.1:215282-245781 GCA_013397555.1 Urocynchramus pylzowi | reverse complement strand
ATTTAGTGCACCACAACACTCCTCTTCTCAACCAACTAAACACCACCACATACATGCTAAAGAAAGTGAATTAAAGTGAAAAAGTTTAACTGTAGCACACAAAATCCAGGCTCACTGATACTCTGTTGTTGTGTAGCTGCTCTCTTTTACTACTGGTTTCTTTGTATTATCTTTGTCTTGGTCAACACAAGAGACAAAAGACCCTTCGGTGTATGCAAGGTCAGTTACTCTGAAGTGAATCCATAAAAACCTATGTGGACATAGCACCTCCTGATCTGAAATTAGACTTGGGCATAAAGTCTGGATTTATAAATCTGGTGGGTAAATTTATGACAGTGCTTAAAAATGACAGTGTTTTGATAAAATGAGAGATGCTAGGGTGAATTCCCCCCACCTCCCGCGCTTTATAGTTTTGTGGCCAGACTGCTGTGGTAACTGGGGACGCATTATCATGATCGTCACAAATTTTTTTTTCTTTTATTATTGTTCAAACAGAGGGTTTTTGTCCATCTTCCATTTTATTTTACATATTTTGATCTTACTAGCATGTTGGAACTAAAAAAAACCTTGTTTAGTTCTACTATGTGTTAGGACCAAAGGAGAGAACTAATTAAAGAAAAAATGGGAAGTACAAAGAAGATCTGTAGTAGGGAAGCTGGGAAAGGGGAGAAGCAGCACAACAATAATTGCCAATAAATGCACACCTTATCAGCAAGCAGAGTTACAGAGTTATTATTCAAACCAGGATTCTCTTACCCCAGTAGGTCTGCCTTTCCTTACTTGGGTTTGGAAAAGAATTTCTAGCTGTATTCTCATGAGGCCCTGACACATCTAAATTTCCTGTGTGGTAACTTTAGGTTATATTGTGCCTGAAAGAAATTCTCACATTATGAATTTGTCCAAACACAGGAATTATTTATGTCGCAGTTTCCTCTCTTTCCCCCTTTTTCACTGAAACTTTTCATCCAGCTTTACAGTGTCTTGCAAGACTAAATCCTTATCATTTAAGGCATAGCTGGAAACTAAGTGATGCATTAGCAGCTCACGTCCCATTCACTTCTTTGCATTCATCTTGTACTAAGTGGGGAAATGATGTTGTATCCAGAGGAGCAATAGATTTGCTGGGTTTACTTCAATATAAAACAATTAATTTTAAAACAGGCATAAATTTACATATTATTTCTCAGAAAATTAAATGGAGTTATTTGCTTTGACTGCACAAAGGCACAAATGATCATGTTAGCCTTGCACTTAAACCCCTCAGTGGCAGACAGTTGTTCTTGGCCAGTCCTCAATTACTTCAGAGGTATAAGATACTTCTAAGAAGTTTGAGGACATTTATTCTGACCTGCAGTAATACAGAAAGAATTTGGTAAAAAAGACTAGCTGCAAAAATTAACTAACTTTCTCAAGATTAAACACCCCATTTATCATCGTGATCTGACAGTGACTTCCCAATAGATGAGAAAACCAGATCCTGTAAATTGTCAGCTGCATAGTGCTTCATGAGACCAACAGGACAGAGAAGCAAAGAAAAAGTGTGGGAGACCCTTGTTTAATATTCCCTTCTCTACTACAAAGGGAGCCCACATGTTCTGTTATCCCTGACAGAGGGATAACAACTTTTTCCACTGAAAAACAAGAAAAATTGTTAAATAGAGTGAGAGAGGTGAGAGTGAAAAATCAAGAAAAGGAAAATTACCTTATTGCCTAGAGTTAGGGAGTTACTATACTAAGAATATTTTTTTACTAATATAAAACTAATTGCAAAAATTAAACAGGGAGAAGGAACAAGAGGTTCCCAGAAACTTACCTCTGGCAGGAAAAGGAACAACATTTCCCTTGTTTTCTCCTTCTGATCAAATCCAGATGGGAAAATGTTGTGAGGATGGTGTGAGAAAGCCTGTGCTGCTGGTTCCCATGAAGCATTTTTCACACATTTTGGTCTATAGGGTGCCCATATTCATAAGCATTCAAATGACCTAAAAATAACAGAAGCAAAAATTTCTTCAGGAAAATTCCAGTTACCCACAGACATTGTCTGGATTCCAATAAATCAGGCCCATGCCACGCTGTAACTAGGCCACATTTCACTTTGACAGGCAGATTTTTTTATTTTTTCACTTTGGGAGTTTGTTGGATTTTTTTCTTTTTTATGATCTTGGATGTTTTTCCACTATTAACTAAGGAAAAACTTATAATAGAAGCATTATTCCTCTTCATTTCATTATGAATTAACTCCTGATTCTTTGTGAAATCTCCCAATACTTATTCTTATGTAATGGGTTACATCAGAAAGCGCTGATTGAGATTCTTATGTGATTAAATACTACATTATATAAACAGAGCAACACAAATTCATTTAAAATATTAATAACAAAATTTTATAATGGAAATTAATTCTCATAGGCATAAAAATAATAGTTTATTGCCATCTAATAAGGATTTGTGCTGACAAAAATTTGTCATTATTCAGCAGTACAAAAGATCACATTTTCTTTCTTGCAAACACAGTTTCGAAAACAATGCTGTGGAAACCACTGTCTCCATCCAGGATAAAGCAACACACTACATCCAGAGGAAGAAACATCATCCATGTAGCAAAGAGAAATATGTTTAGTCAAAGGTCAAATCCAAAGGAATATGGTGGAAATAATCCCTGCTTACCAGCAGAAGGAAGTTTAACAAGTCCATGCTATGACATTGCAACAATGCGTTGGAGGCAGGAAAGCAACATACACCAGGAAGTTCATGCAGCAACAACCATGTTTGTTGGGACCTCTCTTCCTTATGCAAATCAGAAGGCTGATGAGGTTGATCCTCATTGGTCAAGCCAGCTGCCATCTGGTCAACCAGCAACAGCTGCTTGAATTCCTCACAGCCTGGGCTGGCTCTCCTATGGGCCTTACTGGTCAAATTATGTAAGTGAGGTAATTGTATAATCAACCACATAATTCAGTTATAAAGTTGTGATTATTTATAACTGTGAGGCCTACAGGCCAGTTGTAGGCCACCACGGCTGCTCATCTCATTGGAGGTAATGAGCCCAATGAAAATTCTGTGGCAGTGAGTGGAAATTTTTTCTTCCGAATAGAAAATTCAGAACAGATAAAATAGAAGTTGTATATATTTAACAAGAAAGGAAAAAAAATGAAATAAAAATGCAGGAAAATACTAACATTAATATTAAATCTTCACATTTAATAATAAGATAGTTGCTATTTCCTTTTGAATTTACAAATGCAGATAAAGTTATTTCAGACTGAAAGTATTAGCAGTTTTATTCTCAAATCATAACCTTGTCACAAATCCTGCACTAGGATCTAAAATGTAACTCTATGTCTTCTGTGTTGATACAAGGTGGGGTGGCATTGGATGTGCATACATCCTGTGAGCACAGGACCACGGCCAAGGCTGCCATTCAGACACAACCTCATTCTGTAACAGCCACACAGAAGATATGAAAAAGGTGATGTCAGCTGAACTGTGAAATAAGCTTTACAAAAAGCAGTGTCTGCTTCAGGAGTGTTTATTTTCAGAGTTTGTTTCAACATGCACACTGCTCACTACTGCCAATCACTTCGCACCAATTACTGCAACAAGAGAGTTCTGTGCTGTGATTGCAGCTGAAAAAATATGTTCTCTGTTCTTCAGTTCTGCTGTTGTTCTCTGCAGGACTTCTTAAATACTTGGGACTGCATTACCTTCTTGCCTTTATATTAAATAGGAACATGCCCAGATACCACTTAGCAGACAACACCATTTCTATGGCTTTGATTGCTGATAGATTTTTTTTTTTTTTTGTGTGTGTGTGGAGACTTTCCTGAATAATTTAGAAATATAACCTTCATGAAATATTTAGAAAGGAGCAAAAGAAACTAAAAGAGACTGTGCTTTCAAATGCAGCAGGTTCTTTTGAAATGGAAACTAACCTGGAATAGGTTGCTAAGAAGAATTACAGGCAATTGTATAATGCCCTACACCCAGAAAATTGGAAGAACTTGTATAATAAGAAAAGTTTTAAAAGCTCCTATACAATTGCACCACTAAGAAAATGAGAAACCCCGATTTTTTTTTTTCTTTTTCCTCATGTGAAAATAATAAAAAGAAAAGGTCTGGTATCCGAATGCAATATAGAAACACTGGAAACAAATTTTAGGACCTTTAAACGCATAGCACATTTTTTTCCGACCTTCCTAAAAGAGGGTGTTGTAAAGAACACATTCTAAATTACCCCAAAAATATTTTCTACATGTCTGTGATATATGAGACAAGTCAAGATAGCATCATAATTGTGAGGCAGACAAACATTCCGTTCTCATAATGGAAAATTCCGATATCCTGAGACTTTTTAATTAGAGTACTGAATCTCTGCTACTGTACCAAGTTTCTTCTACCAGTGCACAGGTGATTCAGTGACTACGCAAGCCCTTCCTGCATTTGTTAAATCAAAGGTGAAGGAATTTTCAGGATTATTACTGAAATTCAATCTATTTAAGGAAAGTAATGGCATTTTCTTCCTCCTCTTTTATAGAATACAGTTTTATAGGTAATTAAAATGTAGTATGATTTTGGACACATTTATGTTACAGTGCTGCTAGCTGCTGTTGTTGCACAAAATGCAAGTGCTGTAAAGGGGCAAGAGATGCAGCTGCTCTATCCATGGAAGTGCTGCAGTGCTGATGATGAATGGAATTTTCTCCCATCCATGGCACAGAACATGTACCTCAATGGCTGTCACACACTCAAGGAAAGGTTATGCTCAGATGTTTCCTATGTAGACTCTACCAAACCCAAATCTGTCTAAGAAAGATAAAAAGATTCTATTATTATTTACTTGATTGATTATTCCTTTGGCAGTTAAACAGCCAGAAACCACAAAACACTGGCCTATCTCCCCAGCATTTCCTTGATTAGCCTTGCAGACTATGAGCCAGAGTGACCTCTTTCTCTTCCATTTCTGCATGTGAAACCTGAAGCACATTCTCATGAAGAACAAACAAATCCTTCAGGATCCTCTAAATATAGGTTTTAAATTGCTGCAATGATTGCCTTCTAATGGAACTATTTCTGATAAGCTGGGGAAAAAGTGGAGTCAGCAAGATCCCATTTTGCTTTCTCTAGATTTTGCTTCCAAGAAAGCTCAGGAGGAGGAGAATGACTTATTATCAGCTGAAGTAGGTTTTCCTGAGGATGATTATTTGGGGTATCCTCATCTACAGTCTTGGCTATAGATACTTTCAGATTTTATATGAAGCACTGTAATTCCAGAAACATGTATCTAACTTAAGATGAAGAAGCAAAGTAAAAAATGTCTTGAATTCACACTTCAAGAAAAGCAGAATTTGTACACATCTTTGCTTTTCTACATTACCCTCTGTTAGCAGAATGATATATTACTGTCTGCAGCCCAGTAAGGCGGCCTTACTTTTGCTCTGTGGCCTGTTTTACACTTTGCACACCACTTGAAATGGTACAATCCCAGTTTTATTTTTCCTTAACTGGAAATAAAGCAGCCTATTTTTAGCTTAGAAGATCTGGAAGGAAAACATAAGTCATGGCTCTGGTATTTCTCAGTTCGTGCCTTCATTATTCTGAACCTCTGGCCAGTTGCAATTCACACACACAGTCAGTCTTTCTGCAGGTTTCATGGAAGTAGGTAGGCAAGAAGAAGAGAGGAATGCTATCTGTGCACTAGCTGAGCATCAACTTTCTTCAGACACTGGAGAAATTGTGTGCTAATTCTCCCTGTGGACAGTATGGAACAAAAAACTGTGCTCCAGGAACTCCATGTTATTATTGATAAGTTTGATAATAAGAGCTGGTCAGAGATCAAAGCTGTACTCTGCTGGGTTCTGCACACATTTAATCTCTGCTTCGCATCTTTTATAAAGCACAAATCAACAGAGGATGAGAACAAGAGGCAGCAGAGATCAGCGAGGTGGGCAGTACTATGGGATATGGCCTGCTATCATTACCCCTTCAGGCATTATCACTAAAGAAAATGTTTAAAGGGGGTCAAAACAATTTTATTCTGTTTTATAGATGGAAAAAGTTGTGGATAGTTAGCAATAGGGTGCACACCTACATCTGTCCTTTGCAGTCTCTGAATGATTTGTACATTGAGAGGCTGTTTCCAAGCAAGCACATCAATTGGAGATATCACTTCAGGCATTACCTGAAGAAGCTGGTCAAGTGACTATCATCACGCTCATGAAGATGTGACCTCTGGAGTCAGCATAGTGACAAGAAGATTTGGAACCACCAGCAGTGATCGCAGCTGAAGTTCTTAATATCTATTGCCTGCAGACAGAGCATTCATATTAAGAAAGGGAGAATGGCTGGAACTTGTTATTTGACTGGGTCCCACTGGCAGAGCACAGCAGGAATGGAGGCATGTGGTAGCACCACCATGTCCAGGCACTTGGTGTTCTCCAAACCACCCACTCTGGTATTATGATGGCTGATGGTCATCATCAAATTTATGCAAAAATTGGGTGTAGCAGGTAAGATAAGATCGCTTCAAACACCCTAGTGCTTTTTTGAAAAAATTAAATCTAGAAGAGAAATTTAAAATAGGTTAATGTATTTAGGGAGTTATATGTTACCTTTGTGGTTCTTGCTGCATTTACATGCAAGCCAGAGTAATGCCCAATCTCCTATCAGCAAGTAAGCCTGAACTAACAGAATTAACTATGGGGGGGAGACCTAATTGCAGTCTGCAACTTCCACTTGAGGGGAAGAGGAGGGGCAAGGACTGATCTCTTCTCTGTGGTAACAGCGACAAGGCCTGAGGGAATGGCCTGAAGTTGTGTCTGGGGAGGTTTAGTTTGGATATGAGGAAAAGGTTCTTTCCAGTGCTGGGGCACTGGAACCAGCTTCCCAAGGAAGTGGTCACAGCACCAACCTGACAGCGTTCAAGGAGTGTTTGGACAACACAGGCACAGGGTGGAATTCTTGGGGTGTCCTGTGCAGGACCAGGAGATAGACTTTGATGATCATTGTGGGTCCCTTTCAATTGTAATTCCATGACTCTTAATATAAGTGCAGCCTGTTGTCAAAATGTACCGCTCTGTATTTTTGGCAGCAGCCTGTGCTTGTGTCAGTGCAGAGAGACTGCAGAATCACAGCCTCAGCTTTACTCACCTTCCTCACTGTATTGTTGGTGAAGAAAAAAGAGAAACTTCAGCCCATGGCTTGAAGGTACACCCTCCTACGTCACCTTTATCTCCATAGCCCCATGTGTCAGATTGATGGAAAATATTGAATATTTTTATAAATACTGCCTTAGCATCATAATTTGGATCCTCAATCTCAAGAGCCTATAAAAATAAGAGCAGCAAGGTTGTCTTGTACTGTCTTGCCCCTTCCCTAGGTTAGCCTGGTAGCCACTGGGTTTCCACACCTATGCTTTCCAAAAATATCAGCAGAACGCGAAAAATTTCCTTTCTGCCTGAGAATGGAAAACAATACAAAATATTCCTTTTTTTAAAAATTTTTATTCATAGCTCAAAGTTGACTTCTGTTCTCCTGTTTTTAAGGAAACAAACCACTAAACCAAACAAAAGTCCAGGGAATCTTACCTTTCTTTCCTAGGACAACTTCAGTGTTGACTCCTGTTGGCCACTGGCTCCTCCAGAAGAGACAATTGGCTACAGGTGCTTACGGTTCCTCTGGCTAATCATCTCCCTTTGCATGGCATGTGCTATTACCTCCCCTGTCCTGTCAAACCAGAGGGGTTGTTTCTTTCATCATAGGTTACATACCACAAACATGAATCTAACACATCTACAGTTTATGCTAAATAGAGATAGGAAAACTATACTTGGAAAACCCTCAGTGATGTCTGCTGCACAGGAAACATTACTTCTGTGCAGTATATTGAAATAGGCATTCACAGAATCACAGAATAGGTAGGGTTGGAAAGGACCCCTGGTGATCATCCAGTCCAACTCTCCTGCCAAGGCAAAGGCACTCACAGGAGGTGACACAGAAACACCCCCAAGTAGGATTGGAATGTCTTCAGAAAAGGAGACTCCACAACCTTCCTGGGCAGCCTGTTGTCAAAATGTAGCGCTGAGCCTGTTCCAGTGCTCTGACACCCTCAGTGTAAAGAAATTTTACTTCATGTTAAGGTGGAACTTCTTGTGTTTTAGTTTATGGCCTTTGCTCCTTGCCCTGTCATTGGGGAACAAGAAAAAGTCTGACACTCCTCTTGGCACCAGTTTTGAGATATTTATGTGCATTAATGAGATCCCCTCTCATTCTTCTCCAGACTAACCAGGCCCAGCTCCCACAGTCCCTCCTCATAAGAGAGATGCTCCATAACCCTCACAGTGTTCCTTCACTGGACCTTCTTCAGTAGCTCCTTGTAAATTTTGTCCTAAGGAGCCCAGATCTGAGCACAGTACTGATCTGAGCAGGTGAGACCTCACCAGGGCTGAGTAGAGGGGCAGGATCACCTCCCTCAACCTCTTGGCCACACTCTTCCCAATGCACCACAGGGTACCATTGGCCCTCCTGGCCACAAGGACACACTGCCAGCTCATGGTCAGCTTGCCACTTACCAAGACTCCCAGGTGCTTCTCTGCAAAGCTGCTCTCCAGAAGGTCACCCCTCAAACTGCACTGGGGCTTGGGGCTATTCCTTCCCACATGCAGAACTCTGCATTTGCCTTTGTTAAACCTCATTAAATTTCTCTCCATGCAAGTCTGCAGCTTATAAAGGTCCCATGGAATGGCAGCAGAGCTTTCAGGTGTATCAGCAACTCCCCCCAGTTTTGCATCACCAGGAAACTTCCTTAGTATTGTTCTTTGCTCATATTACAACAATCCTTAATATTCCCAAAGTGAGATTGGTATTATCAAGGCTTTAACTTTACTCAGATCAGGTTCACTGACATGAAAGGAAGTATTTCTGTGAACGACTGGGAGTTAGGTGAGGGTTAATTAAAGAATGCCCTAGAATCTGTGAGCTTTTGCTTTTAGCAGTGACATTAAAAAAAAAGAAGATAAAAATTCAGAAACACAGTTTGGATAGCCTTAAAGTTTTAGGGTCCTGCACAAAAATCTTCTCACAGGATTTCAGAACTATAGAAAAGCACTGTGAAAGCTGGGAGGATTTTTATGCTGACTTAATGGTTACATTGGGAATAAAGAGTGAAACAGAAGTTGCAAAAGCTTGCAGATTCTAGCAGAGGAACTAATTTCAACAATAAGAGGAACCAAAACAGAGGGAACTGAAATAATTGGATTTCCTTAATTGCAACTGTTTCTAAATAACAACAAGCATGGCAACTTTCAGTAATTTTGTAACAGGAGTAACCTGTGAATGGCAAAAGCATTTTTCTCTTTAATGGACACAGCTGGCAAGAGAAGAGGCAACCTGTTTAACACAAATCATGTTCATTCTACCTGCAAACTGCCTTAAAAATCCAGCCCCTTTTCCTTTGGTAAAGCTCTGGTTCAAGTTCTCATTGACTCACCTCTACATCTGAAGCTTCCTCTTCCTGATTTCAATACATCTACTTTCTCTCCCTAGAAAACTGTTTAACACATTGCAGAAAATTTATCTTGCTGACTTATGACCTCTATAGTATTTTACTCTGCATCCCCCATCTACCTCTACTGGATCAAATATTTTCCATGTTATTACCCCCTTCTGTCATAGCACACACTGCTCAGTGCTTGCTTGCAGCTGACCAAGAAAATAAAAAGAGAGGTGGTGAAGATAAGAGGTGACTCTCCAGCTGCTGGTGCTCTCCAAACTGCACTACAACTTCTTCCTCTTTTATCACATTCCTTTGGAAATGAGAAGCTTCCTGTAAAGAGCATCTACAATCACTTCAGATTTCTGCTTAAGACTTACTGATACCTTCTGATAAACCTAACAGCTGACAGTGACCCTTTATACTTATTCCAAACTCTCAAGCTCATATGGATGCTACCTTTGGTTATATATCTACTCATTTGCTTATCACCTACTGAAGTTACAAGATCTGTGAGGTGAGGGCAGGGCTTTGTTTCCTACAGATTCAGACACTCCGTTACCAGATAAGCAGTTCAAGCTTTTCAGAGGTGTGTGCACAAGATCTCAGCTTATGTAAAGGCTGGGACATACATGGCTGAAATCCAGCTTCCTCATGTGTCCCAGAGACTGCTGAGCTTGTATTTAGTTATGATAACATCCCTGATTTTCCCCTTCAGTTGCCATAAAGTGGTATGCTTCCCGGCCAGGTTTGCCTCCTGGGGGAGGAGGAAACAGATCCCTGTAATGCCTTCTGCAGGCAGTCACTTTTTGATATCCCTTGGCTCATTCTATGAGAAAAAAATAGAGTACTTAAAAGGACCAGGGACAAAAGTGACAGTGCTGCATTACAATCCACTTGATTAGGCTGATATGTCTAAGGTTTTGTTCCCTTCAGTCTTAGTCATCAGCTGCAGCACTGCAGGGTTTATCACAGTGAGAATCTCTTCATTGCACCTTTTTATTCATGAAGAATCATCACAGGGCAACCTCATGGAAAATCAATAGTTGTATGGTTGTACACAGAATACAGGTGTGTGCACCCGGTTTTCTTCCCAAAGCCAAATTCCAGTCCTCAATCTTGTCACCAAAGAAGCTGTGCTGCGGAGTGTGACAGCAGGAACAAAGAAATTACTTTTGTGGGATACAGAGGACTAGATTTCTGGGTAGTTTCACCTTCTCCTGTGGAGACCCTGTGGGGGGCATTCCTTGGTTTACGGAGATACAAGAAACTTCTCTCAAAAAGCTGTTAAGACCCCATTGGCTCATTCCCCTGCTCCTGTGCCTGTTCCTATGTTCCTGAGCCATTCCTGCCCTATTCCCTGATTGGGCCTTATCTTTGTACTGCCCCAAGACCAGGTCCCTCCCCAGGTCCCTCCCCAGGTCCCTCAGGGATTGAACAATTTAGACACTCTATGTGTGTGTGCTGGGACCTGACCATCTCAATGCATAGCTGAATAAAACATCTGTGGATATTATGCAAAGGCCCTTTTTGCTTCCTTACCCTGGACTTTACTACCAGCAATTCAGGCTGTAACATTCTCCCTTTGTGGTGTTTTAAATCTTTTGGGGGGCATATTAAAGGCTGCCAATAGATATAGATAGATATAAATATAGAATTTGTCACCAGGTGATGTTTCTCATGTGACCAAGGCAAATTTCCTACTAAAAGTGAAGATTTTTAATTTAAGGATTCTCACTGTTATTTGTGGAAGACTCAGTGCAGCTGCACAGCAAACCACTACTCATCCATCATCCCCTGACATCAATGGTTTTCAAACAGTCCCTCAGAAGGTGCTCTCATATGGTTCAGAAAGGAAATAACAAACAACTAAATAAAAAATAATTGAATGAGCGTGTGCATGCTGCTTTGGTGTCATGATAATTTTAATTAGTCAGGGACCAACAGTAGACCATACAACACTGTGAAATCATAGAGAAAAAAGTAGGTCTGTAGGTGTCTGTTGGAAGTAGATTTGTCTGTTTATTAAATTCTCTGTGTGTGTGTGCACACACAAACATGTAAAGCCATAACCTGTAAAGAAGGAAGGAGTTAAGCAGAGAACAGAAAATAGCAGAAGAAGGCAGGAGGAGGGATGCAGCAAAGCATCAATTCAGAAATGAAAAAGAGGTTCAAAAGCAAGAGAAGAAAGGCCAGCAAGAAAGGACTTGGACATCAAACAGCAAAGGCCACTTCTCAACAAGCAGTGACAAATTGCTCAATCTCCTTCCTTTCAGACTGAAAGAAACTGATGGCAGGGGCATTGGGGAGCAGGAGATACACCCTATTCATATGTGACAGAGGCCACAAGATTTTAGTCCATAACACTTGCATGTGCAGGTCACTGCACAGTGACACACCACTGACGGTCAACAAAAGAAAACTATTTCCTTTAGAGATTGGCCCTGGAAAATGGGAACAACCATCCAGGGACCCAATGGCCTATGACTAAAGCAATGACATTTCTCATTACTTGACTCTTTCATGGAGTAATTAATCTTTTCAGAAAGCTTCTAGGCAAGAAACTCTTAGATTCATCTCCCCTTGTCCTCACTGGAGAGATTTTCACTGGGCAAGGAGCCCAAGTGATCTGAAACAGTGTGGCCCTCCGAAATTACAGGCTGCTCAAGGTGACTGAAGCTGGTAGAAGCAAGCT
Source organism: Urocynchramus pylzowi (assembly GCA_013397555.1). NCBI lineage: Eukaryota > Metazoa > Chordata > Aves > Passeriformes > Fringillidae > Urocynchramus > Urocynchramus pylzowi. The sequence continues at coordinate 233,599 of VZRH01001406.1, read as the reverse complement.
CTTGCTATGTTGAATCCTGCCTGACCTCAGAGGAGGCTCTTCCTTTATAACAGCCTTCTCTTCATTTTCTGAGGCTTAAATTATCACAGTATTTTTCTTAGAAACATTTTAACACTGACATTACATGGCAATGTTAAAATTGGAATGTCATTTAAGGAAAACCTATACCCAGCCATGAAAGAAAAATATAAACTACTACAAATAAAGAAGTCAACATGAAAAATTCCTTGGGAATAACACAGAGGTGCCTGTAAATAATGCAAGTAAAGTTTTAATAGAAAATAGTCACAGAGAAAGTAACTATGAGAAAGCTGATAAGGAAAATTTGCAAGGCTATATGTGTAGATACTGAGGAAGCACAAGGACTTATGATGTGACATGCTTAGAAAATATGGATTCAAGCATACCTCTATAGCAGTGAATTTGGTAACATCTATATTAAGCCACTATGGAGTTTCCCACTTTACCAACATCTACCCAGTAGCTGCATTTTCACATACATCAGTTGCTTCCAGTAATCTAAAAACCAATCAAAACAGTACTATGTCACTTCCTGGAATTGGTGCAAACACCAAAAATACAGAGTATTTGGAAAAAGATTTGGTTATGAAAATCTCCTTTTTGCCATCCTCTTTTTCCAATCAGTTTCACCTTTGATGTTTAGTGAGAACTTCTGAATCCCTTGTTTCTCTTGCTGTCAAAAGACCAAGGAAATACTGCATAATTTTTCAAAATACTTTATCAAAGGATATTTTATGTAATTTCTTAGGGAAAAGTGGAGCCTTCTCTTTATGCCCGTAAAACACTGGGCAACTGGGCAAGATATGGCTGAACCTGGGCTGCAGGTTTTCACTTTTCAGAACCAGTTATGTTTGCCAGGGCAGGTTGAGGGGCCATGCTTAGGTGCACCCCTTGGCTCCCAGGCAGTCTTTGTGTGTTGGACTCCACTGAGCAGGTACATTTACTCCTCTGTGTCCCACTAGAACAGTCTTTAGCTGGGCTGCTTAAGAGTTCCACATGAAATAAGGCACTGTACATGGGACAGAATTCAGGAGTCACTGATGTCAAGACCACATTTTGTCATCTTTTCAAATCACCTAGAAAAGACATCCAGAATTCCCTCTGCTGCATGATGCAGACTGAGGACTTCAGGAAGAGTGACAATGAATCCCACTTTTATCTGTTTCCTTTAAAGACTGCATCAACTAACATTCTTTCGCAGTTCTTTCTTACAGTTAGAGTTCTTGTCTTTCTTTTTCTTCTTTTTTTAATATTTTTTTAACCAAATGAGCTGGAGACAGGGCGACATTTTAAAACACAGCTGCCATTGGGGCAGTGTTTCATATAACAAACCTCTGCACTGTACCCCTGTGTATTGTTTAATTCTTCAAAAGGCCAAAAGGCAGACAACAGTAAAAGAAGATCAGCTGCCCAAACCCGGTAGTGACACAAATTGCTTAAGTGAAGCCCTTCTGATGAGTTATTTTTTTATGCTCTCTGATTTTGTCTGTTGCCCAGGACAGGCATCTTAATAATACAGATCTAAGTACTTGAATATGATATAATCCATGTCCTCCAAATTGTCCCCTGGAGATATCCAGAAGGCTATTAAGTGATATGATCATTGAAAGTGCATGACAGCCTTGTACAAGACAGAACATTGGGGAGTATCAAGACTTGGGGAGTTTCTGAACATCCTCCCTGACTCAAAAAGCACAAAGCAGGTGGGTGGAGAAGGGAAACTAAAGAATCTCCCAGATAAACTCCTCCGTTGTTTTGGTCTTTTTAGTTGAATCACTTCTACTCATGTTTTACTCACCACCTTAGCTGTTGGCCACGTCTGGTAAACAAACCAGGTGACTCCTTTATACATATAAGTGGAGATTAGATGGCTGAAGCCATCTAATCTGAAAATTTGAAAAAAAAAAATTTTGTCTGGCTTAGAGGTTGCCAGAAGAAACCTGGGTGCTCCAGGCCTGCCTCAGCAGCATGGAATGGAGCAAGGATGAAGCACCAGCAAGTAGCTCAGGGGAGAATTAAACAGCCTCTTCACTGTGCTTGGGATTTAGGTTTTGCCCATCTTACAGGGATTCTTTCTGCCAGACAAGGCACTTGTGTCCCAGGCTGGTTCTTCATAGCAATTTCTATTGGTAGATCCAGCACAGAAACATTCTGTGCTTTGCAGTGGGCAAAGCTATTATGGATTCAAAGAAAAGCTGGAGATAAGAAAAACAATTTCACCCTAAATGAGATTAATTATATCCACTGTTGGCACAATTGTTTTCTTACTGAACACACAGCTTTCAAACTTAAAGGCCATCCTTTCTAAACACTGAGCCATGTATACTGAGAGCCACTGAACAGGCTTTCCTTGGAGTGCCTAAGGAAAAAGAAGGACATGGCTCTGTTAGACAGATCTCAGCTGCATGTGCAGACAGTGGCACTTGCCCAGCAGACCCTTCTAACACTGCCACATTGCATTTGAACTTCATGAGACATCACCAAAAGCTCTCTCAGCTTAGGAAAGAGTCCTAATCAGTTTAAATATACCAGAATATTAGCAGCAGGTGTGCAAAGAGATAGTACTTTATAATGCATAGCCAAAACGATGGGGTTTATAGGATTGACAAAACAGGGTGGCTACATCCTGTGGATTCAAATATCTCTTCCCAACACATAAAACAGAGGAGTAGCCAAAGTAGGGGCACTGCTTGCATTTTCATTCTACAGTGGCACTCAGATTACATCTGTCACTGACATTTGATAATGACTGCTAAATTGTGAAAACTGAAAATAAGAACATGTAATAAGTTGTAGGGTTTTGTTTTGTTCTGTTGCTTTTTTTGTCTTTTTGTTTTGATNTTTTTTTTTTTTTTTTGTTACAAATTTGCTCAGAGTCCTGAGCTATTCTGAGGTTTGGCTCTAGTAAAAGAAATTCTCTTTTCCTCAAAGGATGTAGTCAGGGAATTTTTACCATGAGAAATTATAGTTTGGAGGGTGTGGCTTTTTTGGTAGGGGAACAGATTCAGCATCACACAGTGAGTCACAATGGAACTCTGTGATGTGAGGATGAGAAATGGGGATGCCTAGGCAACATTACCTGCTGTGTCTTGTCTTGAGATTCTCTTCACCATACACAGTGCCTATGGATAACATAAGAATCTCATCTAAACTTTGGTCTGCTCCTCACTTGTTCCATGACATGTTCACAAGCAATGCCTGGGAAAAGCTCAGCAACAGGAACCATTCTTGGAGTGAATTGGTCTTCAAGTGCTAGAAACAGTTAAAGCTACAGAAACAGGAAGGAACAAGTGAGACCTTCCCACAGAGACTAGAACCAAGCAGTCTGCTGGCAAATCCTAAATAATAAAGATGTTAATTTATGTAGCCTCAAAGATTTTTGTGGATGTCCAGCTTCCCTTTGTGGCATTAGCCATGGCTCAGGCAGACTGAATAGTAACACCTGGAGCCTGAGCTCTGCCAAGAGCTTGAGATCACTTATCATTGTGTGCTTTTCACTGCAGGTCCCCAGCAAAGAACGCCAGATCTGATCACCCAGAAATGATCACCCAGAAATACTGCTTTGATCTGGATCAGGCCATGGTGGTTTTGGCAGATTAGCCAGAGTACACAGCCCAGGGTGCTTTTTATTCTGGTTGTGTGTGAATAAACAATGCTTGATCTGACAGCATGCTAATACAACTGTGTAAAGCAATAGTATTACAAGTTAATGTAACAGTATTGCAAGTTACAATACAAGTTAATCATACTGCTTTTGAACAAATCTGAATCTTCAGAGTGAATTTACACTGGATCACTGCTGTGTTGCATGCAACTAGAAGCTCTCCAAGCCCAACTTAAAAGTTTGAAAGTTGGATTTACTATATAATCAATAGATGGCCTCAGCTGAACTCTTGAAAATGAATCTGCTCAATGTACTGCACTCCACCTGGTACACTTCTATCAAGCACAACAGTAGAGAAGTATGTTTCAATGACAGCTGGAATTTCCGTAGTCCCTCTCCCTCTTGCTTCAGCAGAAGACAGAATCCCAGTAGGGTGAAAAAGGATGAGCATATGGCTAAATCCATTACTGTTGTTCTTATAGTATTTAACTTCTGTCCCTGGGCTTGTTTAAATGCAATTTGTGATGCACCTTCTCTTTTTCCCATCAAGGACCACTGAGATGGAACATGTACACAGGCTAAAGCTAAAAGAGATTAAGTGGACAAGAGGCACTCAAACTGAGGATGTATGTATCAAGGCCCAGGAAATATTCTATGGAAACACCATGCCTCATAGGAAGATAAATATGCAGCTGAGAGGCAATTTTGCAAGAGTTATGGGAAACAGCAATTCTGGGGCCTGTTACCACAACTACTCAAGAAAAGAAAAGAGTGCTCCATGTTATAAAGCAATAATAGGAAGGGAGGTTGTTCCTGGTGTGAGTAATGCTTGCAGAGATAGTTGGCTCACAAGCAGCCAGGATGTAGAAGTCTTCTGCTGTTCCTGCAGCCGGGGTGGATAAACAATGGACAGCTGATTGCAGCTGACACTCAGTCTCAGGAGACTGGGAAATTCCCTGGGAAGGCAGCAGGATTAGGCTTGATAAATACATGGAAGAATTAGCCTCATTTTGAGGCTAAACAGCAAGTGTGGTTGCCAATAAAAGAACTAAGAAAAGCAAGTAAAGTATCACTGAGAACATATTATGGCTAATGTACAGAATGTCCATTGTGGCTGACCAGCAGGGCAGGACAAGCCACAGGCCTGAATAATGAATTAAGTACCAGATTTCATCTGAAATACAGGGGGGAAGAGAATAGTAATCAGGAAGTGTTCATTTTCTCCCAAAAAGGATCACTCTAAAGAGCTTATATAATTTTAGGAGAGCACTTACAGGACAGTAGACTAAGTTTAGAAGCAGTCCCCTCTGTGCCAGTCAGTTCCAGCCAGATCAAGCACAGGATTCATGATATGGAAGCTGGCTGAGGCCAGGCACAGCTGCAAAGAAAGTGCACAAAAATTTCTTCTCCAAAGCTGGTGTCAACCCAAAGCCACTGAGCTGTGTACTAGTTAAAATTAAGAAGTTTATCCCCTAAGCATTAGATATCCATTGAAGAAATAAGAACTGTTATTTATATACCCATATGACCAGCTGCTGCATAAGGCTCTCACAACTTCTAAAGCTTTTAAAATGATTGGTTCACAATGGAGGCTGTAAGGTGAGGATAGACTCAAGAACTGGAATATGTAAAACAAAGTAAAAAAAACATGCTGTGAGCAAGACACTGATTTTGAAACACTACCTACTTTGCAACATGAGCAGCAACAGTTCTGTGTCCCAACAGGAGTCTGAGGAACAGCAGCTCTGTTTTAAAACTAATGGTCTATAGCATACACGAATGGCCAGACACACACATGGGTAGAAATGCAGATACAATCTCTGCTCTTAGGCATGTAGCAATTCTTTTGCAGCCTAAAGTGGATACACAGCCTGCTCACAACAAAGCATCACAAGTGCACCAGGCAGAGATTGTTCATGTCAGAGCACTGGTAGAGCACAGTGGCAACTGGGCAGATCTCTGACTGCAGCAGATGCACATGGCAGGCACATTTCCAGGGACAAGCACTGCATCCAGGTGCACTGCTGGAGGCCCTGCAATAATATTTCTCCTTTGGACTTTCACTGAGTTACAGCACTACCAAGAATCATAGTTTAAGGTTGGAAGTGACTACAGTGGTTTGAATTTCAGGTGGTTCTTCTCCACCCATTTCTCCAGACTGTTGAGGCACTCTCAAGGGCTGCACAGCCCTCTGAGGTATCAGCAATTCCTCCCAGCTCTGTGTCATCAGAGTACTCACTGAGGAGGCCTCTGCCTCTTCATCCAAGTAATTGGTGAGCAGGGTAAACAATACTGGGCCCAGTGTTGAACCATGGGGGACACCACTGGTGACAGGCCTCCAGCAAGACCCTGATCATGTCCCTCTGGGATCTGTCATTCAGCCAGTTCTCAATCCACTGTCCACTCATCTAACCCACACTGCTTGATTTTGTCTATGTGGATGCTGTGAGACACAGTACTAAAAGCCTTGCTAAAACCGAGGCAGACAATCACACCCCATGGTTGGCCATGTGGTCAGGAGTAATTGCCACACAGACTGCTCTCCTGGCTGTAAGCAGCTGTCTGAGAAAGGTCAAATTTCCATTGGAGGGATGAAGTATAATCCAGAAAATTGCAGGTTGGTTACTTCCTCCTTGGTACGTCGGCAATTTCTAGGCACACCACCAACAATACTGGACTCAAGACTAACTACTGATTCTTCTCAAAGGAGCAAGGTATTTACTTATAAGGAGTATACTTGAAGAACTACTGCCAGTTCTTCAACATTGTTGCTTTGAAGTTCACATTATCCCAAATATAATTTGTCTGAAGAGGCTATCCATTTGCCTCCTGTATTTCACATGAAGAATCATCAAAAGCTTAACACAGAATATCTCAATTTTAGCAGCTGTTGGTATGTGTGTAATCCAAAAGAGGACTAAATCCCAGACAAACTTTTGTCTGATCTTTCAGGTTCCCTACGTTATTTTTGAAGTACATTTTTCCCAGTGGATCCCAGCAAGACATGGCACTAATGTTTTTAAGGAACTTTCCCAATAGCATTTTATGGCAGAAATGTCCAAGACAATGTAATATATGTTATAAAATAATTTGTGCTAAAATAAATTAAAACCACAAGAATTTTGTGTATTATAGCCAGTTTCAGACAACAAGCAGTGATAAGCTAAGTGATAAAAATGGACATTCAATCACCAGGAGGACACTGTCTCCAGAGATGTATATTTCAAGGGATTTCTCATCTGACGAAGACCTCAGCAAGAAACATTTGATAAGATAATATTCGATGCCAGAAGTTTATCCCAGAAAATCTTCACCTGACAGGATTTCAGCAATTATTCACCAGTTCCGAGAAACGCAGCAGCAAGAAAGAAAAACTATGATAATATGCTAAAAGGACCCCTTCCAGAGCCCAAAAGACTGTATAAAAACGAATCTCTTGGAACTTATATTCAGAGACCCACAGGGACTTTTGGTGCGGTAGAGACCAAATCCTGGGACTCCCCAACTCTGATCGCCTGGCTCAGAGTTGTATTGCTTGTGGCTTTTCCTAAATTTATACTTTGATTATATAATAAATTTCTTTAATTATTAAATTAGAGTATTCATTTACAACAACAGGAAACTGCACATTAGTGATACAAGAAGTTTCTAAATCAGTGAAGTGCTGTTTTACAAAAAATTCCTTTTCTTTTCCCTGAGGAAAGTTCTGAGACTTCAGAAAATAGTCTCTGTATCCTTTCTGATTTTTAACAGTCTTTTCTGTTTCAATGTCCATTTATGCAAGGTGTTTGTCAAAGCTTGTTTACTTGCTTGCAATTCATGGAAATACTACCTGTTATTAAAATCAGGTCAACACTGATTTAATAGTCTCTCAGGGAAGTTTTATGCTTGATATTACTCTCCACCATTGTCTGGCAATAGTAGCCTTATTTAAGATCAGTGCCTGAGGCCAAAAAGGAAAGGAAAACTCTTTACTCTGAAGACATCTGGAGCGGAGCCTCCCCCATCCTCTACTGGGAGCTTTGCAATGATGTTGAGGAGAGATGAATGAAAGGGCCTAATGAAATGTTAAGGAGAGACAATTTTTTTTGCTTATATAGTTTGGCAGTCCTTCAGTTTAAATCAGAGCAAACCACCTATGGCCAAACTGGAGACTTATTTTTGAAGAGTCCTTGTGAAAATGTGCTGCAATATTAGTATCTCTTCAAAAAGCCTAACATTGCTGAATTGTGCTTAAAATATTTCAAGTGGGAAAGACATTACCCTCAGCATACTCTAGTGATTAAATACACATTGACTACATGTACAATAGACTTGGAGAAGGGTGTATGGATAGTACAGCTGCTTTTGTGGGTTTCTCCAAACCATGGAAAAATGAAGTAATCACATTTCATAAATTAAGCATTTATCCCAGTCATCTCCTTTGTTGTTGTTTTTCTGGTTTTGCTTAGCAAGATGTTATTGAGCCAACTGAATCCTGTTTGCATATTGGAAACATTAACCTATTGCACACTAGGAAATTTGGTTTAATATTACAAAGATTATGGTTGGAGAGGTTTCAACTCATTTTTCTTTCTCTCTTTAATATGGTATCACCTACTATTACCAACTGATCAGTTGCTGTAAAAAAAGAGAATCAGATCATTATGACCAGAAAGCTCAGACTGATTTTCTGCATTTCTCAAATTGTGTTTCAGGAATGGCTCATTTAAATTTGCCACTGGTCTCTGTTGTTGCCAGTCTAGTCACAGAAGAACAGTTTTTCTTAACTATATCATTGGCAGCAAGAATAGAAGTCTGTTTCCCAGTGTAACAATGATTCTAGGTAGGCGTCAACTGTCTGGCAACAAAAGTCAGGATCCCATAGAGAGGCAAACTTCTCAACAAGGAGGCTCTAAAGACAGGGGGGAAAAAAAGGAAAGAAAAGGGAAGGGTTCAGAAAAAAAAAATCAAGAAATTATACACTACTCAGCCATGGCTAAAACTTGTGTCTGAAGCACCTTTGTAAATAGGCCTGTAGAATATCATGACTTCATACCTTCAGTCAGCTTGTCTGTAGATATGATGGAGACCGTCAGATGGGAAGCTTGGCCTGTGTAAACATACACCGTCAGATGGGAAGCTTGGCCTGTGTAAACATACACACATGGGCTTCAATTTGCTTAAAGTATATACAATTTCAATTTTTATTATACATGGTCCTGCCTATCACTTCTAGTCCTTCAGAGCCATTGACTTCCCTCTTCCTTCTGTTCTTCCCATTTTCTTTTTAGCTTTAGTTGAGTGTAGGAAATAATAAAATGGAATAAGTGGAATAAGTGAAACATCGATATCCAAAGCAGTCCAAGCTGTCTGTGCTTCATCAGCTGAACTGCAGTTTGTTGAACTCCTGCTGAATTTCATGCAAGGGAATGCTGGAAACATGTTTGCTTGCAAACAAAGGAATATTTTACATGAACCAGATTAAGTGCTTATTATCCAAAGCAGCCATTGTCACACTTGGAAGCATCTTGCTTCTAATGCATCTTGAAGGAAAATTGTTTGAGTTTGAGCTGTGGAGAACTCTATGCTTTATCTCAGTTACAGCTTCAGGAATGCAGCTGTTATAAATGGAAATTGTGCGAGCCAATTTTATAGAAAAAATGAAAAATAGAATTTATTTCACAATAGTTTTACAGTCTGCTAGCCAACCAACCGAGAGACAGCGCCGAGCCCGGGATCAGAGCTGGGTGACCACAGGTTTGGCCTCTATCGCACCAAGCCCTCGTGGTTCACACCTGTTGCCTGGCAGGATCTGTTCTTATGCTCTTTTTCTAGCCCGAGGCTTAGTTCTTTGTCTCCTTTCAGTGCCTTCCAAATTCATGTTGGTTTCTTTCAGGGTCTTGCAGCTGAACAAAACCTTGTCCGGGAAGAGATGTGCGCTATCTCTCGGGGTTCCCGGAATCTGTCATTCAGATGTATGTTCTCGATGGCTGAGATTATCTGTACTGCACATCTTAACGGCCCATCATTGCTGGGTGGCTCCTGGCCATTCCATCGATGATGTTTGTCTCCTGTGCTGGGCTAGGTTCTGTTCATATGCTAATTTCCTTCCTGCCAGCTGCAACTCTGTCCTCCTGTGTGGCTGTTTCCCAATCTCAATCATAGTATTTCTTAGGATTTTATATTTCAGACCTATTCTTTATACACACAGTTTTAATTAGCATGAATTACCAAATTACTTATAACACAGCTAAACATGGAAACATATTTAAAAACAAAAAAAAAGATCTGTATCTATAATAGGATTCTTCAGTGGCTCTGATCATTTGTCTGTGATAAAGCAACATTTGGAAAACATTAAGGAAATGCCTCAGGGGAAAAGCTTCCTCTCTGGTAACCTTAATTTTCAAAGGGCAAAAAAGAGACTCAGGGACTGCCAGAATTTGTTATCTTCAGTGTCTCTGTTCCTCTTATACATCTTAGACTCCTATTGGTTTTTGAAAGTTATCTTAAAATGAAGAATCCTTTTTGGGGGAAAGCCTTCCAGTACTTCAGGGTTTTAAGCAAATGCATGGCAGGGCCTCCCTTGGAATGGACAGCACTACCTGAAAGTAGAGATGCCATTGTAAAGGAGATTATTAAAACATTTCAATATGCAAGACAGTAGACTGAGAATGACCCGGTTCAGGAAAATTATACAGCATTTAGTTCATTGCCCTTTTTCCCACTGAATAGCAACATAAATGCTGTCCTAATGTATAAGACTTCTAACACCCATTTTTGAAAACAAATTTTTGGCTGGAATGAGATTAAGATTCACAGGACTCAAAAGCTGTTGTTATGAGTCAATTAATGTTACAAGTGTTTTTTTCTCTATTGTTTTTTCATTTGACAGTTTTCCCTTTTAGGGATGACTTCTCACTGAGACATCAGCCTCTACATTATTATCACATTGTAAAAAGTTTGAGGACTGTTAGAAATGAGAAGCTTGACTCAGCCAATATATCCAGCAGTAATTCAATTTATTAATTAATATGGTAAAGTATGAGCAAAAACAGCGTTGGGTATAGTGGTGGGGGTTTTCCCTCCAACTGCACACTGATTGTTGGGCTTGCTGGTATTTATTGGTCATATTCCTGCATAGTCATAAGCTTTTTCAGCAGTTTCTATTACCAAACTTTCTCAGTAATTTCTATTCCAAATTTTCTCAACAGTTTATATTCCCAATTTTTACATCACAATTCTATACTTTAGGATCATAAATCTATAATGATGATTGCTTGGTTCCTTTCCAATTTCTATACTCTATTGTGATCTATTCCAGTCTTCAATACCCCAGGATGTGTACCCCAGATGGTAGGGTCCAGCTTCCAGATATGGGGTCCAGCTTAGGACCATTAATCTATGATAGCAATGTCCAGCTTCCCTTTTCGAAGTCATTAATCAGCAACATTGATATCCATCTTCCTTTTTCAGGATGTTTTCCCTGTTTCATTAGAGCTTGGGATAGATTCGCTTCCCTCTTTTGTTTAAATCCTTTCTACATTCTAAAGCCACAGTTTAAAAATCCTTAATACAAAGTAACATTCTCAATCTATAATTCAAAGGTTCTTATTACAAAACAGCTTAAGAGTCATAAAAGTTAATTGCAAGCAAAAAATTGGTTCAAGGGTCTTCTTCCATGTTTTACTTTCCTTGGTTGTTTATTAAAACTCATCTTTATAACTGTCTCATGCCTGTGTTCCACACATTTCACAATTACAATTACATAGGTTATTTTTATTTACCTGACACAAAACATAACTTTGTATTTCACAGGACACAGTAGACCTACTAGGAAAGTGGAAAAGCTCTTTTGCTAAGCAGGAAAAAAATTACAAAAAAGTCTTCTTAGACTGTTTCCGTGGTCTTTGAGACCTCATTAGTGGTTACTTTATTCATCTTTGAAAAACATTAAAGTATTAGTACTAAACTAACATCCTTAGAATGCAGTAAATTTCCTCTAGAAATGAAATTTTTTTCCAAAATTATAATAATTTTTCTTCTCTAGCTTTTTTTTAAGACAGCAAGCAAACAAGCTACATTGCAGTAATAGGAAAAGAAGAAATCAGAAATCCAAATATTCCATTTTTGCAACCTGAAGAAATGGAAGTCAAAAGAGCGTGTTGTTACTTTATTTAATTCCTCAAACTTCATCCTGTGGCAGAGTTCGCCATGAAAATTCAACACAGAAAAGGTTGCAAGATGGTAACACATAGTTCAGGAAAAATCAGAAAGGTAAGTTCATTTGCTTCAGACTGCCAAATAGTTGTTAGGGTAGGGTTTTTTTGTTCTTTTTGTTTGTTTGTTTGTTTGTTTGTTTTGTTTTGGGTTTTTTTTGGTTGGTTGGTTGGTTGGTTTTTTAAATTTATTTTTTAAGAGCCTGGTAGTAATAGATTCCATGATATATTTGATTTGCAAAAGTAAAATCTCTCATCCTGTGCTAGTAAGTTCCTCATTACTAAAATGAATTTGCCTCAAACCCATTAAAGCAATTAAGAAAGGGTGGATGTGACAAGGGGCAGGCATTTGATCAATCAGGCAGAGTGAAGGCATCTAACTATTAACTGGTAGTCAAACCATTTTGCTACTTTTACTAATTTCAGGGGCATATTGTCAAAACTAGTCTCAGCTTTTACCATCTGCAAGGTAGGCTAGACACTTAATCTCCATTCTGGCCTGTACAGAATAAACTAACAGATTACACATCAAATTGCATAATTATGAGCCAAGAACATTGTGCAAACCTGCTGTAATGTTGGTTTCTTGGAGGAAGTTAGAGAATGGTGCTTGATTTTGCAGATTCATTGGAATCAGCTGGGCTGATAACACCAGCCAAAGGTCTGGCTGTATGTATGAAGAATAGATCTGACTTTGACTTCAGTGAGGGCAGATGTCTCCTCATTCATTCTCACAAGGACTAAAGTTTGTATTATAGTTCTAATAATAGAAGTAAAAGGGAAGATATCACCAGTACTCTTGATAATAACTGTTTTCTGTTCGCATATTGGGTCAAGTTAATTTCTGAGATAATTCTAGCTGAAGCTGTTCAGCCTAAAATAGGCATTAATTTAATTCATTAGATTTGTCCACTACCTGCTATCTTGAGACATTCTTATATTTAGACCGACCAGCATGAGATGTAACATACACTGTTAGGAAAACAATTCTTTCAACAATGACACCAGTGAAGTGAAAACACATGCTAAATGAAATCCATTGCATACAGGAAAATATGGCAAATTGCAACAAATAAAACACACAGTAACTGTGCTACTGGCACTCTGTAATGGCTGGGAATATAAAGAATAATTATAGATGCCACCCCTGATGAGGAAATCTATGGAAAAATCTACCTAGCTCCACAGTATCATTTTACATCAAAAGCACACAAAAATATCAGGGAAGTAGCACCAGGTACCTCATGTCACCACTTTTTCTCACAGGCATTGAGAAAAACACTCATAAAGCTCAGGTCATCCATCTGAGGAAAGCTCAGAGGGAACCCTGCTCTGAAGCATGGATGAGCCTTTGGACAAGTCACATGTGTACAATAGGGAAACTATGAGGCAAAGGGATAAACTGGCACTAAGTTGTATCTCTGATTGTCATAATCCACCCTAAACTGAAACTTTAACAAAAAATTCTTAAAGAACTCAAATCTATGCTAGAAAAAGCAGCACACGGTAAAAGAAGTTTGCCCATAAATATCTCTCCTAGCCTTTATTTAAAGCTCAGAAACTTGGCTGACCTGGTAACCAGGAGCAAATTTGGTTTAGGTCTTTGTTGCAGATGATCGTGTCAGCCAATTTTCTGAGCTTTATTTATTGATTTTGTTCAAGTCATTTATGTTGAAACTTCCAAATTACTGGTGCTAGTTTTTTAACTTTCTTGACAAGCTTTCTGGAAGCAGCTATAAACTACTGGTTTATTCTCACAAATGCTATCAGAACAGGAACAGAAAAAGTAGAAACACAGAACTCTAGACTTAGGGCACAACACTGGAAAAGAAAAAAAAACCCAAAATGTTGGGATACGAGACAGATGATGGACTTTGGACCCGGCTGGCATAAGAGATTTGATAACAGGATGCCTTGGCAAAAACAAACAGAACTTTGAGGATTAAAAGAAGATTCAATTAGACTGGTTTACTGGAAAAAGAAAATTACATCAAACTTCTGCAAGCAAGAGATGTTTAAAATGCATGGTTTTTTATGTGATTATTAACCCAAGCACTGTAGTAAAACTTTACTAGCCTCACTAAAATAGTATATAAGCGTTTTGTATCCCACAATAAAATCAGATTCTGATCACCAATTTAGTCTTCCCTGTCTCTCTTCATCGCTGACAATTGCAAACAACAAAAAAAAAACCAAAACAAAACAAAAAAAAGGGTTTTTATTATCTGCTTTGAGAGTTTGTAATTTAAGAATTTTCTCTCATCCTTGGTATCTCAAAATGGAATTAGCTTTTCCATTTAAAAAAATGAAAATCCTAACATATTATATTTCATCCCTGTTTTGAAAGTACAGACATTTAGCCTGTGCTGATTTACTCTGCTAACCCTTTCCTTGTGGGCATTTGCTCAGCAGTTGCACTTGAGTACAAAAGTGCTTATTATATTCTATCACATTTCTAGTACTTGTATTAAAGTGCTTTTTTTTCTCAAATACAGCAGCATCTATTGTCCTTTTAATCAGAGACATTTGCACAGCATGACCTACTTAGGCCTGCAGATAATACAGTTTTTTATTTTTTCAGTTCTTTAGGGTAAGCAGTTACAGAAGAGCAGGGCCACCTATACCCCAAAACACTTGCCATGATACTGCAGAATCACCATCTTTCAAGACACAGGGCTGAAGAAAGCAGTAGTAAACATGCAGCATGAAACTGCTCAAGATTGACTGAAAAGCAGTTAAGAAAACATTTCTATCTGTCCTCTCCCTGACACTTGGATTATTGCTAAAACTTAGACTTCTGAGACTCAGATTTTGCAGTCAGTAGCACTATACAGGTTCCACTAGCTTGGCATTTTAACACATCTTCAGTCTTGCCAAGGGAATGCCATCTAGGGCTAAACATCTCTTAGATTTCTTTAAGATATGTATGAACAGTGAGGCAGTGAAAGAGTGAAATAACTTCCAAAAAGGATTCCATTTCATTTATTGAGACCAACATAAAACAGCCACTGTCACTTTAGTCATTCCAAAGCCTATTCCTAGAAACGTCGTCACTTGATTGCAAGGCACTGCTCAGCTTTGTCAGATATTGGCCACCTTAATGCAAAAATGAAAATCTATCAGCAGGACAAAGTAAATGTAGCGGCAATACTCTAATGTGCCATCACAGAACTGCCAGGCCATTAACTGCTGTGCTTTCTTAGTTTTGGGTACTTTGGTGACACCAAATCTTCCTGAAAAGCTTCTTCTGGCCAACACAAAGAACCAAGATGATACAACGGATGGCTTCTTGGTGCACAGTGGAAACCTGATAAGAGTAGTGTTTTGGTGGTTTTGGTGTTATTTTTAATGCAATAATTCCTCAGTGCTGGTGTGCTGGTTCTCATTGCTTCTGAGAAAGTAATAAAAGAACTTCAGGATCAAGACTCTATTCAAGAAAAGCAGCAAGAGTAGAGTTGGTTCAGCCAAGGTGGCCTAACACTGCTGTCCCTTTCTCCTTTTTATTATTTCACTGTTCTCTGCAAGTGCAAAGTTCACTTTTCTCATAAATCACTTCCTCTGGCAACCAAGTAGAGCTGTTTGACTCCCAGGACTTGTTCCTGTGTCACCGTTGCGACAAGAAATAATAAAACTCACGCAAGGCGTTC
The DNA here is from genome assembly GCA_013397555.1 of Urocynchramus pylzowi. NCBI lineage: Eukaryota > Metazoa > Chordata > Aves > Passeriformes > Fringillidae > Urocynchramus > Urocynchramus pylzowi. Next base: position 218,126 of record VZRH01001406.1, on the reverse strand, counting down.
CAGCATACAAACAGGAGCAGGATAAGAGACTTTTATTTTTCAGGCCTTAACATTTATAGAATTCCAAAAGTGACAGTGGATTGGAGAATGACATTGCCATCTCTCCAACCACACTGGTCAAACTAATACTCTATCAAAATTCTCCCCCTACAGAGAAGAATGCAAAACAATCATTATTTACATGAAAGTGTGTAAAAAACTCCATTACAAGAATGTAAACATCAAAAGGCTTAGAGAAACTCAAAAGAACAAGGTAACATTCCTGATCTCTGCTAGATTGCATTTTCTGCCTCTCCTTCAGAAGAAAGTGCCTGGAAGCTTGCCCCATCCTTTGACCAGCTGATCTAAGAGGAGATACTGCTCCTCTGTGTAAACCTTCCCTTCCCTGTGATAAGAGTTTCAAACAGGAACTCCTAGGGGAGCAGCTTAGACAGTTCTACAGTATCCCCAGCAAATTATTATAGATTGCCTATTTAACATTAATGTGAATATGTGCAAACTTAGATAGAGACTTTCTAAAGAGGTCTTCACTTTGTACCTGTAACTTTATTTTCTTTTTCAGATGAAAAACAGGAGAAATCGTTTCAAGTGACTAAATATTTCCTGTGAAACATCTCAAATCACAAAAATCTTCCAGAGTTTTCCAAAAGAAAAACTAAGTCTTTATTCATACCTTTCCTGAAAATCCAATCTTCTGAAAAACCTGTAGAACAATTTCTCTGTATAAAGGGGACAGCATAATGCGGGCTGGAATTGCATGGAAATCATGAAAAATATTGTCAAGATTTTGATGAGTGTCTGACAGCTATCATTCAAAACCATTAAATGAGCATCTACTTTGAGAAAGCAGGAGGAATATTTCCAATAGGAAGCTTATCTGAAGCAGCAATATATTTTGTTTGCATTCTTAAAGCCCCATCCAGGGACTCCTAGTTGAAGGTGGCATTGCATAGGAGTGCTTGGGGAATTCGTCTGCAACACTAGCAGTTTTATACTTGTTAAAGAGTATAAATATCTGAAAGCACAGAAGTTATTAAGCTAGTTATGGGTGACAGCGGGAAAGGAAGTCAAAATTTGTTGAGAAATATATGCTACCAGTATCCTCTCTCAAAGCAGTGGTCTAGCAGCTGATCATGGAATTTCATTGCATAGAAATTTAAAACCAGTCATCTGGAAAGACTAGGGTGAAAAAATTGGCACTATTTGTTGTAGGTAGAAGATAATAAGAAATTTTTCAGTGATGGACAGTATCTGTGTCAGCATTTAGACACACGAGTGTAATAGATATTTGAGTAAATTCGTGTTGGTAAAATTTATATAGAAATCATGTAGAAAGAAATTGGTTTAAGAATAGAAAAAGAGTAGTAAAGTTCCATTCGAAATCCAGGAGAGGAGCGGTTACGCCAAACTAGAGATTCCAGGTGTCCAGTGAATGGGAGTGAGAATTTGCAAGTGAAGAGAGTGGCAGATACCAGATACAGAAATGTTGGGCAATACTTGGAACACTCAGGCAATCAGCGGCCGATGATGGCTCCAAGATCAAGATAACCAGGATGAACATCTTAATAGTTGGTTCTGGGAACCCACTGCATATCAATGCCAGATTCCCGGGAACCCACCACGTCTCAATGCCGGATTCCCGTAACTTCGGTTAATATGTATCTTTCTCTGGGCACTCCTTTTTGTCTTTCCAAGAGGGGCTTTGTCCACCCAGGAACAGGTTTCTTCCTGCACCTGGACAAGCTTTTCTCCAACTTTGGACAGAGAAAGAACTCCCATGAATATGAAGAAGGAAAAGAAAGGAACAAGAAAGCATTTGCTCCGGGCAAGAAAAAACGTATAAAACCTGGACTCACCCGGATGGACTTTGTGAACTTGGGGGTTCAACGCAGTAGAAGTCGGATCTGTTCACCCAGCGCTGAGACCCGGGCTCAACGCTGTCCCTTTTGATTGTGGCTATTTGAGATTGTATTTCAGCATCGCAAAATAATATCTATTTTTGCTTTAATTACGATTTGGCTTGTTCTCAATTAACGATTCGGCCATTATTGGGTTTTTACCTATAACACGAGTTATTCCAATTTTATATGTTATCAAAAAGTGCATGAAGATATTGCTACAATCCTAAAAAAAGGATTTATGAGCAATAAAAAGCTAATTTATCTTAAAAAAAAATCCAAACAAACGCACACCTTTTATTGCTGCATTGAGTAAATATTGTGCAAGTTCTGAGCTGCGATTCACAGAGAGTTATCAGATCCCTGCCCAAGGCAAGCGGGCTAGATTATATGACCTTTAAAGGTCCCTTCCAACACAAACTGTTCTCTCATTTTATGATAAGCAACAACTTTGTTTTTTTCTATACAGAGATGTTTTAAAAGCTTTCAAATATACTTCCAGCTAAGCTTTTTCTTTTTTTGTTTTTTCACCATTTGGGGTTTTTTTCTTTCTTTTTCAAGTGTGAAGATATATTTGCTAAAGGCTTTTCAGCCAGCTGTGTATACATTGTCCAAAGTTGTCTCCATATATCTTATCACTCTAGCTCTGTAGCATATGGCTTTACAATAGTTTCAAAGGTAGCAGAAATAACTGTTGTGAAAAACCTCAGATAATTAATGGAATAGGAAAGAAAGTTCATTTTAAAAACTCCCCTTGCACATCAAACAACAACATCAGTAAATGTAGTGATAAAAGCACTGCAGTCAGTGTTACTGGACAATTTCTCCTGCTGAATCTGAAAATTATGTTACTATTCTTGCACTGGAAAGACTCAAAATTATTGGATTTGATCAGTCTCTTTTTTTTTTTTTTTTTTTTTTTTTAAAATCTTAAAAAAACCACTCT
>VZRH01001406.1:178220-215268 GCA_013397555.1 Urocynchramus pylzowi | reverse complement strand
TTTTTTGGAAAAGTCTAAACAAGCCACTCTGTTTTTTAAAAGATCCTACAAATCTTGGCATTTTGTGTACCCAAACTCTTGTCTTTTAAGTTTTTTCCTCTGACCTATGAATTGTCAGTATCTTTCCTTGAGTTTAGTTGTCAGTGCAATAACATCCTAAACAATCTGACTAAATTTTCTCCCTACTGGTCCTGTATTTATGAAGCTGGATTAAAGAAAAGGCTAACATGAACAAGAATGATACTGCAATATAAGTGTTTATACCCAAAGCTGTAGTTAATACTTCCCTCCCCCTCCTCTTCCCCCTGGCAGGCATGCTGCTGCTAACCAGTATGCTAAACACTAAACTTCACACGTCCTTCTTTTCTTGAATAGACTCGACTTTACATTTCTCTAGGCATTTGCAATTAGATTTCCAGACACACACCAAATTGCCATTCCTAATTCACTCTCTTAGGCAGGATTTCAAAAGCAAGATGGAAAGTCTCCATCCAGGAGGTGTTCTCCCAGAACATTCCTACACTAGAAAACCCAGGTTCTGCAAGATGTTATGTTAATATCATTCTTTTGAAATTGTACATTTGAGCCTCCCAGCTCTGAGAAGCCCAGGGTTTTTTTGCTGTGCTTCCTCTGGCCAGTAGGAGACAGGTTATTTAAGCAAACACTCTTCCCCCAGTCTGTGCCAAGAGCTGTAGGCAGCAAGGGCATGGGATCAGAAGCAGCCTGTTGAATTCCAGATGGATTTTATTTTTGTCCTTCAGGCAAGAGTCACAAACAATGCTGGACCTTGTTTACTCATTAAAATATTCCAGTAGGGCTATTTTGCCAGTTTGTGGTTATACATACTGCCTTCTAGGAAGGATAGAATCAAGTGGCAGTAACAGTCTTACAAGGAAAACGGTCACCTTGATCCCAAAGCAGATCAAAGCCCAAGCATTAGGCATGAAAACTCAGAGGCCCAGGAATTCAACTGAGGGCTCACACTGGACTCTGCATCTGGAACTACAGTATTAACAGGAATGACAAACAGTTGATTTTTAATAGGAAGGTGTTTTTTATTGGACACTGTGGTTTTTATTGAAAAGAAGGATATAATTAAACTTTGGAGGGTTCTAGGCTGTGGATTTGAACAGAGACAGATGTTGAGAAGGACAGAATCTTAAAATTCCTGGTAAGTACCTCATATGTTCATGCCCAAGAAACCAAACCCAGGAAAACACATAGATAAAAAAAAAATCTTCTGTTTTTCAGAGGTTATACAAACATGGGCAGCCTTTTTTATACTTAGAGAATCAAAGAGAAGTTACTAGCTGAAATTGAGTAAGACTGGATATCTGCTCAGAAATTAGGTACACTTGTTACTATCAAACAGCATCAAATCTTTGCGGATACCCTTGCTCTGTGCTCCCATGATAAGCAAAGTTTGGAAGAAATGGTGCCTTAGTCACAGGGTAAACAAATGCTTTCCCACAATTTCTTTGAACCATTTAGCTGTGTTATAAGTAATTTGGTAATTCATGCTAATTAAAACTGTGTGTATAAAGAATAGGTCTGAAATATAAAATCCTAAGAAATACTATGATTGAGATTGGGAAACAGCCACACAGGAGGACAGAGTTGCAGCTGGCAGGAAGGAAATTAGCATATGAACAGAACCTAGCCCAGCACAGGAGACAAACATCATCGATGGAATGGCCAGGAGCCACCCAGCAATGATGGGCCGTTAAGATGTGCAGTACAGATAATCTCAGCCATCGAGAACATACATCTGAATGACAGATTCCGGGAACCCCGAGAGATAGCGCACATCTCTTCCCGGACAAGGTTTTGTTCAGCTGCAAGACCCTGAAAGAAACCAACATGAATTTGGAAGGCACTGAAAGGAGACAAAGAACTAAGCCTCGGGCTAGAAAAAGAGCATAAGAACAGATCCTGCCAGGCAACAGGTGTGAACCACGAGGGCTTGGTGCGATAGAGGCCAAACCTGTGGTCACCCAGCTCTGATCCCGGGCTCGGCGCTGTCTCTCGGTTGGTTGGCTAGCAGACTGTAAAACTATTGTGAAATAAATTCTATTTTTCATTTTTTCTATAAAATTGGCTCGCACAATTTCCATTTATAACAGCTGTAAGTTAGAAAGGTCATGCAACATCTAGTAAAATCCCTGTTAAAATGGTTTTGAGAGGAACGTTTCTGATCCTTTATTCTGCTATATTTATATTCGAAGCCAAAAAGAAACAGAAAAACACTCCTCTAGCTTGTGTTGAAAAAGCTGCTTTTGTAGTAGTGGCAGTGAATTTTTTACAGAAAACACGTTCATGGTCAGTGGCATTTCTCCACAACAACATTCATCCAGAAGAGAGAACAGGTAAGGCCACACACAAGCTGTGCATACAGAAAGGGTTGAGATAGGCCTGTCTTATGTTCATTTATAAATCCTAGATTTAAGCCATTTCCATTTCCTCAGTATTTCTCTTGGTATTCAAGGAGGTTCCCCATGAGAGACAAAGATGAAAAGAATGCTACTTTTAGTTTCCTAGTTTGTTATAATGCCTGTTCAGTTGCACTGCATTATTATGCTGCATTGCAGGGTCCTCACTGTTCTTGGCTGTCACATAATTAATTGGAATTTAGGGTACTTAATACATTGAAATGCCTGTTTTTCATAGTTTCAGTTCTCTTAATGAGCCTGTCTGAAATACTACACACAATATGTGTCACCTCAGAAATACACCCTAAAAACCTTAGTTAAATGTTCTATTAAATAATGCTGCTTCTGTGCACACTCCACATTAAGAAACAGAAAGAGAAGGGACACTGCAATAAATTTCACAAAGACGTACTTCAGGGAGGACTTTACACATGAAACATTTACTGTCCAATTCTCTGTCTACTTCCATCCCCTGGCTGCAGCTGTTTTACACTCCAGTGTTCTGTGGACTGAACTCCAACAACGTAATGTTCAATTTTTTGCTGCAAACTGTGGCAAGTCCTTTGACTCTGTCTTTTAACTGTCAACCTACGCTTCAGCTTCATGCACATTCTCATTTCTTTTTAGAAATAGAAGAAAAAAAAAATCTATCTGAAAAATTATTCTGAAAGCTGGGTAAGAAATGTCAGAAGTCTCCTGAGGTAGACAAAAAAAATGTCTTACAATATACACAAGATAGAGTTTGCGATCAATCTTCACATTTTTATTTTGAAGTTTTAAGCAATAAAACTTATTTATAAAACTAGTATGGTTCAAACTATTCTATTACTTGCAATTGAGTTCAGGCAAACTTAACAGATGGGTATATATCAAACTGACATCATATTGTAGGATTTTCTTCTCTGCCTGTTTTTTTTTTTTATTTTTCAATCCCCAATTCACCTATATTCCTTCCTCTCATTTGTAAACCTGAAATGTTCTTTTCATTTGCTTCTGAGCTGCACTGAGAATTATTTAACTTTCACAGCTAATTTTCACTTCATTTTGCCTAAAAGCAGTCTTCTCTCCTGATCCCAGAAAAGGTTTCTGCAATACCATCAGCCACTGAAGGCACTCAGCTGTGCAAGACACCAACAGCACCTACAAGTACACTGAGAAACTGCTGCATTCACAAAGTTGTTCTTCATGAGCTTTGCTGAGCAAATTTTCCCTAAATTTGCTCTCTTTGGCAGTTAGTGATCCTAAATGTCTTTTCCAAGCTAAATTTTGCTATGACTACTCACAGGGTCTACTGGAGAAACACATTTTCTCAATTACTGTAAGTTAAGAAAAAACACTCAGTATTGCAACATGGAAGATCTACTGAGAAGAGGCACTGTAGTAAGATGACTTTTTCTGTGAAGAAAACATAGAATTACAATTAATATTTAAAATAAATACTGGATGAAAAACTAGTGACCCAAGAGTCTGTGAAGAAAAATGTATTAAAATGGAAATTGCTACAGAACTAAGAGAAAACAGACTAAGTAGGAGCTAAGCCTGTTTAAGGACAGGGTTGGAAGTGTAGGGGAGTAATGTGCCTGGGTTTTAATGCTTTTGTCCTGCTGCAGCTGCACAGGCAAGCACAGAAAGCATATTCACATTTTCAGTCCAGGACAGCTGGCTTAGGGGTAGCTCTGGCTCATGATTTTCACCGTGCCAGATTCCTACATAGTGCAGGCATACCACTGCATATGGATAAGGACACTGATAAATGCTCACCTTGAGTTTTAATAGACAGAATTTATGAGGACACCTCCCTGTGGAAAAGACTATGGAGCTGTGATACTTCAGCCTGCCTTCACAAGATAACAGGAGTGATGCAGCTGTGCCAGCTTCCCAGACAGCTAAAGTGAGCCCAGGGAGAGCTACCGAATAATCATGTCTGGTGTGTGAGTCAGCCCACTTAGTGCAGGAGCCGCGCTGATGCCACACAGCCGCATTCCCAAGCCTTCCCTGCCTATCTGTCAAAGGTAATAGGCATTCCCTTTGCACAACAGCCAGAACACTACTGCCCAGGACACCTCTCCTCCTTCAGCCCTTTTCAACCCTATTTTCAGGCAGATAAAAAGCAGGGCATAACAATTTCATACTAGGACTGAAGGCATCAAACTTACAAGATGCTCTTCTCATTATCTACATATTCAATTTTACTTTCAGGTAACAACATTTCAAATTATTCCTGTTACCTCAATAGTAAAAAATAGTTTCTTCTGGTGATCATCCAAATTATTGGATTACATATAACAACCAATTTGGATCATCCAAATTATTGGATTACATATAACAACCAATTCTTGGTTGTTATATGTAATCTACAAAAAGGAGAGATATAAGTCCTACTTTAAAAATTATTTGATCTAATAATGGGATCGTTGTCTATCAGCCTTAGGGGAACTTCTGGTGACAAAACAGATGGAAGAGTGTGCACTGAGATGTCCTCTGAAACGACTGGTGGAGCACACAGAACGGAGTCTTTTCATCTGATCACTCCTGTGTAGCCTGGTACTGTCTGGCATCCTTCCCCTTCATCTGGTGCTGCAACTTGAGGCAGAAAAGACCATGGCCCTGCCAAGGTTCTGCTACTTTAGGGTAAGGAAGTCTCTCTGATGATTTCCTGCATACAGCTAGCCCTGCACAGTCCAAAAGTCTATATTTGCAGAGGCAAGTTATTCCTGTAGCTTCAATTTTATACAAAAACAAAAGCAGTAACCCATTTTCATGTGATTTTCAGGAAGTTACTTAGGAAAAACCAGATGGGAGAAATTTCAGGTGAAGAGAAATGATACATGCCACATTCAGGCCTGCATGATGAAAAATTCAGTCACTCAGTTACTTCTGTTGGTGGGAATGCTTCATGTTCTTGAAGAAAATCATACCTTAAGCTGAAGCGATATGCGGAGTAAGTAGACTCCACAACTCAATGTAGTTATGAAGTGCTTGGCACAAGTGAGATAGCTCTTGTGAAAACTTGTGCATCAAACTCTGGTTTTACCCTCATCTTTATTTACTTAAGTGTTCCATATGCAATACATTGTTCAACCTTTCATGCATATTCAACTCCTGGCCCCTCCTGTCCTCACCTCACATGGTAATTAGATCCATGCCCTTCTGACCACCCCCCACCTTCACAGTGGTGGTCTCGTGGGTGTCTCTCAGTGGTCTCTGAGGCTGAAGATTGTGGTCTTGCTCATGATTGAACTTTTGAACTTTTCTCCTTTGTGCATGTGCTTTGGTCCCTTGGTGCTTATCTGAGTACGGCTGTCAGTCTTGATGAGCTTGGAGACAGAGGAGCCCCTTTATCTGGGCTTCTTGCATCCCTTGGTCTTCTCCTGGTATTGTTCTTTATGCAAGAAGCTTCAGAAATTTGCATTTTCTTATGCCCTTTGTAGCATGGCAGAGGATTCTTAAGTAAAAGATTAAAATTCAGCACATAATTCTGCAAGCTAAAATTTAAATGCTTAATTTATATTGCTAACTCAAGTGAACCCCAAAAATCTCTATTTCATGTGAAACCAGAGTAGCAAGCCTAGTCCATCACAGCTGATAAACATAAGCTACAAACAGGGCTAAGCTCATAGTCCTCAACCAAAAAGGAAATTAATTCATTGTGAAGCTGAGAAGCCAGACACATGGCTTGTAAGACAGAGGATTTTTGGCATCTTATATTAGGAAAGCAAGAATTGTTGTGTATATTTAGAGAAACAGAACTTTTTTGTCAAAAAAGTGTCTGAAGCACAAGTGATGTGGAGCTGGGCTTGTTCAATCTGGAGAAGGAGGGGGCTGACGGGAGACCTTATCATTCTCTGCAACTGCCTGAAAGGAGATTTAGCCAGGCAGAGGTTGGTCTCTTCTCCCAGCTAATAAGCAAAAAAAGTGGAAACAGCTTCAAGTTCACCAGGGAAGATTTAGACCGGATGTTAGGAAAATTTTTTCACTTAACAGGTGTTCAAGCATTGTAACAGGGAAGGAACAGGCTGCCCAGAGAAGCGGATAAATTACCATCCCTGTAGGTATTTAAAAGATATGTTGATGTGGCACTTGGGGACCTGGTTTAGTGGTGGATTTGGCAGTGTTGGATTAATGGTTGGACTTGATGCTTTAAAGATCTTTTCCAACCTAAATGATTCCATGAAACTCTTGTCCAGATCTACTGTTGACATTATCCTAACAGCAAGATTTAGAGAAGTGAGTAAAGCTGAGCAGAAGCTGCCTGTTACACCTTTGTAGTATGTAATAAACACAAAAATTTTTTTCACAATAGGACTGTAAGGGCTAGCAAACTTTTATCCAGGAATAATATTGGTTTAGACAGACTGCTTGAGGAGGAGGATGGACTAGGTGACCTCTAGCACCTCTTTCAATCTACTTTTCTATGATTTTCTGTAATCCCCTGGAAAGATTCTCTGAAGGGCTTTAAATTTGCATAGGCTAAAAAGATAATTATTTTTAATGAGAATCATGATTTTAGTCTCACAGTGCAACTTCCAGGGTGCTGCATAATGCTAAGCATATTATTCAGGCCCTGTGGAGCTTTCCCAAGATAAAAAATGCTGCAGCCATTCCCTACCTAAGGTTCGGTCTGAATGGCAATCTGAGTCACTAATGACACTGACAGCTTTTTCACCCTTTTCTCCTCCATTAAAACAAACAAAAAATTATGGCTTCCTTCTTTATATTAGTGCTTTAGTGTTTCTTGATGTTGATTTTTAAATGTGTCTTCACTGTACCTAGAAAACCCGCTAATATTTCTACATATTTGCACAGGTAGGGAGTTTGACCTTTCATAGGGATTTTGCCTTAATTAAAATCATCTGAAAAGTGAAGTTTGCTTCTTTTAAAAGAAATTGGATTAATGCAAACTTTTTCAGTGCCTACTTCAAACTAGTATAAATGGTCTGACATTAAATGAGGTTAAAAAGTCCCCAATAAACTACCACTACTGTTATTAAATTTAATTAAGACAGAACAGCAAGCAGTTTAAATGGGAAAGTGTTGCACAAAAATGGCAGCACAGAAATATGATTCTGATGTTGTCATTAAAGTTAATTGGAAGCAAGGGTATGACAGTATAATAAACAGGCTAATGAATACCAGATTAAGATTGTTATTAACAATGAAATTTGCAAACATACATGCAAAACTAGTTAGGAGTATCACACCATTAGAGATATTACAAGGTAAAACTCTGCAAATTATACAGCACTTCGTCTGATGATGGCTCCAGCCATATAGCTGCAATTAAACCTTTTGCCCTCTCACCCTCCTCTTCTCCAAATTAAGTTATAATTATCACAGATTAGCCATAAAATGTGTGTTTTGAGAAATTATGCCATGCTAAAACTGTGCATAGAGCTCATGGAAGTAGCATTGTTTGATAAGGCAATGATCAAAGTCAGGAGAAGGCCAATGGTTACATGCAGCCTATGGCCTGAGGCTAAAAACAAGCCACTGCTGGGATTCACTGCAGAACAAATACACTTTTTCCACTCATTGAGGAACAAGGGCTCTGCTAAATAAGGCTAAATAAGGTGGTTTTATGCATAAATGAAATTATTTTCACTTTTAATAGAGCATTTGGGCTGGCTCCTTTCCATGAACCCCTGTTAAACAGCAGATGGAGCAGTGCTGGCTCAGATCTAGGAGACTGTCCTTCGTGTGTCAGTTTGTCACCATTTCAGGGCTTGTAGTGAAACGTCAAGGACAGAGCAGGAATGATGAGGGCTCTTGGTGAGAAGGGCACTATAATAAACAACATAAAAGGTGACCAAGTGAATAAATTACAGAAGAGCCTGATGGTGGTTTAAGATTTCTAGTCCAAAAGATCTCGACTATGTTTGCAGTGCTATAAGGATCCTGGTATTCTTGCTGGCTTGAGACAGTATCACAAGAAGATATTATAGTTGAACAAGTATTAGATATAGTAAGCTCTTTTCACTAGGAATGGTTTAGGTTTCATTCTGTTGCTGAAGAATGTGTCAATTTCTTTCCACATTAAAACCACATTTGCAAGTTTGGGCTTAGCAATAAACTTGCTTGTATTGAGTCTAATTCTTAACAACTGCTATTTTTAGTTTTAGTCAGGAGCTCAGGTTCTAGAAGGCAGTGTTTTGATTTTATAGACTTTTCAATAATGCAAAGAGCATTGGTGAGTAAGAGGGTAATTAAGCAGACTTGTGACAGATCTTTGCCTCTGGTTAGTTTCTGCATCATTGTTATTCGTATACTCATTTTATAAGACGTTCATAGCAAGATGGGTTTGTCTTCTGTGAAATTTGTTAATATGAAGGACAGAGCAAAAAGAGCTATCTGACAGACAAATATAACCTTAAATGGCCTAGCATGTTCAAATAAGTGAATGTTATTTTCTCAGAGACTGCAAAAGTGCAAACATAAGGACCAGAAAAGAAAACAAGAGTAAGCCACAGAAGAACCAAAATTCCTGGATTTGGGTTATAGCGGCACATATGCCAAAATTGCAGGAGTTTTTAAGAAATTTGAGAGGAAAAAGTGAAGTGCTGAATAAAAACTTAAAAGCAGGATTTTAAAGAAAGATTTTACTTAATTAGCAACTACTAGATGAGAAAATATCCTACAAGAGTAAACGTGAGAGCAAAAAAAAGGAAGGGAGAAAGTGATAAGAAGCACTTTACTGCAATTGTACTGGATTGATTTTCTTAGAAGATCTTGCAAACTTCTGTTTATAAGCATTTTTACAGGTCAGGAATGTTCAAATTTTTTCATGAAAAAGAATTTTGAGTGCTCAAATCTGAAGATTCAGGCTCCTAAACTGGAGTATCATAAACAAGAAACTATTGAATACACACATGAAACGTTACACAATTTCCTTTGCCTCTACATAAGAATATCTTGATAAACACATATTTCATCCTTAATTGGGGCATGCAAACAAAATGAAGTGCATTGAACAAATTAATCCCAAAACTATTTGCGGAAGACTTAAAAACATCTGGAGGAGATAACATAAGAACAAGCATAATGATATTCTGTAGGAAGAGATGATCTAAATAAACTGAAGATTGATCTCATATCCCTTGACTCAAAAATTAAAGTTCCTTAGAAGCCAAGATTCACAGTAACCATTGGGAACCAAAGAAATTTTTTCATCAACTACTCTTTTGCCAAGATTGAAATAATTAACATCCTTTAAATACAACTCCTCATGTAATCTTTGCTTCACAGTACTTGACAGAGCCAGTAAGTGCCAAGCCATACTCAGTTATGTGGACAGAATGAAACTCTTAAAACATTAGTAAAATTCATCACATTGAACCCTGCAAAGGGGTTGCATCTTGCAAGATAGGAAGTGGATTATTTCAGCAGTTACCAAAATGACATAGTATCAAAAGATGAAAATCTTTGGCTGGCATAGATATTTTTTACCTGTAATTCCTTGGAAGGGAAAGGTATACCTTTACTTTTAGGTTGGTGTTAAAGCTAAAGTTGCTTTATTCCCAAATGAAGACAACACAACACAGATGTTAAAACTGTTCCTTTATACATATCACTCTCTTTGCTCTGCCCAAGTTCTTCGAAATTGTTCTCTGTGGAGAAGCTCTTACATGAGTTAACACAAAAGTTGTTATGACATATTCACATTTACATAACACACTTTTTGGTTGTTGATGGAAGTATTATAAAAAACCACATTCAGGCTAGAGTGAAATACGGCCTTAGAGAATCTTCCTGAAACTGGCAGCAAATCAGAGCTCATAATGAAAGAGCTATGTTTTGTTATTGAGTTTTGAGGCTCTCAAAAGCAGCAGGGAAAAGCATGACTGGTTTCATCAGACTATAAAAAAATACTTCCTATCTTTACCCTTGTATAAAGCAACAGCAGAATCATGCTATTGCTAGAAAATAGGTACAGTTTTATTTGAAGTAATCAATCCTATTTCTGTTAAGCTGCCAATTGTTTTCATTGTCTGGGAGAGGGTGCCTTCTGTATAGTCCAGAAAATACATTCACACACTGCTTTTAGCTGCAGCAGTTGCTGAAGTCCAGCTGGATTTCTGGCAGGCAAAGCACTTATTAGCAAATTTCTGGCTAAATGGGGTTTATATGCATATTATCACATATCCACAGGCACAGAGTGATGCTGGGTTTCAAATCACAGTATACCCCACTACTCATGGCAGTGCTTGTCTTGGGAATGAACACAGCATTATGTCAAGAGATTGAGCTCTTCCAAAGGGTCACTGGGTGAGAATTGCCCTGTGCAACTTCTCTTTCCACACCTCTTGACTCTGTAAAGCCCCAGGCTTTTAAGCATTGTGGGAAGGGTCAAGGGGAGATGGAGAAGGGACTATGTCAGTGCTCTGCAGCCAGAAACTTTTCCTCTGTATGAATCAGCAGATGGACAGACAAAGTAGTGAGTTCTGTCTGCTGGACTCACCAGTACAACAGTGAATGCTTATACTTCACGCTGTTGACTGGCTTGAAAAATCAGTAATAAAAAAGTAGAGTTCACAATTCTTATCCTTATTTTTCAGAACACTTTAGCAGCTGAACAATATCCCATAAGTTACATTTAATAATGAAAAGTTCTCCACACAAATCTCTGGGCTTTAAAGAATGGAAAAAAAAAAAGGCTTAAATTCTGTAGAATAAATCTCCATTTACTGCAGAAAAAAATTCCTCAGTGTATGGACATAAGCTGAGCAAGCAGTAAATTCTTCAACTATGTACTTTTTTTGGTTTAGTATTCATTAATATTCCCCATCTGACAGTGGTTTCATTTACAGGTGTGCAAGGGAAAACTGAATTATAAGATTTATTAAGTCGAGAAGGGGAAGCTCATAAAGGTCAGCTCATGTAAAGAGGAGACATTACCACATACTTTCATGTACTGCTCACTATGAATATCATGCAGTAAACAAATAGTAATTCCTAGCTTTTATATAGTAATTTTCATTTGCATGTAAAACACAGCTAACACTTGAATTTCTAACTTCAAGTGTATAAAAGAAAGTAATCTTAACAAAGCCAAGATTTGCTCACAAACCACAGAATAATTGATTTATAATGCAGATTTTCCATGACCATTATAAACTAATTTTTCATTCAAAAGGTTAAGAAACAAATTGCTCCATCTACTTATTTTCTAAGGTGGGTGGGAGAAAAAAAAAAAAAAAAGAGAGAAAAATAAACAGCTATCTAAATAGCTAAAAATCCTAACCAGCATCCTATCCAAAAATTCATTTTATGTCTTCATTGGCCTAAGAATAGTTAAGATACTTTTACTGAACTGGAACTTGTCTAGAAACTTACAAAATTTAGTGAATTATCCTGAAAGATTAAATCAGCAAGCTCCTCTCAACATTTACCCTTTTTTCAACTTGGAAATATTATTTTCTTCCTTTCAACATGTCCTTTTGATCACTCTTCCTTTTTGCAATAATGCTCATATATTTTACTGGAATGGTCTATTATTTCATATTTCATATTTCCCACAGAACAGAGTCAAAGGCTCTATAAAACCAATTAAGTAGGTTGTGACTCTTGGAACACAAATATTTTTAAAGCTTTAAGATATCATGGTCAAATCTGCTAACTCCCCTTGTTAATCTACCTTATGGAATTGCCTGCTCTTTTAAAGGCAGCATTTTCTCTTGTCCTTGTGATTCCTAGATGTGAAGATCTTCCATAATTTCTCCTCAAGAAGCCTGTGTTAATATTTTCAGCCCCTGAAGTATGATCTTTTATCTTGACATTCACACTTTAAAAGTACCTTAATCTTTCTACATGACAGCAATGCAGAAGTGAAGTTTTTCCAAATGAAAAATTAACTTAGAAAACTTACCCTTCCTTATAAACATCTAATCCATGCATGCTAATAAGAATCCTTTTGTTTATTTGTTTAACAATATGAGCTATTATAAAAACAGACAAAGAAGTAATATAATATTTTGTTTCAGGTAGAAAAGTAGTTTTCTTAAAAGTGAAAATTTCTAAATTCTCCATAATGGTAAGTAATTATCATAGAGTAGCAAATAACCAGCTACACCAATTTATACCCACTGATTTGTCCTTACTTGACATGTGGTTCAAATCTGCCTTTATCCCTAAAGATCAGCAATTTTCTGGGAAACATGGTAATAGTGAAAGGTTGCAGCAAAGTAAAATTTCTTTTTCACCTCTTCTCAAATGTTTTGTGGAATACTTTCCACTGTAAACACCCAGGTCACAGTTTGAAAAGCACATTACAAGATAATTATAAAGCTCTAACTCACATAAAAGAGATCAGATGCTACAAGAATAAACCTATGGAATTTTTTGAAAGTCTGATTAAAAAATTATCTACTGAAGCTGCAGTAGTTACCTCTTAATTATGTAAGAAAAGTAAATAAAAAAATAAGATAAGCCTGGAGTCAACCCACCAGTGTTTGAGGGACAATGTGCTAGTGAGGTCCTTCAGTCTGCTGCCTCAGCAGGGGCAGAGGATGAAGATCCACATGGCAGCAAAGACACAGGGATTATTGATGAATTAGAAACCATAGAATTGTCTGAGAATAGGAATTAGGGCTTCTCCCTGCAAAAAGTTGTAGGGATTTGGCTGTCTAGAGTTTAATGATGGTGACAATAGTGTTGAGTGTTTATGGGTAAGGATCAGGGGAAAGGCCAGAAAGACAGATGTCATGGTGGGAGTCCATTATAGGCCATTCAGCCAGGGTGAAAAGGCACACAGAATATTCTACAAGCAGCTGGGAAGAAGGCCCACTCATAGGAAGTGAAGTCCACTCATAAGGGACTTCAGCTTGCCAGATATTTGCTGGAAATATAACACATCAGAGAGAAAACAATTCAGGAGATCCCTGGGGTATGTGGAAGAGAACTTCCTGATGCAGCTGATAAGTGAGTTCACCAGTGAAATCACTCCACTGGACCTGCTGTCCTACTGTTTTTTCAAATCCTCTCTTTGGGGCATATTTATAAGTGAAGTATACATTTCAGTGTCAGACAACAGTTTTTAATTTGCCCTTGTTTAAAATATTTCGAGATGTATAATCTACAGACTAGTCACAATAGACCATAGGAACAATTGATTGAAGGCATGAGGGTAAATGAAACATAGGCGCTTATTTGCAGTGGTTTCTAGGATTAGATGAGCCAGTCTGTTATGCAATGTCCTACATCATGCTCAAATTCCAATGCCTCAAATGTCCAAATATTTACATAGAAAGGTTCAATTGTTTCTGAAAATGCAGTACAGATACACCTAGGGTAGAAATCCTGTGCACTCAGTTCAGGCCAAAATTTGTATGATGAAAGAGTTGTACTTTCCATGCCTCTGGAAGTATTGTACAAGGGATATACTGCATTTACCATGAGACACAAAGAGAGGCATTACCCAAAATTTTAGATTCACGACTGTTTTAAAAACAATATAAATCTCAGTTATCAAGACAGCTGAAAATCACTTGGATCTTCAGTGATACAATTAAAATGTTTATGATAGGGAACAGTCACCAAAATTAAGAAATAAATTCTCTTTAGCAGGAGAAGCATAGAAGACAAATAGTGAACAAATAGCACTGTGAACAAAGGGGGACTCCTGTTTAAAATCTGATGTGAGTGACTATGACAGTTTGCAGGGCTTATTGCTGCCTGAGAGAGACAAGGTGTCTGAGGCGCCTCTGGAGGACACAAGGGGATCACTGAGGAAGGGTCCCTGTGCCCTAGCTTTGCTCTCACACTCCTCATTTGCTTCTGGCCAGTGGATGGCAGGCAGGCTGCATCCTGGGATAACAGGCCTTTAAATTGACTTGGTGGGGACTTCCTATTGCCTTCCCTTCCTGAAGATCTGACTGATCTGTTGGGGTCCAAGCTGATAAAAAACAGGCTCAGAATGACTGCCTTTGAGATATGGGGGCAGAAAGAATGAGTGCACCAATCTAGATAAGTAATCTCCAATACCCGAAAACCTTCCAGTAGAAGCATTTGGACAAAATGGAAATTGGAGGAGGAATAAGCCCACACATTTCATTATGGACATTTCAAATTATTTCAAATTATTCCTTTTGTGACAGGATAAAAAGTCTAAATTATACAGGAGAAGCAGTCACTGTCACATCATTCTGACGTCAGTAAGATTTTTGACATCCTGTCCTGTAAAATTAATATAAGCAAGCAAGAAATCAGTCAGCATGAAGGGGCACAACCTGTGCACCTGTGAGGTGGACTGAGGAGTGCTGCTCACAGAGGAACGTGTGTAATTGAAAGAAAGGAAAATGGGTAGGTAATTCAGGATTGTTCAAGCAGTTTTACTTTTGACGCAGCTATTAAATGAAAGCTCTGCTCACAAAATCGCAGGCAGTATTAAACAGAAGGAATGAAATGTTTTGGAAGGGAAAAGCAGACCACAAAGTAATATCGAAAAAGTTTTCATGCATTTGCCACAGGATCCTCCCTTTGCTGTGCACCTTCCTTGCATGTCCTGTTATGCCAGATTCCTGTAAAGTTTTTCAGCACACTGGACATTTTGAAGAGAACATCATTAAAATATCCACTAGATATGGTTTAGGCACATGTGCTCACACTTTAGGGCAGAAGGATTGACTAGACATTGTCAAAAATCCTTTACAACTGAGTTTTTGATCAATTTGAACAAAGGTTCCCAGATTGTATTATATGAACAACTGGAGAACACTCCATATAAAAGCTAGAACATATAAACAACACAAAATTACAATGATGACCAGAAAAATAGCTTTTTTCTTTCTCAAATGGGGAAGTAGTTATTTTTAAATTATCAGATAAAATACATTAATATGTCTAGTACTTTTAAAACCTCAAGTTACACTACCTGTCCCTCAGAAATCACACAGGAGCCATTTATATTCCTTAAGAAGCCTTGAGAAGTTCACCAGTTTCATATATATTCACCCTGCTCCTGAGAAATGTACAAATTAGCCCAAACCCCTCATTTTAAGCTGAACTTCCTACTTCAGCCAGAGCACAGAGAATTTGATTTAAAGTAGCTGAATATGGCTTTTGCTAATTGGGGTGACTGACAATGAAAAAGGCCTCCAAGCCCTTGTAGTTTAGGATAATATGAAGTCGCACCATCATCAGTTTCAGTTCACTTTTTCATACATTCAGTGCAAAGACTTAGTCCTTCCCCATTGCAGAAGACGAAATGGATCTCTTGCTCCTCTGAAATGCCAGAAGACTGTTTATCAGATTCTTAGGTCTAAGCTTCTGTTGATAGGTGTATGAGAGTAGGTTAGAATTGATTTCATACAGTCATCCAGAAATTAAACAAGTAAGCATTTTATGGAATTCTATTAAACATTTTAAAGCAATTTTATGGACCAGCTCCATGTAACACAAATCATGGAAATCACAGTCTCCACCAGTATAAATACATGGAAGGATTTACAAGAAAGTGTTATATCAGCAGGAATCAAATTCTATCCCTCCCCTAAGCAACACAACATTGATTTTTAAAGATAGGAAACTAGCTACAATGGGAGCTGTACAAAAATAGATGCTCTGGTAAACAGTAGGAGTCACTTCAGGAGGAATCCTGTGGTTAGAAAAAACAAATGACAAGATGTTGCCCCTAATGTAGGTGTCTGGGAAGTGACAAGAAATACCATAGTCTTTCATATCTGAGATTTTTGACAGATTTTAATATTATTTATTTCTCAGTTGACATCATATCCACTGTTCTTCTGGAGCATGCCTACACTGACCACTCATCCATGTCTTGCAAGTTCACTGTTTACTGTCTTCATTACACAGGATTTAGAGACTAGCATTACTGTGTGTAGTTGCACTCTCACAAATGGAAATCTTTTTGAAGCAATGTATTTCTCTGAGTTTAAACATGATTTAATTCCTTGATTTGCTTTCCTTCCTGAGGGCCACCTATCAGTATTTCAATTCTTATCCGTCCTCTACAGTCTCTTTAGCTATTTATAGTGCTAAAGTCTCAACTTTTTGCCAGTGAAAAAACATCTTTGCCTCTATTGATTAAAGCTCACTATATATGGTTTTTTTATTTATCTTTCAAATATTTCTGGATGTTACTCTTTGGTTATATTTGACTAAATACTGTACAAGTACACAAGACAAAAAAAGGCAAAGCAACCATGGGTGCTTTGAGCCTCAACTCTTCAATAATGTTTTTTTACAAAAACCTGCTTTTTTTCCTCCCACATTTTCAACTCTGCGGAGAATGTAATAATGTGTTGAGCATCTTTCATCTATTGTTTTAATACACACAAACTTTGATCCAAACATGGTGCAAAAAACTTTGGCTTACTGTGTTTCCCTAGTTTGGCCAATGTTGCAGCAACAATTTAAAGGGCTGCTGCATTACACTCTCTACTAGGACACAGGCCAGAAGTTTGCCTTTGATTTTTCTCTATCTGGAACAATCTGGAGCAGCTTTGAAATCTGGAGCAGCTTTGAAATCTTTGAAATCTACACTGAAGAGTAACAAGAACATAAAGTCATATATCAGGGATAGCTAGACATATCAGTATTAGGAAATGGTGTTTGCATCTGCAAGCCAGCCCTGTGTTGGACATTCATATAGACAGTTCACAGAAGCTGCTCAATGGACTGGTGGAGTTCAATGGCCTGATACTGGAAATCCTGTCCATAAACACTTTGGCTGGTTCTGGGGTACATGAAGTACGCACAGATAAATCATGAGGGAAACAGAGAGGACTGGAAATGTGCTGTATAGTTCTCCCACTCCTTGCTACTGCATGATTTCCTAAAATGAATTTTAGTCACCTGGGCCAGACAGTCATGAGGCAGAGGACTGGAGAGATCAGAGTGAGCAGGGGGGGTTAAAAATGGGGAATCTCCATTCCTTTTCATGTTGAACATTTCTGTGTCCCTTGTGGCCTCAGTGACAGCATTCAGGGGAAGCTGCTGCTCCTGAATAACAGGTGCTCTGAGGAGAGGTAAGAAGTAACAGATGGGGAACATCACTGGTCTGAGAACAATAAACTACTGTAAAGTCCAGGTCTGAGATGAAAAATAACCAATTATTGATGGTAAATTTCAAACCACCACATTTTAATCAAATAGTCAAAATTTTGCCAGCTCCCAGAACATTCACTCTTTCTGTACATAGTGTGCTTATATTAAGATTACCTACAGAAAGCACATTGATTTTTTTCATGTAAAGGACTGATACTGTGGGGTGTAGTGGGAGTTCAATATTCCACAAGTGTCATAATATATTTTCATATATTCTCTTTATATACCCTAGAAGTCTGAAAGCAATGTGACAAAACTAAAGATAATTTGAATTTGGTATGACTTCTAATTTAAACTAGTTGGAGAAATCCCTTTCTTTCCTTTTGGCTAAATATACTGTGTTGTGCAGAGTATCCTAAATTTTTAGGGTTTAAAATAAATTCTGCCTACATGGTAGATAAATATCTTGTTTTCTCTGTTTATACAGAAATTAGTTTTCAAGAAGTGTTTTATACTTCTGTCACAAAAGCTCTAATCATTAAAGAGACAGTTGTATTACAGCATAAATCATAAGACAAGAAATTTGATACAAATGTCACAGTTATTTTACTTCAGTATTGAAGAAGAAAAAAAGGGAAATTATCTTGGTGGAATGCACATCATTACTCAGTTGCATTCTTCTTTCATCTCTCCAGTTTATTAATGTCTCTCATGTTATTCTTTCTAGTAGGACTTGTTTACATCCTCATACAAGTTAGGATCAAATTTTCCTGTGTTCCTTAAAGCTTCAACTACAAATGGTAAAGTGAGCCACAAAGCAAGCTCAGAGAGGGTGTCTACATGGACTGAGACTGGGAGATTTGGGGAAAATTTGTTAGCTGAGAGGAAAGGAATCCACCCTTACTCTCCCAAGAGACTCAGTTTGATTATTATAATGTAAAATTTTGACCCTTCAACTCACAGTTCTGGAATTTCAGTTGAGAAACAGTTAGAAAATACTATAAAAATGTCTAGGAAAAAAAAAAAAGACTGACACATGTTTTGGATGTTGTGCTTTATACTGCATAAAGGTCCTGCTTTCAGGGGAGGCTTTTGAGCTACAGATCGCGGTTGGAGGCAGTACCAGTGCAGCCAAGGGCATTTAAACCCTCAAAGGCTCTTGCCAGCTCTGCTACTCGGCTAATTAAGGCATTGCTCTGTTCAGCATGAGCAACCTAACAGGGAAATGTGCCTGCTTCCCCAAGGCACTGTTGTGTGCTCCCACTAGCCAGCGCAGAAGGTGTCCAGTCATCTGAGGTCAAGTAGTGCAGCACCTAATTTCAAAGAAGCACTTGAGTTCTGTTCCTGTAGGAATTATCTTGGAATGTAAGGATTAGAGTCATCAATAGTTTTGTGGATTTGGCATGTAGTTCCCTGCATCAGAGAGTGTGAACTGCAAGAGCTTTGTGGTCTGGCTGCTCCACTCAAGTCTGATTAACACAGAGAGAAATAACACAAGTATAATTTGAGAGAATATCTGTAGTGAAGGGATTCCTTTTGGGACGTTAGCCAGCTTTTTTTTATTTTTAGTGAACTTTAATCAAAATTTTTTAATAATTAATTTATATGTAGAATTTTCCTATCATGCAATTTGAAGAGCAACTTTTGTTAGGAAAACTGAAATACTGTTCTTAGGAAAGCTGAAATACTGCAAATATTTTGTCTAAATAGAGTAGTACTAGCTCATCTGGCACTTAAGATTATATGCTTCTAACACAACTCCAACTAAGAGCTGCACATTTCTCTGTGTTAACTTTTTTCACAGATTCAGAAACATATTTCTACACATTTTATACATGAAATGCCTTTCCCTTTGTTTTGCTTTTGCTGACTTAGCAACTGACCTGGTTTTGCTTGGAAACACTGTCTCTTTAAATAGGAATAGCTCATTCTTAGTGGCAATAGTTGATGAATTATAACATGCCAGAAATATTGTGCATGCTTCTGAAAGGTGTAATAACAATGTCTCTCCAGATGTGCCTAGAAATTAAAAACTGGTTTTGCAATGCCAGTTTTTAATAAGCAATCTGGAGTCTATAATTTAGGAAACATTACTATTTAGTATGAAAAAAAGAGAGACAGATTATAGCCCTGAACAAGCCATGAAGCAGAAGTTGCCTAGATTTTCAGAGGGTACACATTCTCACATGTTTAGTACATTACATGTTCTATTACAGGAGTAACTGCTCCATAGAACTATTTCAGTCCTGAATATTGGTATGGGTGTATAAAGTGCTGGTGCAGAACAGACACCAAATTCAGTTATGTGTATGAACATGATAATTTCCAGAAATGCACCTTCCTACCTTATCTAAAAGACAGATTGATGTCAGTCCCTCATCATACAAGCTCCCCTCTGTCCTATCCTTCTCAGTAGTAAGGCACTCTGCTCCTGGTCTCTATCACTAGAATCAAGACTCATCTTTGTTAAACCACCATGGAGTAATGGTGAAGGCTGCTGGGATGACAGGGATATGACTTTTCAGAGGCAGAAGGCTGTTTCCCCTGGAACTACCTCCTCTGGCTGCCACACCGGCAGTGGTGCAGGGAGCCAAAATTGTACATCCTTATCAGCTCTTTATATCCACCTTGTCACCTAGAGGAAGAAAACAACAATTCCTTCATTTTCCTATGCAGAAATTCATAGGGTTGATAATTGATGGTGTAGCAGTTCAGCCCTGGAGCAAAAATTCAAAGACAGCAGGAATGGTATAACAAAAAAAAAAGTACTTTGGAAGAAATATATTTTATATTGCAATTATTATCTTCTGCATGTGGCTGTATATTTGGGTTCAGGTTTGCTAAAAATTTTGGAATGCATTTAAAGAAAATTAAAATCATTATAGAGCATTATGTTTTATCAGAGCTGATAACTTACCAGTGAAGGTCTTAATTTCAAGATCTCTTATTAAAATGACTGATACTAAGACAGTAGGTGAGAATAGTGTAGTGAATCCCCTTTTTTAAACATTCAGAAATTTAACAAAGGAAGTTGGATTTGGACTGGGTCAGCTGGGGCCATCCTCCTACAGGGATCTGTTTTTGCTAGAACTACTGGTTTTTGTATTAAAAAACTCACCTGATCACATAGACTGCTCTGGAAAAGCCTTCTTCCTCCCATTTCTTCACTCCTGCTCCAGTAGCAATACTTCCTCTCCTGGTGCTCAGCAACAGAACTAACACAAATTCCAAAGGAATTCCACAAGAATATGTGCAGACTTTTAGAAAGAGAAAAACCACAAACTTGTTGGTGAGAGTCACGCCGTTGCACAAAACATTTGGGTAATGTAGCTTCAAACCAAGATGGTCATGAGTGAATTTTCAGTTTTCCTGCTTTAGTTCCAAAATGACAGTCATGCATCTGTTTCCACTTCAGTTTGCATTCACATTTTTTGTCACTCCATTTAAAACACGGAGTTACAATTTAGTTGCTCCTTAGTGAGAATAATTGCCAGTATCTTGCCAATCAGCCTGTGTTCACTATAAATTAAACTTGCATAAATTAGAAAGGCGAATTTGCTTTTGATAATCTGAGAATTATTCTGCTATAAATAAACACCTTGATATGGCTAGTAGCAAGTAGATTATTAAAAAAAGTCTCCTGTGTAATGAGGGAGCACATTTTTGTGTAATGAAGAAAATGAATGAAAGTTAAATTTTGAGGGAGTGCTGGTGGTATTGCCACCCTACTGTAATATAATATATACTGACACTTGCATTACTTTTATATACAACTAATATAATTTTTCGGAATAGTTTTTACATTAAGCTAGAAATATATTCTAAACTTCAGCAATGCCAGCAAAACACAGTGCTAAAAAAAAAGAACAAACCCAGAGAGATAGTTAAAAAATCCCACTCTGTATGCAATGATTCCATTTTGATGTGTTCAAAGGAAATTGTTGGGAAAGCAAGTTATTCTTTCCCTATTCTCGCATAATTAGTTAATACTTCAATCTCTGTGTGCTTGTTTTTTGTCTGTTTGCTTATAAATTTCTTCTAGTTTAGAAAATTCTGTCAAATTTAGCATAGCAAAATTATCACATCAAAGAGAAAAAAAATGAAAACTACTCAATTTTCTTTCAGATTCATACAGTGGAAAATATGAGACACCTTGTGATCCAAGTCCAAGTACATACATGTAATCACATGTACACTTGATATAATTTACTCACTCTTTGAGTTGGAGTGAGCTGAAGAAGGTATTTATGACCACTCTTGTCTGAAAATAAGGACTCTTATCCCAAGACAGTTCATAAATGGATATGTTCCTTTGGTTTAAATATTTATCCAAGCTGATGTTTTTCCTGCAATGCTAGTACTTCTTTTCATAATCTGTCACTAGCTGTGGAAAGTCTGTACTTTTATTTTCACTTTCAAATCCTTCCTGGGTTTCTAACAGCTGCCAGGTAAAGCAGATTTCATCTCTTATGTCTGTCCACCTGCTTAAAAAGTGACATTAACAGCCAGCATTGAGGCAAAGTACCCAGAGCACAAGTAGCTGCTTTTCTGGAGGCACAGATAAAGTATCTTATTAGAGAGCCAAGAGTCCCTGGCAATCACAAAATTGTGAGTTCTGAATTTTTTTTTTTATTTTTTTAAATTTTTTTTATTTCATTCCAGTGCCTTCTCTGCAGAATGGATGCTGGACCCAAATGTTAGACCACAGGACACCAGGGTGCTAAGAAATGGCAGCAAGCTGTCCCATCCAATGCATTTTTTTATGTAGCCACCTGTACTATTCTCTGGAAACATTCAGTCCCAGGTCCTGTTTCTCTCGCTTGTACAACAGCTGTTGAAGATACAGAAGTCTTATTTATGTTCATAAATAGATTTTTGGAATCTTTCTGTAATAGAAAATGCCATCACAGTAAACTAACTGGTGCTGTTTTATAAGTAGTGTTCCTGGAAAAAAAAAAAAAAAACAACATTATTTCACTGAGAAACAAGAAGGAAATGCCCAGCTCCAGAAATTTATCTCTTCTTTGATACAAATTTAAGGAGTAAGAAGTCAGAGTAATTTCTAAAACCCTGTCATTTAGCTGCAGGATATTTTTACCATCTCTCAGTGTGACATGCACAGAATAACAACCAGCAACCAGAACAGCACAGCTGAGGATATAAAAAAGATTGCACAGAGATCAAGAACTGTTTTCACTGTTGCCTCTCAAATGCATGAACCTTACATAGATAAGTGATGGTTCCTGGAAACCTGACAGTACTTTTGGGGAGCTGCTAAGCCTCATCTTCAAGACATTCAAGTTTATCTCAAGGAACAAAAGTTTTTTTTTTATGATGAGGTGTCTAGGCAGGACTTTAGATGTGCAGCTGCCATTCCTGGTGATTATTATAGACACTAAACTTCCACTTTTCTTTACAGCTAAAAATCCACAACTTTGGATTTCAATACAATTTGCAGATTATTCTTTTCAGCTCCATTATAAAAATATTCTTCTGCTGGCCTATGCAACCTCCCTGCCCTGTTGTTCCACAGCAAGACAGATGGAGAAGCCTTTTGGAGAAGCTCTTCTCTGTCCTCATAATCTTCTTCCATGGCTTCTTGGTGCTGACCTGAAAGGCTGCTGCATTTTCCCCTCTAAGGCAACTGCACCAGTAGAAAAAACACTGCTCTGGTTGGAAAGAGGAGGAGTCACAGCACAAAGCTACAGTGTCTGCTTCCAAGGTAGGCAACTCTGCTGAGTTGTGAGTGAGCTCTGGTGGGGAGGTTGCACTTAAGCTACGAGGTGCAGCAACAAGGGCACAAACCATGAGCCTTCTTCCCTTTAGGGAATGCTAAACTGGAATGTCCAGGAAGGTCCATGCTTCAGATAGCAATCAGTCAGCTGCCTTTCATGTTCGGCACTCACTTGCCTGCCTTCTAAATTGTAGGCATATGTATTTCCGCACACATTTTTTTGTGTTGTTTTGTTTAGGTTATTTTTTCCCCAAGTTTGAAAGTTGCTAGGAAATGGCAGCAGGAAATCCCTATGGTCTGCTCCTTGTCATGAGAATAATTTCCACCTTATTAGGTACAAATTCATTTATATAACAACTGAAAGTAAAACAGAATGGAGGAGGGGGTGGAGCATTTGCTGCTGTCACTTGCGCAAACCTTATCCTAACTTCTGTGTTGTGTCGACTTGCTGCTCAGCACTCTGAGACTTGTGAGTATTTCACAACTTTTGACATCCTCTTTTTTTCTTTTTTTTTTTCTTCACTAGAAATATGAGGGAACTTAGAGCTTAGCTTCAAATTCTTAAATGCTTTTAAAAACTGTCCAATAAGATTTCTTATGAGAGATATAGTTTAAGTATTGTATTTAACCTCGCACTTGGCATCTGTTTCTCTGTTTCTGCTGTGTTGGAGAAATCAGCAAATAGAGAAAACTGGTGCTAGCCTGTGAAAATTTGTCATTGTTAACAAATTCACTCAGCAAAAATGAGGAGAAAACAAAGCTACTGCTCTGAGCCTGGTAAATATAGCAAGGACAGAGGCAAAAATATGGGAGAAAAGTTACTTCTTAGTGTATACAGTTGAAAGAGCATTAAATGCAGGCAGAGAACAGAAAATCTGCAGTCAGTGCAATCCCACCGAAAACAGTGACAGAGTTTCTATAGATGATAGCAGTGTAATAGAGAGATTTTAGTAGTAAACATGAGTAAACATATGCACAGGTGACTCTTGTTAAAATAACACTTTGTACTTAGTCATAGAATCATAGATTAATATAGGTTGGACAAGAGGGAAAGATGTGGGGAACAGAAAATTGTCACAGATTGTATTGTTACAGCCTGCAAAATTATATCTGTATAAGTCTAATAGGAAATTCTCCTTCCTGTGGATACCACTATCTTGCGATTCCTTCTGTGTAAAGAAGATATGTTTAGGCAGCTTACTTTAAATAGAGTCTTATACTGTGGAAAAAGCTCCTGATGATAATTATCACAGCATATTTGGCTATACTTTCCAAGTAGTACATAGTGAAGTGTTTCCTTTGTTTCTCGGGATGTTTCTTTCTATTTACAGTTACAAGTTAATTTGGCGTGTACCAGTTAAATGGAAACATACCACTTGGTTATTTTGTCTTGGAAGAAGACAATTATGGATTAACATAGTCTAAACAAACAATATTTATAGCTCAATAGAGGTGTTAAATTTGAGCGTTTACTGGGCTATTCGAAGCTTAGAGTGACTTTATAGCTGTGCCCCGCTCTGCAACAGCACTACAGAGGGCAGTAGCGGGCAACGCTGGTACAGGGGCTAGCGCTCCAGGAATGGGGATATCCGGAGGTGTGAGAGACAGGCTGCAGGAATTTACACCCTGTGCCACAGTTCCGGGAATGAGAATATCCAGGGGTGTGAGAGAGACAAACTGCCGGAATTGTATCCCAAGACAGGCTCTGCATGACACAGGGTTCTCTCTCTGCCTGGCAGAGCACAGTGACTTAAGGAATGGAGGAATGTTGACAGGCTCCTGCACGTCTCATCTGCGACTGCTCCAGCACCCCAGACGACCTGGCACATGAGGTGGGAGGCTCTGCAACTGGAATGGAACAATAATGAGGAAAATAGTCCATCTGGCTTGGAGGTGTCACTAAAGTTAATTCAGCCTGTGTCCTTTGTCAAAATTGCTTCCATGAAGAGAAAAACCAGATTGATGTCATAGAACATCCTGTCTGAAGGGAACAGAAAGCCCCATATGAAGAACAGGCAGGCTTCTTCAGGAAGTCTGCATCCTTTCTGAGGCCTGGGTTAAAGATGTGAAGTGAAAGTGTCATCCTGTGGCACAACCCTCTGGTTATTGTCCATTTTCTGTTTTTTCAGGTAGGCAGTGATGAAGTTGCAACAAGAAGTTCAAGGGCAATTAAGAGATTCCAGGGACTTGGGATGACTGTTAAGGGATCAGGAGCACAACTGTTACTCTCCTCTATCCATCCTATTGCAGGGAAGGAATGGTACAATCCAGCAGACCAATACCTGGCTCCAAGCCTGATGTCACCTGCAGAATTTAGGGATTCTGATCATGATTTGGTCTACTTAACACCAGACCTTCTGGCAATGGATGGGGTACACCTGTCCCAAAGGAGGAAAAGTATCTTTGTGCAGAAATTAGCAGGGCTTATCAAAACTAAAATGGGGAAAGTGGTAAAACCAGGCTCACTAGAGGCAAACTTGAAGGTAGTCCACCAGTTTTTGAATGACTATGTGCTAGCGAGTTCCTTCTGTCCGCCACTGAAGGCAGGGGATGGAGATCCATATGGCAAAAAAGACATAAAGGTCAGTGATGTTTTAGAAACCATGGAAGCACCCAAGAATGGTCATGTAGGAATTAGAGCTTCTCTCCCCAAGGAGGTGGTGGAATCAGCAGCTCAGCTGAAGTGCCACTACACTAACGCACACAAAATGAGCAAACAGGAAGTTAAGCAGGAAGAAAATTAGGAGGGTCAAAGCCTAATTGCAGCTTTATCTGGCTACTGTCCTAAAAGACACATAAAAAAAAATGCCAGTGAATACAACAGCAATGGGCCCAGGCCTGTCAGCCTGACTGTGCTGCTGGGGAAGGTCACAGAGCAGATTATCTTGAGTGCTATCCTGTAGCAAGTACAGGACAACCAGAGAATTAGGCCCAGTAAGCAAGGGCATAAGGCCTACTTGTCTTCTCTGATTCCCCTCCACAACATTCTTCTGAAGAAACTGGATAGTCATGGGTTAAACTGGTGTACTCTTTGCTGGATGAAAAACTGGCTGGTTACCCAAGCCTAGATTGGTGGTGAATGGAATTAAATACAGCTGGCAGCCAGTCACTAGTGATGTTCTCCAGGGCTCAGTGCTGGTGCCAGCCTTGTTCAGTATCTTTATCAACGATCTGGATGAAGGTGTCAAGTACACCCTCAGTCAGTTTGCAGATGACAAGTTGGGTGGGAGTGCTAGCCTCCAGGAGGGTATGAAGGCTCTACAGAGATCTGGACAAGCTGGATCAAGGGACCGAGGACGACTGTTTGCATTTCAACAAGTCCAGGTGCAAAAGTTCAACCCTATGCAATGCTACAGACTTGGGGCAGAGTGGCTGGAAAGCTGTCTGGTGGAAAAGGACCTAGGGATGCTGGTTGACAGCAGCTGAGCATGAGCCAGCTGTGTCCAGGTGGCCAAGAAGGCCGATGTGAAGCATCCTGGCTTGTAACAGGAATAGTGTGGCCAGTAGGATTGTGGCCAGTGATTGTCCTCCTGTACTTAGCACTGGTGAGGCCACACCTCGAGTGCTCTGTCCAGTTCTGGGCCCCTCACTGAAAAAAGACACTGAAGTGCTGCAGCATGTCCAGAGAAGGGCAATGAAGCCAGGGAAGAGTCTGGAGCATAAGTTCTATAAGGAGCAGCTGAAAGAGCTGGGGGTATTTAGTCTGGAGAAATGGAGGCTTGGGCGTGACCCTATCGCTCTCTACAAGTCCCTGAAATGAGGTTGTAGCCAGGTGGAGATTGATCTTTTTTCCCCAAGTAACAAGTGATAAGACAAGATAAATAGCCACAAGTTGTGCCAGGGAAGGTTCAGATTGCATAGTACAGAAGGTTTCTTCACCTAAATGTGCTCAAGCATTGGAATAGGCTGTCCAGGGAAGTGGTAGACTTACCAACACTGAAGATCTTTAAAGGACGCATAGGTGTGGTGCTCAGGTTAATGTCTGGACTCAATGATCTTAAAGGTCTTTTCCAACCTAAACAATTCTATGATGTCATTATGAATGCATTATGTCTTGCTGTCATTATTAATTTTTGAATTCTCTGGGAAAAATAATCCTGAGGAGAGAAGACAAAGGACACTGCGATTCAATGTGAATCAAGCTAAAGCCGTTTATTGTGCTTCTAGCATTGTTTATATTTACTTCTTATCTTGGTCTACACAGTCACGCATTGTTTGATTGGTAGCTCCTCTTTGACCATGCATCTCTTGATTGGTAGCTCTACTTCCTCCACGAGGCAAGCACACATCTCTTTCTTAATCTAATTGGTAGATGCTGTAAGCGTCATTTTACTCGGGTTGACACCCCTATGTCTGTCAGCAACTTTTCTGCTTATTCTTTCTTCTTGCAATATCAGCTTTTTTATCCACAAATATGACCTTGTTCTTTAGTTCCAGAAGGTTAGGCTGGTTCCTTTAGTACATGTCCATTTTCCTGTAAATATGTTCCTACAGGATCCATTCTAAGGCTGCCTAAGAGTTCACTGAAAATAGAGAAGGGTTACAGGGGACAGAGGTACAGATTGATGTGGAGTAGTTGGGAAGTATGGATAATATAATGCTAGATTTTTTTCTTACGAGTGAAAAGTTCATCCTCAGCTTGCAGTACCTTTCACGCCATGAACAGTGATGTATTTGACACAAACCTCCCAGTGTCAGGTTCAGGGTTCTGCCAGAACAATGTTTCTCTTTTCTGTGCTTAGAGAGTTCAGCTTGTGCAGCCAGCCCAGCAGGGAGAAAGGCTGTCTGGAATACCTCACTGTGAGACATTCCGTTCTATGCAAACAGTGTGGTTTGTGACCCAGAGTGGGTCACTGCTTTGCAGGCCAGTACAGTGCTGCTGCTTGCAGGGATCAGGGAAGCACAGCAGCCCATACCCATTTTTTGGAACAAATTTGTTAGTCTGCACAAAAGTACAGATTTTATTCCTACTGCTTTTTTACATGACTCAGTCTTGTTGCTATGCTCTCTATTTCAACACTGCACCATCTAGTACTAGGAGCTAAAACCCAGGGGAGTGAATAGTCATGCATTCCTGTTTTTTTGGGTTTGGTTGTTTTTGGTGGGTTTTTTTGGTGGTTTTTTGTTGTTGTTGGTTTTGTTTTGTTTTTGGTGTTTTTTTTGGTTGTTGTTGTTGTTGTGGTTTTTTGGTTAGTTGGTTGGTTGTTTTTTGTTTTTGGTTTGGGGGTTTTGGGGGGGTTTTTGTTGTTGTTGTTTGTTTGTTTGGGTTTTTTTGAGGCTTTTCTGTGCTCTTAAACACTCACTATGGAAGATAGTGACTCTAAAGGTTATTTTAACTACAGGACTGTAATTTACTGCCAATTCTCATTATTATAATACATTCCCAATTATCTACACCAAATTAAAGTGCTAGGCAAAACAAGAACATCCCAAACATGTCCATTTGCTCTCCATGCATGCTAAAATTTTTCTAATTTTCAAAAGTATTTTAAAAGTAGTTGCTTAGAAATGGAGGGAGGAAATCCCTACTCTCAGTTGCTTATTATCAGCTACTGATTTCTCAGAGAAATGTTTATGAAGCAAAATCTCATTTTATAAAGCAGTTCCCAAATTTAAAGACATTTTCTCACTCAGCTGAGGTGTCTGATTCCCATTTTACAGGTTTTGATAGGACAGAAATTCATTCAAAGAATGAATGCTGACATATTAACAAACAGTGTGATAGTTTGTCTCTGCAAAGAGCAAATTCTAGTGGAAGATACTGTTAGTATCCCATCTTATGGGAATGTATGCTCAGAACTCCTTTTTGAGCCAATGTTTAATGGGACAGAACCATGTTGGAGGCCCCTGATACCTACACAGACAGATTATTCATTCACAGAGGAAAGGACTTCTGGTTTCATATCTTTGACCCCATATCAATTTACCTTCTCTCTGCCTCTGTGCCAAACACAGAAGGTTCCTGCACACTGGAGGTTCCTCTGCTGTTGCTGGTCCAGTGCTGTTCCCAAGATGGGTCCTGTGATCCCATGTTCAGAATGAGCCTGAAGGTAGGACCAGAAGAGAAAGGCATTTCATCCAAGCTGCCTGTACTTTATCAGTGTAAACAGAGATCCCACTTGACCAGGGCTGAGTGTCACCTCTGAGATAATATTCTTCTCTCTGAGAAGTCTGGTCTAGGATTTCCTCCACATCCTTTAACTGACCTGGGGCCTGTTCTCCACCATCCATCAGGATTTATGGGTGGCTAGGGCTAAATTTTTATATCATGATGAGAGTACAAAGAATTTAGGCACCTTGGCAGCTAATAAAAGCTTTCTGTCTTCCATTCATAAATCAATGTACTACTGTAAAAGAAGGAAATTGATTCCTATTTATTTACTTATTATTTCCCTTAGAAATTAGTGAGGAATAGCAGAAATATTTAGAAGCCATCAGGAGATGTACTATATAATTAAGCTGTTGTCCCTGCTGATAAGTTATTGTAAGCAGGTTAGCAGATATTTTCATCATTACAAATTATCATACAGTATTTTACACTATAACAGATGAGGTAGGTCCTTAGTGGCAGCGTAGGGTGATCATTCAGACATTATTGATACAGCTGCTATACATTACAACTGAACAATTTAATAGTTTACCAGATAACACTAATGTCAATGCTTAAATATTCTTCACCAAAAAATGGTGGATGGAGTGGATGGAGTTTTTTTGCCCACTGAGGAACTGCTTTTAAAAGACTATTTTTAAAAAAATATATGTAGACTAAAAGGCTTGCACTCTGTGGTAGTTAAAAAAGTCTTATACCAAAGTTGCTAATCCAGCCCACTCATGACTGAAATTTATCAAATATATTAGAAGGTCTTTTTGTAAGTAAAAATAAAAAAGAAGAAAATTTACTGGCTGCGATTTATTTTTGAGTAGATGGACCATCATATACTAAACTGCTAGTCATAAACGATTCCCACTGCACCTTTCCCTGGCTGCAGTGTCTTCCAGAAGGCTGTGAATGTCAATTGTTGGTCATCTTCTTCCCTAGAGTTTAAGCTATAAATAAGGACAGTGTGGGAAAATCTATTATTGTCTCTGCTAGAGAAAGAACCTGATCTCATTGACTACGTCATGTCACCGTCTGAAATGGACTGTGTTTGTGAAGATACAAATTGGACAATGCAGTTGTTGAGCTAAAGATCTTGTGAAAAATATATATAATAGAAGACCCGTTTTTGGTAAAAGAGTAACAACAACGACAAGGTTTACTTCACATATCTTAAAACTAATTTCAACTGTTAATATGTTGTTAACATACTATTAATGTTGGTTCTTTTTGGTTGATAAGCAATATGATAGAAAGTTAGGCATGAACTCTGCAGCCTCTTTTGATGCTGCATTGGCTAATTAAGAATTATGGCACTTCTACCAGTGGGGCCTGCATATATTCTGGCAAGTGGCAATATTGCTGTTTGTTTTCTTGTAAGGGAAGAAGCCCTTACCTGCCCTTTCAAAACTAAAGAATTCTCTATGGGAATCTATGTGCTTGACTTCTGAAAGCTGCAGCTGGTTACTGCCACCAACCTACTTGTAAGAGAAAAAGCTATCAACATGAGCACATTTGCTCAAAAATAATGAATGATATCTGTTAGTATAAGCCATACAGTCAAGTTGCCCCAGGCTGAATGTCAAATTAACCTCAGGCTGAATGCCATGAAAATAATAAAGACAGAAGAGGCATACATGTTAGAACCAATGGTGTGTAGTGTGCTTATAAGAGCACAGCAATGCGAGTCTCAGTGCCTCTCAAAGGCTCAAGTACTGTAACCTTTGGCAGAAAAACAAGTACAGATTGTTTCCCTGAGAGTGTACTTTGGCAATGGTGCAGCTCCTAGAGGTTTTCTTTATGCTGCTTCTTGGAAAGGTAAATAGGTCAATTGTTGTTTCACATTCCTGAGGTTTGACTAATGCTGATAGTACTATTTGTTGTACTCAGGGCTGTCACGTGCAGTGGAGAGGCTGGGCAGCAGAGAGGGTGAGAGGAGGGTGGCATTGGGAGCTCACCTGGGATTGCACTGGTGCCTGTTCTCAGCCTGGGGATTCCAAGGGTAAACCTGTCCTGCAGAAACCAACACTAGAGGCTGGTGATAGCCAAAGTCATCAGAAGCAGTGACATATGCTGCCTCACTGCTTACAGCTTTCTTTCACTCATTTAATTTCATTTTTAATAATTTTTATTGAATAAAAAAGGTCTACAGCCTTAGCTAGACTATCTTATAGTAATTACTTACATGGGCACAAGAAATGCGATTTTACACTGCCTAGAATACATATATATGTGTGTATGTGTGTATATATATATATATGCATGCCACCTACCAGTATATTACCCATTTTCTTTTTAATCATGGATTAGTTAATTTTTCTCAAAAGGATAGGAAAGGATAAGAAAAAGGAATTTCACTCTATAAGTCCAAAAATATTGGAAGAACCTAAATATTTTGGGCCCAGTATGTGATACCTGGGGATCAATTTTTATTTTTGTTTTAAGTGATTGTTTCGCATTCTCTAGGATTGTCTGTGTTCACTTAGCCCCCAATGTGTTCTTGTGCAGCTGTGAGGAATTGCAGCCATTTTGAACTGACCTCTGCAAGGACACTTATTTCTTCAAGCTGTAATATCTACCCTGGAGAAACCTGAGCTAGCATCTGAGATAGCTGACTATAGCAACCAGAAATATTTGCTTGGGTAGCATGAAGAATCCCATCCTAGGGGCAGATATGCAAAGCACTGAAAGGGAGGATTTCTTGTGAGACAGAACTCAGAAAATCATTCCTGCTTGTGAAAAATCTGTGTTTAGGAGTTTGCCCAAATTACAGAAAGATGGTGAGGTGAAGGCAAGGAGAAGACTTAGGGCTGCATCCAGTTGCCTTTGTCATTGAACGCAGGTTTTCTTTCTGTGATCTTGTGTCTTCTTTTCTACACACCTTTTTTGTCAAACAAAGCCATTTATATAGGGGTTTGGTTTGGTTTGGTTTGGCTTTTTTCCAGGAGTTTGGTTGACTCAGTGAAAACAATCCATTTGGTTCACAATCACTGTATGAGAAAAAGGAAATCATTACATCATACTCTGATTAAATATTTAATACCTTTTTATAATCACGAATTCATGGGAAGGCAGTGAGCATGGGATTGAGTTTGAAGTTGAGTAGAATATGCTTTAGTAATCATAATTCCTTCTACTTCTGCTACCCTCAAACCTTCTCCTTCCTTTCACCTCCTCCATGTCTTAAATACTTTGCTGTGTTCTCCATCCAGTCATACAACCCAAAATCCACTTCTGTCCACCAGCAGCATCACTGATTTCTGTTCCTAAGCCTTCACAGTGCTGTTCCTGTAGAAAGCCTAGGCACACACACACTCACAAAAAGTTCTGATTGCCTTGGAAGCTCTGAGATGGAATATGTCAGTGAAGAGGCTGCTGGAGACCACCTACACAATGCCAAAAAAATCTCTTCTGCAATTATGTAAATAAAATAAGCCACTCAGGACTTGGCCAAGTTTACGCAGGTTTTCTAGGGTGTCAAACTTGAAAACACTACCCCAGCTTTAATTAAATACTTATTTTATTTATCTGAAAGAAATGCATATTTTCTGCTAATTTGTTTTTGGAAATGAGCGAATTACTCTTAAGGGGACTTAAAAGAACATCACTACCCTGAGTAAATAATTCATTGTAGAAAATTCCAGCTCCAATAAGTTCATTTTGATCAAAATATAGGTAACTGAAACTGAGTCTTATTTGAGACCCAGCTGCTGAAGGACTACAAAACTGACAATAGTGCCTTTACACATTACAGAAACAAGACTGTGTTCTCAGCCCATATCTCTGAAATTCTCTGTGCTTAATTTTCTGAGAAGACAGTCCTTATGCAATCATGCATCTCTGTTTGTTTTCATATTTCCATCCTCCACCACATTTATTTTAAATCAAGGCCTAATTTCATTGTATAAGTTCATATTTGGAAGAGGGACATACAGGACCCTTCTTCAAGCCTCCTACCTAAAGTTGGGCTAACTTTGACATCACAGTAGGTTGCTCCAGCTTAGGTAGATTTTGCAGTACCTCTGAGGATGGAGCTTCTTCACCTTCTATAAGGAGCCTCCTTCACACATTTATTTTCTTGCAGATTATGTTGGGACTACTTTTATAAAAATACTAATATTAATGTCCAAATGAGCTGTTCTGTCAACATGCTTTCGTTTTCTGCTGTCTTGCTATGGGTACAAAATCTATTTCTTGAACAAAAATTAGCTTGTTTCTCCAACCACAAAACTTGTAAGATTTGAACACAAATCTAGGGGAAAAAAAACATTATAAAAGAAAAGTGAAACCTTCCAATTGTATTTTATTGTGTCATCTGTAGAAAGGCAATAAAAAGGGCAATGTCAGTCAAAAAAATGACAGTCACCATGACTGTCATAAGAAATCACAAAAATTATCCATTGCTGACAATACACATTTTCCAGGGGAACCCCCTTTATCCTACAGAATTCAAAATTGGGATTCTACTATCTAAATAAAAATAACCTTTTCAAAAAGTCTGTCTTGTGTTTTCCATTAATTTAGAATGCATACAGGGGATTTGCAGAAGTTACTTGCAAAATTTCAGAGGCTTCCTGCTTTGAATGATCTTAATGGATATACTGAAAGCCACTCAGAAATCTATTGTGGCTTTATACTTACATTTTTTTTCCCCATGTGTAGGTCCCAAAATGTAGTTTCCTGATCCAGGTGCCGTGCTTCTTTTCTGAGTAATGGTGCAGCAGGCAGGATGCTGGGGATGGCACGGGCACCACAAAACTCTGCTGGAGCATTGAGCAGGCTGCAGAGTCAGGTAAGGATCACTTAAACAATATGACATTTTTCTTAAATTTCAGCAAAGCTTTTAATTGTATTTTGCAACCCAACATGAAAAGTAGGTAATAAAGCAAATTTAAGGCTTGCAAACATCTCCAGTATTTTAGATGAAATCCTTATTGTCTATAATTTTTACGTTGGTTTTTCCACTCCTTGTTGTTCAGTTGTGAACGTCGTAAATAGGTCTGGGTTTTTTTCACATTCATGTTTTTCAGTTGATTTGTGGCACAGCAAGTTCTAGACAACTTTTCTGCTCGGTCCTTGGTCCTAATCGCTGTGTCTGGCTGATATTTCACATGTGAGGCCAAAAACCTTGATCCTTGAGAGTGTTTACTACACTCTTTACTGTGGGGAGTAATCCTTAAAAGTGTCCAGCCTCTGTTACGCTCTTCAGAGCTCCCCACACATCTTCTAGACAATTCAGTAGAAGTTGCATTTGCAGTAGGTGGTGTGGCCAGGTGATTTTTTATAACCCCAAATTCATTAGCATTTGGTGTTGTCCCAAAACAGGTTGTGCAAGAGGCAGATCCACACACAGAGCAGAGGTATTAGAGTTATTTACAGCTCTGTCCAGTAATGGAGGCTGGATGACACATCCACAAAGCCAGCACAACTATTGAAACTCTTCACTATTTTTAAAATTTTAGCAAACAAAGGCATTAATTGGCTACAAGTCACATAGTTCTCTTATTCATATTAATTTTCTATTGGTTGATGATTCTTGTGTTAATTAGTCCTATGCTCAGTCTTTCTCATCTTGTCTGCTGGCTTTCCAGTTGTTTTTCAACAGAAGTCACAGAACCAATTAATCATTTCAAATTTCAGTTATTGATTACCCAATAGCTTTGTATGATTTCATGCAAAGTGCCAGAGTGATTGCATCAGTCTAAGCTTTTATTAAAAGCAAGAAAATATAGACCACTTGATTTTGGAGAAAAATTTGGAATTCAAGTGTCACCAATGAAAGCTATGGAAAGTTGGAAGCAGGTCATGAGTCACTGTCTTGAGCATGCCAGTTCCTCCACAATGATTGCCAGTAGTACATGTAAATAACCTAAGGTTATTTACTCTTCTAAGGCTGTGAAAAAAATCAAATGTATGACAATCAGATAAGTATTTACACTGAGCATTTCAAATACACATTCAGCCAGTGTTGTTGTGACTACAGGATTTCCTCAACAGCTCTTAAAAGAATATAAAAAGCCATTATACTTGTAGCAAGATGCAGACACAGGATTGTGTGACTATCAGAAAGCAAGTTTGTCTTGCCCTCTGGTCGTACTA
Organism: Urocynchramus pylzowi; assembly: GCA_013397555.1. Taxonomy (NCBI): domain Eukaryota; kingdom Metazoa; phylum Chordata; class Aves; order Passeriformes; family Fringillidae; genus Urocynchramus; species Urocynchramus pylzowi. Next base: position 179,909 of record VZRH01001406.1, on the reverse strand, counting down.
ATGTTGCCTCAGTTATGACTTACCTATTTAAATGCCTTCATCCTTCATGATAAATTAAAACAAGTTTTATGTGTTCTGGAAGCAATTCTGTTTGCTTCCAAAGCCAGTGAACATTTTTAAATACAACTTTACCACTACCCCCTCTAAAGGTATATATAAGTTTGGTATTTTTGCTATTAATTTATCATCTTTTAAATTAAAAATTTTATGCTGTTTCTTACATTTATACAGAGTGAATGATGTAGCTATGAAGGTACAAACAAAAAGACAACATCCTTCTCAATAAGGCTTAGTTTCTAAAAACAGGTGTAACACACAGCCAGATGTAACATAGAGGTGTAACATCTATGTTGTGCCCCTTAAAAGAATTAAAAGTACAGTTAAGTTGAAAATATAAATCATAGTAGAATAATCTACTGTTAGGAAAAAAGCTGAGGGATTCCAACCACTAAGAATAAATAAATTGTTGTGCACTCTGTGATTTTTTTGTACAGATTTTTTTCCTTTAAATATTTAATAATCATTAAGGACTTGAACTATATGATGCTTTTCTAGGTGAGCTATCTTTTCTCTCATTTTCAATGGAGATTATTTATATAAAATAGTCTTAAAAACTACTGCACAAAAGTTAACTTAAGTACATTCTGATAATATCAGAAGTTTCAGAACAGTTTCCAGAGATCAGCTCAAAGAGGTATCACTCTTTGCAGAACACACAGGTAGTTACAACATTAGCAGAGATTTAGGAACCAAGGTTCACAGTCAGTTTCCCAGAAATCAGATCAGCCTTCCATTACCAAAATGGCTGAGTAACGGAATCTGTCTGTTGGCCACTTTGTTATGAGTTATCTTCATACACCTGAAAAAAAGAGGCCATAAACAAAAAGTCAGAAAGTAGCTGGTCCTTGGGAACTTGACAGGGAAGCAAAGGAGATGTAAATCTATAGGCTTACAAGTAACCCGTGACCCAAGGCATTGAAGAAGCTCCTGTTCAGTGCAAGTCTGTGAGCTGTGATGCTCTTCAGTGGCTCTAGAAGGTCATTGTTAAGGAGTTGCTGAATGAAAATTTCCACTGACATGTTTCTTTAGTATAAACCACTAAACTAACATAAACATGAAAACAAAATTTAAAAAGAGTGAGAAGATGTATGTTTCACCTGGTGTCTTTCTTCACTGATTCTAAGAGCCACTAGTGCTAGCAGGACTTTTCTCCTGTCTGTGTTTCATTGACTTCAGTCCTCTGACATCCCCAGCCAAAGCTGTAATCAGACATTTTTTGCAAAGCTGAATGAAGATGTGTTCTGTCTCCAAGTTTTTCAGATGGCAGTGGAAACAAGGGGAAGAACATGAAACAACCATTCCATAATTTATGAAAAACACAATTTTCATGACTGTTGCCAAGGAGAAATGGATGTAGTATTTTCTGTTCCCTAGCTCCCAAGTGAGGATAACAAACAAAGTCTCTTCCTCATGGGTCATTCTACAGTCTCTTAAGATCCTCCTGCCTGCATATTTTGTCTGGTGACTGAGTCATGGGCACAGTAGTGGAGTGATATCATATCAGTGTCCAGCACAGATTCGTGAATCACTGTTCTTTTACAGCATTCAGTGGTAGTTACCCAAGACAATAAATAATATTTTCCTGAATGAAGTTATTCTGGGGAAAGTTTATTCAAAGCTTTTTTTTTT
>VZRH01001406.1:132911-168927 GCA_013397555.1 Urocynchramus pylzowi | reverse complement strand
AAAAAAAAAAAAAATTAAAAGCCGCCTTTGAAAAGAAATTCCAGCAGGGAGGAGTCAGTGAATAAAGAAAAGCGTATATACCACAGCAAGGCTGTATTGCTTTCAGAAAATGGAGCTGTGTTCAGGCACACAGTCTGACACACAGTTATTAATATCACCAGTCACTTTTTTATTTTTAAATAGAGACCATAAGTATGAGGCAGGTAAAACACTGTATCAGCCCTTGTTTAGAATGACATAAGACTGATTTCTAGCTTTACCATTCAAAAGTGATGAAAAAATATGCTTGAAAGAAAATATTATGGAGAAATCTGATCTTTAACTAATCCCCCCTGTATGCTTTACCACAATGTGGATGTTGCATGTACACTACTACTGTATTGCACTCAGCCCCTTTTACATGTAGAAAAAAGTGGTTCAGTGTGCAAGCTCATAATGGCTACATTCCTCAAAAATAGATTCAAAATTTACATGAGAGGGGGAGGTTTCTGTAGCACACACACTAGAGCTTTTCCAATAATCACTTCTCCTGTATCCAAAGACAAGAGACTAAGAATGATTGTCCTGTTGCTCCAAGTCCTATTGCATTATTATTTATAAGTGACTTGTAAAGAACTTAAAACAGAAAGACTTTGTTTTCCAAATTTTCTTTCCTTTTCCATGCCTATCCTAAATGAAATAAATCTGTAGTAGAGATACTTTGTTCTTCTTTCTTAGAATCCTGATTCTGGTTTTTTGGCCAATTCATCTATTTACTGTGTGCTGCTTCCTCAGTTGTTCAATGTTTCCATTTTTCTCTAGTTAGTATTTTGGTCAAATTCTCAACAATTCTGGAAATTAAAATTTCATTGGTTTCAGGAAAGTTATTGCAATTGTCTCATATTACAATTTATTTCTGCTCTTTAAAGAACATTAGGAGCAGAAGAGAAAGTAGAATGTTTCAAACTGCATCCTGCCTCTTTAATTCAGGATCCAGCAAATTCCAGTAAAAGTATCACTGTAAGACAGTGCCATAGATTATAATTCTTTTTTTTTTTTAAAAAGCTCTGAAAATACTGCCTTGCTTCACAATTTTTTGAGAACTGCATTTGCTATTTTTAGTCTTTTATCTATTATAAGCGTGTTACAGATCTCTACCAGTGTATGGCCTTACTCACAGTCTTTAAGGTGAGTATTTTGCTAAGGATGAAATATTATTTGTCCAGCAGCTGTTCCTGTAACAACTATTTTTATGGTCTCAGAGTTTCCAATTGTACATATATATATATCATATATATATATATATATATATATGCATCAATATGACATAATTTGTAATTTTTTGCTGTTCAAGTTTCCTAAACCAATGTTTAATGCTGGTTTAGATGTTAATATCCTACCCTAAAGGCACAGAAATTTAATCCATAATTGTGTTCTTGTGTTCTCATTCCCTGTTGGGTGTTTGTTGCTATGATAAAAATATCACAAATAATATTTACAAGGAGTGCCTAACAGTAAATGTATACATCAGGACACATTTTGCTAAACAAACTTTAGTTCTGGCTCTATTTTGTGTGTTTTATTAATGCCGTCTACATTTTGAATCGCTTTTTATTCTCACTGCTTATTTATCTGTGAGAACTTATTCTGAAAGGACTTTTAACTAATTATTACATATTGCATCCTGAAGGGTGTCATTTGGGGATAAATGGTCAAATCTAACCATCTGTGCCCTACAAATTTGAGCTAAATTAATTTTCCACAAGCAAAATTTAGGGAGTACCTGTGTCAATCGTTTTTGGGAAGCTAACCTAGCATTAATATTGCATACCCTTGCATCAAGAAAAGATTAAGCTGGTCTTTCACAATTTGAGGAGTGATTGATACCTTGAAAAGACTGACATTGCATAGAAGGATGAAAAGAGAAAGAAACATAATTAGCTTTCTTTCCTGGCTGGATATTTCCGCCTGACAAATATAAGGTGTATAGCCAAATACATGACACATCTTTACAAGGCAATAGTCTGAGCTCTGCACCTCAAGCATGCTTTGAAAAAAAAATAAAGGTCAAAATAAAATATTTAACTTCTTACATTTCATATTCTGATGTTTAAGGTATTGAGTGGAATAGCAATGACTTTGTGACCTTTCAGCAAAATTTTCAAACAGGCATTGCAAACTTTACCCTCTAGCATAAATGCCAATTATTAGGAACATACGGGAGAAGGAAGGACTGACAAAGCAAATCAACAACTACTTAAGCAAACAAATAACATATAAATACAAAATGTGATTAAACTGAGAGAGTCTCCTGCCATGATGATTACTGAAAATACTCTTCTGCAGGTTAACACTTCTCTAATACAAGTAGAATAAGCCATGTAAGATAGTACTCCACAAGAATGTCACCACTATACAACAAAACCAAGAAAAGCTGTAGTTCTTGGTGGGAGGAAGATGAAAGGGAAGTAACCAAATAGGAATCATATTTGAAGAATACCTAGTTTTATTGCTGAGAAAAAATGCTTTAGCCAGCTTAACTCTAGCTAAATACAAATCTTCTAAGAAAGCACTTTATGTCATAAAAGCTTAAACATTTAACAAACCAAGGAATGGTATGGCTGTCAGCCATTCAAGCATTCAGCCATGTGATTCAGTTTAAGACCTAGTAATTCCATTGGCTTCCTTTCTGGTTCAGAAAATACAAGCCAGACAGAAGCATGGAAAGCTCACTCTTTACACTAAAACTTTGAGGAGAGGAGCTGCTGATAACACCCGGTGGAGCTTGAGGGCAGATTTCCAAGGCTGCTGTGCAAAGACTGATAGGAAGGGAGAAGAGGAGCTACCATGGATTCAGGCACCATGATGGTGTGGAAGCAACTCTTTAATAGTTGTGGCATCAAATGGTATTCAGAAGTTACCAGAGATGTAAAGTAAGTTTTTTTGACAGTGTATTTATGTACTGTGACAGTCATTTGTCACAGTATCCTTCATTTACGTAGCTTTTATTTAACAGGTTTTGGACAAGCAAAGGGGATAAAAGGGACTGACACTGTGTCCCATTATTGAATGTAGAAATTTATGAAGGATTAGGTAATGATGCTATTTCAGCTATATCTTTGGGGATTGGAAACAAAATAATTGCAATGTATTTAAAGCATTTTCTATTTAAGAGAGTAGGAAATATTTGTTACAAATACTTTGCAGAAGTCCTGTCACACATGTGATCATTACCCTCCTGGCTCTGCTTTATTAAGGTGGCTTTCAGCAAGTGAGCTGCAATCCTGATAGAGCATGGACTGACCTCCCATTTGGATATTTTTACTGCTACACAGCTCTTCTTTTGTTGTGTTCTCTGGTCCATTTTTAAATATTTACTTGCAATTTTGCAGGTAAAGAAATGTCATTTGAGTCAGTTATAGAGTATTGCATGTTGGATAAGGAATAAAACCTTGGGTCAAAACCACTGCACTGCAGCAGATAATTAACCTAAGCCTGTGAGGGAACTTTATCAGCTAAATCAAAGGGCTTGTGACTTTGGAACAAAGGTTACCAGGCTGTGCACAGGGAAATGTTTCCTGATGGACAATGCACAGCTTCTCACAGCTTCTCCTTATTTCCAGTTGCCAAACTCCACTGAGGAAATTCTTAAATGCATCACTGCCCACTATTAGACATACATACACTGTGTAAAGAAATGTAAGTGTATAGTATATGTAAATATTTTATTTAACATTTGTACACATAACTATAGTATTTGATGCAGTCCATGTAGAGTCTCATATATGCAACCACAGTATTGGAGTTAAAGTTGCAGGTAATTAATTGAATTTGGGTAACAAATGGTAGCCAGGGGAGAGGTGGAAAACAAAAGGTTTTTAATATTGCCTCTGCATTAAATTGCAGCCTGCAGTATGAATTGATAAATAAATAGGGAGCCCAGGATGAGTTCAGGTTTTCACAGTGTGCCTTCAGCATCTGATTTTCTACCAACTGTTTGGAAAAGTAATTATGTATTTCTTCAAGCTACAAATCAGTTGGTTTTTCCAGCTACACACAACAGGGTTTTGTCTTTATTGGAAATCTTGGAAAATTGGTTAACTAAAGTTAACCAAGTCAGCACTAAAGCAAAGTTCTGTGGAATCAAATTGTGACAAGGTATCACTTTGGTTGTGTCTTTCAGAAAACACACCTGAAAAGTATTTGTCTGCAGTATCTGCTTCTGAACAGCCATTGCTTTTGCCTTTTAAAGAATGGGATGGGACTAATCATCTTCTTCCTATGGTAACTATAAAGTTAATGTCAATCAGACAGTAACTACAAATTATTTATTTTTACTATCACAGCTGTTACTTGTCTCCAGTCACTTCAGAGAGTGGATTTGGAATTTTATTTTTACACTTTAAAAGAATTTTAGGTATTTTACGTCAGGTAATTGAACTCTTGCATTATGTTCTATAAATCTGGCCTTCTAAAAAACCCACATTGTTTGTCCTGTGTGTGACATGAGATACAGTTTTTATGTATCTATGTGATTTTATGATTTGTCAAATATGCTTGCTTGCCCCAAACATTTACCATATGTATTTACATGTAAACAAGGTATCTGTAATATCTTACAATGCTGAGTCTTTTTTTTTTTCAGCATAAACACTGTAGATACCTCTTGTTTAGCCTAATGGTCACTGTGTTTCTTCTGTTCTAGTGCTTATGTACCAAAGACAGAAGCAGGTCATTGCAAGTGGGCAGAAGTTCTGAAAGATTTGGAAAGGATCAAGACATCCAAAGTAAGTTCATAAAACAGTCAGTATTTCATATAATCATAGAAGACTTAATAAAATATTTAGCACTGTACTCAGCTAAGAAGTGTCAGTGAGAGGGAGAGGGATGGTGTTTGTTAGCTAATATTTATCATTCCAACTCTTGTTTTCTTGTAGGATATTGATGTCAGTTTATACACTGCAAACGCAGATGAGGATGTAAGTAAACTTTACATATGACCACAACTAATGTTTAATGTGGTGTCTTTATAGCCTTACTAGAAACTATCCCCTAAAGTAGACTTGTTCTAATTTGATAAACATCTCTAAAATCAAATAATTTGCCTTGGAATAAATAGTTCTTCTAATTGAAGTGCATATGATAAATTAAGCAAGCAGGTATTAATTATCCTTATTTAGTCATCTGCTACTAAAATTAATCAATTGAAAGGGACAATCAAGGCCATGTTGGGTGGGGCTTTGAGCATCCTGGCCTGCAGAAAGGAGTCCCTGTGCATAGCAGAGAGGTTGGAAATACAGGATCCTTTAAGGTTCCTTCCAACTCAAACTATTCTGCGATTATGTGATTCAAAATCATTTTATCAAGGCAAACAATGCTAAAATAATTCTGGGATTAATTTTGCATTTAAGGGAGTATTACCTACTTCCTCTATTCTCTTACCCATTCTGAATTCAGATCTCTGAGTTAAAGTGTTAAAACTACTAAGAATAATATTAAATTAATTCCACTATGTTTAGTTTATATGCCAGGTTTCTATCCTAATTATTTTCCTATGTTCTTCACCAAGACACTATGTTTCACCCCATCTTAGCAAACTGCTTGGTCTTTTTGTTCTTAGCTCTCACAGCCCATCTCTGCCAATATTCAAATGTATTTGAATAGTAAGAAAAGATGCCCAGTAAGAAAAAATCAACCTCTTTGTGGCTGATTTTACCTTAGATAACATCTCATTTATATCATACTTGTGTTTTAAATTATATCATAAATTATGTCCTACATTTGCTTATTCCTTTTTAATCATAAAACTATTGCAACTGCATTTTTTTTCTCAGGAAGAATGCCAAGAACTTGTAATGAGGTGCTTTTTCTTGGAGACAGAAGTGATAATTCAAGAATGTCGTATCAAAAATTGTAGTAAAACACAGGATGTGTGGAACATATGGAAAAATGGAAATGAAAGCTTCGAAAAAAATAAGGTAAGTGACATCAACAGTGTGTGGAAAAAAGGCAAATCAAAAATGTTTCTTCGTTTGTTATATAAACGGTGGGATGGTAGAGATGAAAACTAATGAGATTCCAGTAACCTGTACTCATAATGATGAACAATTAGTGGTTTTTAGAAAAAACACTGTCAGGATTTCCCTCAAAGCAAATACTTTTGTGCATGCTTACATATGTCAGGGTGTTTGAATGTGTGTGTAAATGACAGTTTTCAGCTTCAGTACCTGCAGTCAGATATGTTAGACACATGCAGAAAAAAGTATCCTAATTTTCAGAGGGACAATCCTTTGCATCTTTCACTGAATTGATGTACCTCTCAAAGACGATCCTATTCAAAAAGGCAGGAACTGCAGAGACCATGGAAGCCTCCACTTATATTTTCCATAGCCATTATCTGCAGTGGAATTATTCCCCAAAACAGGGCAGAAAAACTAATTCTCTATCAGAATGAATGGACCAGTATTCTGCTTTACTATTGCATTTTTTTTTTTCAGTTGACTTCCACAAAATCAGAAAAATGCAAAGAATGTGAAGAATACGAAGAAAAAAATTTTACAGAATTTGTACAAAATTTTGAAAAGGTTATACAAAGGGATTGCAAACACTGACCAAAAGTCATAAGCTGGGAAACAAGATTCTTACATGAACACCCTCAGAGAAATTGGGTTATCACCAAAAATAAACCAGAAAAAAAAATTACAATCCTCTTGGCTATCTCTTAGTATATCTGTTTCTATTGTGGTTTTCAGGTAAGTTCAATTACTTCTTCTACCCAAGAACTCAAAGTCAAAAATTAGAATATTCATGTAAAGACTCTTCTTTGCCTCTTCCCCCTTTTGTACAATGCTAGCATAAGGGCATTAAAAATTATCTCCAGTCCTTTCACAGAAGGTAAAGCTGGTGCTTGGTTCATATATCCAACAACAACATGTTTTTTTCTTCATTTGTTACCTCTAACATGACTTCATTCATTAATGTAATGACTACAACTCCCTTATTGATTACCAAAGATTTCAATTGATATGTCAACCACAGCAGTGTTAATTTAATTCTCTGAATAAAGGAGGTAACCACGTCTCTTGCACTCTTAAAAAAAAAAAAAAAAGTCTATGAATTAGGTAGAAATCTTGCCTGTGAAGTAGGGTTTTAACTTTTGTCTCCTGTTGGGAAAGAACTTGGAAGACATGAATCACTTTTGACCAATTACTGGAAACCATAACTATATTTCTAAGACTCAATGCAGTCACCTGTCCTCTGGTATTTTTGCAATGTTGTCCAGTCTCTTTGGGCTCTTTCTAAACTAACTGCTTTCCCCATGATCCATATTCATGTCATACCAGCTGCCATCCATAATAAGTAATTCTTTTCTCCAGGCACCTGCATGTCTCTATCTTCAAATAATAAATGGCTGAGTCATTCAGCTGTCCACTTACTGGGAAGGAAGTTTCAATCTCATTATGGCAACAAACACACTGCCTGCTTCTCTTTTATTGTTGGGATGCTCCCAACAGTCAGTCTTTAGCACTCTGAGGAGACGAATCTCCAGTAAACTGCAAGAGGAAGAACATAAATGAGAGCATGTGGGATATCATCTGCTGGGGGAGTTGTAGACAAACAGGTTGGTAAATTCATAAGCAAATTGATATCAGCATTAATCACTGGTAGAAATATCACAAAAAAAGAAATAAATAAACCATAAAACATCAAACCCAGAAGTGTTTATTACATAGTTTGCCTGAAATGGTCCTACATTTTAAATTTTTCCTTAATTCAGTGGAATGCACTGAGTATGATTTTTCCTTACCTGATGTCATGTGCACAGGAAAGGTACCACCAAGTTACAGCTTTGGTCTTTAGTCAAAGAGATAAAGGGACTTCCCTTATTACTGGCTTTGAGAGGGAAGCAGTATACTCATAAAGGGAGAACCAAAGAGCTGCTTTGCTCACAATTTTCTTTATCTTGACCATTTTGAAAATCAATTTCCTGAGTTTATTTTGGTTTTCTTTAACTCATTTACCAGTGGCAAGTATGCTAAATACCGTGAAATTTTCTTTCCAAAGAATATTGCTAAGTCTGTGACCACACAGCTTGACCACTCACTCTGTTAGCCACTTTCTATTGGACACTGGCCATATCCCTTTTATTTCATTTTACTTCCACCTGGTCCAAGTGCATATTCTGGGATGAAAAGAGGCCATTTGCTGATCTGGATCTCCAGCATTTCTGTTGAGGCTTACTTTTTCCTGAGAGCTACGCAGCCATCTGAAAGCTTTACTACATCCTGAATCCAGTGGTTATAATAAGTTATCTGGTTGGTATAAAGGATGGACTAAATTAAGGCCAGCTTGTTATTTGGTTGGTTTGTTCGTGTTTTTTGGTTGTGTGGGGGGGTTTTGGCTTTTTTGTTTGGCTGTTTTTTTAAAATTATTATTATTTTTTAAAGTTAAGAAATTCATATGTATTCCAGAGGAAAAGTTTCAATATGACTAAAACATGGACACATCTGATCTGACTTGTCAGTCCTGCAGGCAGAACCATAGAAACTGATTCAGAATCAGTTTCTGGCTACTTTTGAAGTAAACATCCCCAGGTTGAAGAAGGTATTTCTTCTACACAAGGTTGAGATATTTGTGTGGCATTTACTAGCTAATATTTTCCAACTGCTGTTGGCAGATATTAGGGAAAAGATTAATACTGTATTTTCTCCAATGAATCTTTTTTAGTTAGGGGATTAAGGCGACTCATAGCAGAGTGTTTCTATGTACAGAGAGAACAATAACTACCTTTTGACAGCAGAAGAGAAGAAAAATGCTCTTCCATCAAAGTTTTGCACTACTTAGTTCTGTTTTCTTGACATTGCAATAATTTAAAATCTGATTTTCCGTTCCATTCCTAGTACTTAGTATCCAAATTTCTTGTCTATATACTAACAGGATAATGCAAGTAGCACTAGTGCAGATGATGTCTGACATCCTCTGCCTTCTTGATATTTTATTGGACCCTGAAGATAAATATGAATTGTTCATCCATAGAATGAACATTGGCTCTAGTGGCTCCCAAATGTTTGAGCACCTGTTGAGCAGTTATTGTTCAGATGATTTCACAGACATTTAAATTCTGAACTGCAGATACCTTTCTTGTTAGCACCTTCACTGTTTTGAGGAAAATATAAAAGAGGGAATTCTTTGCCTGCAGTGAGATAGCTGGGGGATCAACAGCAATTTCAGATTCTCCGTCTTGTTCATATGACTATGTGAGCAAAATAATAGTAAAGAAATGTAATTTAAGTTCCATTCCAGCTCCATGGGGCAAAAGCTCAGAGAGACAATGAATATTTGAGTCAACCAGCCCAATGTATAGAGGTAACACTTACAATGAAGGGAAAACAGCATATTTTATAAATATATATATATATATATATGTGTGTCTATATAGACATATCTAGAGATGTCAGCAGGTATTCTCCATGGATAAAGTAGGAATTTCTGTACAGCATCAGGAGACTGATCAGCATGACATAGAGCCATACTTAAAAGGGACATTCTGTAATGTCTAAAGGGTTATATCTTCTCTAGAGGCAGAGAAGGAACAAACTTTGCTCATATGAATTCTATGGAATTTTACTCTCATGCACTTAGGGAGGAAAAGAAAGCCACAGATGAGTAAGCTAAGCATTTTTTCAACAAAAAGTTAAAATCAGCACCTTGGAACTGTCTCGTTCCAACTATTTTCCCTCAAACAATGTTGGAGAATTCACCTCTGCTTATCAAAAGGCTTAATTAAGCCAGTAATTAACAACTTAAATAAAGACAAAAGGAAATAAATATGTTTCATAACCTCTCCCTCTTCTACATGCCTATTAAATGTGGTATTTTCTGATATTTCTAAATGTGGTTGACCAAGTCAAGCCAACCAGGAATTAATTGGCTTTGTAAAAATGGGGGGAAAGATGAGGCAGTACAAAAATAAATGAAAAATCTGCTGAGATAACTGACTTATCTGTGCCATGATATAAGCAGATCACTACCTCCAAAAGTTAAAAAACATATAGGAAAAAAAGGAATGAAGTTAGAACATAAAAAGAAATCAGGGGGGTTTCCGGGAATTTTCTTGAGAAATACCAAAGGCTAAAAAAAGCTTATTTTAAATTTAACATACAAATTAGTATCTTATACTGATTTTCTTTCTTCTGTGTCCTCAACCATACAAACTTTTCCCCTTTTTTCCTTTTCCTAGTGGAACTGAATACTCCTAAGAGCTTTCCACTTCACTATATAAAGAACTGTTTCTAATGAACTGTTTTTACAAGTTTTAGTAAAGGAAAACAAAGACCTGCAACTAACTTCTCCTATGTCAAGATACTTTCTTGAAATCAAATTTTAAAATACATTGACAGTGCTGCTGAAAGAACCTTGATTAGACCCCAATACAGTATTTTGTTGTGAGATGAACAGAAGCCATCAGTTGTGACTTTGTATATTTAATGCCTTTCGGGAGGAAGCAACTGTATGCAGCTTTTTAAGATGAAATATTGAAGTTCAGTAATCCTTACAGAACCTTAATGGCTGCTCTACCACACATGACAGACCTCAATAAACAGACAAAAGAGAATTTGAGAGAAATTTAAAATATACTTATGTCATTGGAATACAACACAATAATAACATTAATTGCAACAGTGTACCTGTGCCACAGATAAAACTGAGAAATCATTCTTTTTAAAAGTTGCCTTTCCCAGCTCTTCTAAGAGTCATGTACATCCTGCGGCTAACTGGAAATCCATAGTCTTGCATAATGTATGACATATTAGTAAACCCAGTTTGGGGGTCTTTTGAGCCATTAGTTTCCCAATGAGTGAAAATTTTCTCTATCAAGAAAAGAAAAAAAATCTAATATTTCTTATGATTGATAGAATCTACTGTTTTTCAATGGAGTACTGAGAAGCCAAACCTTAGTTTGGTCAATCTCAAGGCATTCAGATGAGTTTATTCAGTCAGTAGCACATGGAACTCCCCAATCCTCTGAGGCAGTGATACTGAATAGCAGGTGTTAATCAAAATCCATTATGACAACTGGGAATTTCTTCTCCTCATTAACCTTAATTGTGGCTTTTTACATCCTGTTTTCCAAGAATCTTTGGTTTTTTTTTATTAGTTGAAGATATCAAATGAGAGATTATGTTTCCTTTGGTTTCCTTAGTAACTAATTCAAAGAAGATTAGATCATTATGAATAATTCCTGCAACTTTTTTCTGTAACAAGCTTCCTGCTTTCATTAATCATTTGACATTTTAAAGTTTTGACTGAAGTCTTCAGACAACATTTCTCCCTCTTATACTTCCTACTGCAGGCCAGTGACTGGGCTTTATTCTACCCCAGACAATCTTCCTAGCAGTAGGTATCAGATAAGTTAACTTAACCAAAATCCCTTAGCTGTACTGTAGTTTTATTGCATCACATAAATCCTTTTTTGGACTTCACCCTCCAGTATTTTATACCAGTAATAAATTATGATCTACTTGGGACAACTTAGACAAAATTAATTGAATTTCTGAAGTTGTTTGCAAGTTTTAAGTTCTCCAGCTATAACAGATAAGATGCAGATGTTAAGCATTGGCTTAAAGACTTAAAGAGTTTTTTTTTTTTTCTCAGTTTTATGTCTCCTTTTTTCCCCATAATGACCTTCTGAAAGCACAGATAATTCTGGATAGTCTATGACTTATTTCAGCATTGGTGAAGGAATCTCAAGCAAAAAAACTTCCACAAAGCAGGCATCAATTGTGTCAGACCTGGGACATAAGCTTCCCCAGATATGTGCTTGTGTAGGGTCTCAGTTATCTGGTGACTGACAGTAAGCCAAGCTATGGAAATGAGTCCTTGCCCTCCTCAATACACAGGAAAGGGCGCTATCACCAGCAGCAAGTGGCTGTTTGGAAACAGTCCTTGAGAAACCATAATTTCTGTCTCTGTGTAGCGGAGCTCCTGGAAGTCCCATTACCAGCCACATAGGATGGTGACAGCTATGAGACTATCATGGAACATGGTGGTTATACAGATAATTTTTTTCTAGGAAAGTTGCCTTAAAAATTTCAAAGCTGTGTTCTCTGCACTTTATCAATGGCCTTTATGCCTTTTTTATTATAAATAAAAAGAAAGTGTGGGGAGGCCAACAGGCACAGCACAGCCTATTTGGGCTGGGCCACATGAATTTATGAGTCTGCATTTAGTCCCAGAAACCAAGGAGTAATTTTAAGCTGCATTGACATACAGGGACAGGACAAAAATAATAGCATTGCTGACAAATATGCTATAAGGAGTCACAAGGAAACGATGAAGACATAGAAAGCATTCTTTTTCCCTCTGGTCCTTAAAGTTATTCCAACCAGTAAATATTAAAGTTGACAATATTTGGAATTTAACACTCAGATATGTGTGACTCCTCTCACTAAGCTGTTATCTGCATCTTCCAAGCCTGCACACCATGACCAACTCAAGGAGTGCCGTATGTTGAAACCAGAGCATCCTTTTTCCCTGAGCAGTAAGTAGGTAGCTTTTCAAGTGCAAACCACCTCAGCAATGGCAATGTCTAACACCTGAAGTACTCTAACCAAAACAATCATCCAAACCCTAGGAAACTGAGGAAGAATAAAACACAGCTGTTTTCTTAGCTGCATATCATGCCCATGAATGCTGAGACTAGCAAATCTCGAGGTTCTGAGAAGAAGGGAGTGAGACTTAAGTAACATATTCACTGTTTACAATGCCAACCCATGCTGGGAATACTTTTGTTTATTAATGACAGAAAACAAGGTCTGCCTTTACCCTTCCTACTTTCTTGTTTCGTGGTAAAAAGCATTGTTTATGCTTCCTTCTACAGCCCTCTTCTTTTTAAGGGAGTTGCACTGCACAATAGCCAGCACATGGGGATGTATGTTGTAACTTCTAACTAGAACACAGCAGCTGAACAACATTTCTGCAAAGAAAAGGTGTTTATTTCAAACAATATTCACTCACAGTTGTTGCGACAACAAAAATATTTCACGAGAACTCAGAAATCTAATCACGCTTAAGATCACTATTGGCTGTTTTCTGGTTTGTAAGCAGAACTGCATTTTTTTTTTTATACTTGAAAATATTTTCTACCAGAAACTTATTGCATCTTCAGAAACAGTATCTGAAGCAACTTCTTAAGCTGATGCTTTATTTTTAGTCTACTCGTGTTATTATAAAAAGAGAATAAAAACTACTTGTCAAAAATCACGTAGTAAAGTAATTCGCATTTTTCACAATTCCTAGGAAAATAACTTGTGGCATACAAGCACATATACAGAGTATATAGATTACATTCTCAAACTTTCTCAGGACTTGAGGGAAATGTATAAGGGTTTTTATTCTGTACTTCAAAAAGGATTATTGGAATTTTCAACTTTCACTATCGTCAAACAAACAAAAAAAAGCAACTTAGAGTAAGTCCAGAAAAATTGGATCAACAGTAAAAAATTTGGCTATATCTAAACAATTTAGAATTAAGAATTTTCCATTCCTTGAGTAAATGTAAGACTCAATCTTTTTTCAATATAAGTGTTTCTTGTATTTTTTTCCAAGATGACTCAAATACTATCTGATATGTACCTTTGGCAATACTTCTGCAATGAATTGTACAAACTCATTTTTATTTTGCAAATATAATGAGAAAACCCACCTTGTGTTTGAAATTTCTTGTTTTTTCATGATGAAAGAGCTGAAAGTGCTTTTTAATAAAATCAGAAATTTGAGTTGTCCAAAGAAATACAAGTGCTTTTAGAATCAAAGGAGATTTAACTCCTTTTTTACTCCATATAAAAATACTCAAAACTTCCTCAGAATATATTCTAACAGGGGAATATTACTGTAAAACATAAGTCTGAATTTTTATAATTGTAGTAATTTCAACAGTTAAAAATTCAATAAATTTCTGGGAAGAAGCCCTGCAACACCCTTGCTGAGGGTAGAGACTTAAATAAAGAACAAGAAAATTTTTTAAAACTGATAAGGAAAATAGATTATTTGAAAATGAGTCAGATGACTATAATTTAATTTTAGCTTTGTGTATTACTATTTTTTTTTTTCTTATCACCTTCCTCATACTCTCCCTTCCAGCATTTCTTTGAGGTAGGCATTAGGCCTTTAAAAAAATCCCTTAAAGCATCTGGTTACACTTTCAGGGTTAGATCATGCCTCTAGGACACAGCCTTTCATCTGGGTTGTAAGAATGGCAGTATCCTTAGAACAAGGAAGTTCTGGAGCAATGAGGTGACAATTCCTTGGGATGAAAAGCAGAATTTAGAGAAGTCTGTGCATCACCAGCCTTCTGCTGTGGACAGCTATCAATGCTATATTGTTTAGACACCTTCTTTTTAGGAATTTGAAAGAATTTTATGAAAGCAAAAAGAAAAGAAAATGAGAAAGATAACTGAGATGAGTCACTGGTAGCAACATTTATGCTGTAAGGGTAACATTTAAGACTGAGATCCAACTTTAATCTAAAAGGATGTTCTCAATACAGCAAAGTGGTAAACTCCCTCATGGCCAGCCTCTTGATCCCAGGCTCAAAAGAAGGGACAACTAATACTTTCTCTAATTAAATTAGTTCATTTTTCCTTCTATTTAACCTCAAAGATATTTATAAGGGTCAAAATTAGTCATCTTCTTTCTATGCCTGCTGACATAAATACATAATTTCTCTAGTTACCCTACCAGTCCTTCTTTAAACATAGAATTGCTGAGGTGTAACGTATCCAATGTTAAATGGCAGAAAGCAGATAATGCACATGCTACATGCTCTTGCCAGCTCTGAACTGTAATCAAACAACAAAGAACCCCTGAGCATCTCTTATCCTCTGCTACTGAAAATATCTAACTAGCTCTCCAGCCACTCACCTGTCTTGCAGGCAAACACTTTTGGAAGTCCTCCTGTGGAGGAGGGGATTGAGTGAAAAGATGGGGATGAGTTTGGCCCAGAGGTCAACCCGTAAGTACCTATTGTGTCCGCTGTAAGTACGGAGCTGCTGTTCTTTAGTGTCTGAGCTCAGAGGCCTGCAAATTGCAGAGATCCCTAATCACACTTCACTGCATAAAAATGACCTCTCAATTTATTATTCCATCCTCAATGTGTAGTACTCAGCATATTTAGTGCACTAAGCACATTTTGGAGTTAACGTGAATTAAAGATTAACTGTGACAAACTGAACTTTTCAACCAAATATCCACAGGCAAAATACCGATTAAGCAATGCTGCAGTTCCATCCAGACAAAGCACGTGTTCAAGTAACAACTTTCCAAACCACATGGCCAGGAATAATTTGTAAGTTTTGCAATCAGGTTAACAAACTGGATATGGATTGTCCTCTGCTTCCATTTCTATGTCTGTGCAGTTCCAGAGAGGATCTTTTATCAAAGCCAGGGTTAATGAAAAAATGCGTGCAGTCCTTTCCCCCCCGCAGAACCATTACACTGCCCCAGCAGAAAACACAAATGAGTTTTGACTGTGAATGTTCTCCGACCATCAAAAGGAAAACTACTCTGAAAGATTAGTCTGAGCTCTCAAGAGCATTGGAGGCTTAAGCTGCACATTAGTGTTTAATATTTCCCTAGAACAGTTAAAAAAACACCAGACAGAAAATCTTTGCTGCATTCTGGCCCTTCACATGTTGGAGGATTTCCCAGATAACTTCTAAGAAATTAAAGGGGCTATGTCACAGTAATAATTGCAGTAAATAGAATCTAGATAAGTCTAGTTCAGTGAACTTTATAACATCTTCTTGTAAGTGTTCAAGTGACACCAAGTTTATTAAAAAAAACTTCTTGAAACACATGCAGTTGTGCAACTTCTTTCATGGAACAGACAGCAGATGATAAACTGTAACTATCAGCCTAAATCATAACAGTATCTCTCTTTAAACCTTAGACATCCATAATACACTTATTAGAGTATCTGTATATTTTTAAAAAAGGGAAAAAAGTAGCACAATCAAAACAAGAAACAAAAAAGAAGGCATGACTGACTGGGCTGCTGATCTAGCAATAGGATGAAGGAATGAGTAATAAAAATCTCTCTTTCAAGAACATTTTTTCTAGTAAGCTTGCAAAGTAGACAACTCATGAGTGCCCGGTTGATTTGGAGGGACGTACATTGTTGGGTAATGGACAGTTTGGGGTAAATGGACATTGGGGTAAATGGACAATTTCCACAAAGGGATCAAAATTATACCTGAACTGACAGCTGTAAATGAAAGACTGAAAATAACCCTTGTGTTTTCAGTGCTCATACACTTCATCCTTTCCTACTATTTCATTTTTGGCATATGCTTCATATACCTCAGGGTGGGTCATAAACACACAAAAGCGTTTGTAGTGCTGTACTTAGTAGGAAGAGTAACTTAAGAAATTTCATTAATATACTGGATTTTTGCAGGATCAAAGTTCGTATGAAAACTCATTTAAGATAATAAAAAACCTTATACCTATATTTCTCTAGCAATTTCAATTAAATTTCATAAAAATAGATATGAGATGGGGTTTTTTCACTTGTAATGGGCAGGTAACATAGTTGCAAGAGTTCTTTAGCAACATGCAAGTCTTATAGTTCTGCAGTGTGAGGCACAGTCCTGAATCTGGTTTTTTTTAATTTTTTTTTCTTTTTTTTTCCTTTTTTTCTTTTGGTCTATAGAGAAGCATGTAAAGATACTGTCTGTCTATTAAAGTATGCAAAGAATTGGTTAATAGTCATGGGATTGCACAGGGAAGATTTACACTATCACTAAAGAGTTTGGAAATGCCATGAAACTTTTGTCTGTTAGTGTCCAAGCATATCAAACATTTGTCATGGAATTCCAGTAAGGTAAAGGTTTCATAAGCTCTAGTTTAGAAATCACCAGATGATTGAGATTGAAGGGACTTCTAAAGATCATCTGGTACAACCAACTCTGGCCAAGCAGAGTCATCTAGACGAGGCTGGCCACAACTATGTCCAGCTGGCTTTTGAATATCAATTTTCTTTAACTGTAGAATAACTGATAATAATAATTAGAGCTGCTTATGGATGGTGTCGTGGTTTTGTTCTGTGGTTCAGGAAATCAATCTCCTCATGAAGGATATAAAAACAATTAGTTAGTTAGTTAGTTATACTAATTGTCCTGATTCCTATAGCATCCTGGAAACAGCATTCTGATTCATTGTGGTCTTTTAACTTAGCCCACTAAGAACACTATGCCCGTAGTACTTATGACAGTGGACATGATAGTGGGGGTGTGTATAAATAAGATCTGGGTTCTCAGCCTTGTGATTTTAAAGACAATTAACTTTTTTCATATTGTATTCTATGCATATTTAACTACATTTCACATCTGCTTGATGGTCAATGAAAGCTGTAATAAAGAATTTGAGATTTTAATTATCACTCTTGGATTAATATTTTCATAAAAAATAGCAACATTTTAAATGTAAGGATAGATTAGAAGTTTTGCATGTAATTGCTTAGTGTACTCTTTCCAGATTCAGCCAAAGCCCCTTGGCTTTCTTAGGTACTTAACAACACTATAGACAATTAAACAAAATGGAAAAGCACTGACAAAACAGCTCACTGTGCATTGAAACAGCACAGAAACCAGACAGACTGACCTGTAGTTTCAATATGGTTCATTACTATAATGCAACAAACCAACAGCTTATACTTTATACCTGATAATGGAATATTTTACCTTGGTGTGTGCTCCTCTAGCTAGGCACTGGAAAGAATTTCCTTTCAGATCACACTTGACACTGCTCCCCTTTATCAAGTACTTCCCTTTGATCTAGTAAATTAAAATACTTAAGGGCATTTTATTATAGGATTACTTCCCAGTCACACTCTAATAAACCTATATATATTGTTCAGCAAAGACTTGTTGAGCAAACAAGAAAAGCCCTTGCCCTTCACCAGTATTCTATTTACCTGAAGTCTGACTTAAAGAATTTTGATGGAATGGGCATCTCTGTGAAGCATTATTTTTTCAAGATGCCTATTTAGAACTTGTTCAGTATTAAAGGTATGTCAATTAGTTACTTTCAATAAGATTATAATAATTTCCTATCATGCACACTAAAAAGAAGATGATTCCACACTATTGGACTACCTTATAGTACAGAAGACTAGAAGCTATATAGCTATGAAAACAAAATTGAATGTTGCTGTGTCAAAGCAGAAAAAGGTTCATATTTTTCAGGGCTGGAGGACATGGCATGGGGATCTGGGGGAGGGAAAAGGCTGGTAGAAGTTGAAAGAGTTTTAAAGGAGGTTTAAGTGAGAAGGCCTGGGAGCAAGCTGTCCATTAAAAAAATAGAAGATTAAGTCTTGTGTCTGAAAAACACTTTGAAAGGTACGGTGAGGAACAGGGATCTTTCATTTTCCCCCTCCTCCATCCTGTCCCTCTTCTGACATGTTTTCTCTCCACCTCATCCCATACCTCATAACCCATAGCAGACAGAGTACTCCTCTCTCCTCCCCACTGCCAAAGGCATCTTAACATCTATCTCCTATTCCCTGTCTCTGATTAACCTGCTTTTATTCTCAGCAGCTTCCCTAGTAAAGGAAGGGCAAAGAGAAACTCCTGAAAATGTGGGCTGAAGACAAGACAGCACCAGAAGCAGAACCCAAAGATCTGTGGATCTGGGAATGAAGCTTTCTGACCTTTTCCTGGCAGAGCTGAGGCAAATGTGTTGGTGGGACAATATCTGTTTTGGATTTCGGCTACTTATATGGGCTGCTATTCTCTTCCTCATCCTCACATAAGCAGCAGCAGATGGGTCAGTAGATGTTCAGCAGATGTTCAGACAGCAGCAGATGTTCAGACCATGGCAGTCAATCTTTGTCACCTCAGGCACAAGCTAAACATGCAGTTTGCAGCACCTACAGACTCACGCTGAAGAAAAGTATGACATGCCCTGGCTTGGGCAAGCTGTGTGTATATACAAGATGCTGTTTGCATCCTGCAATCTTGTTAACTGTCCTCATTTTTACTTGAGAGAGGCTGACTACTGAAGCAGTAGTGCATGGAAATTTGAGAGCAGCTGTATCACATTTCAGGCCTTGAAGGCAAGCGTGCATACAAGTGCTGTTATTTTTAGAACATGCTAGCTTAAAGAGTTCACCTAGGACACATAGAGACAGATGTCATACTCATCAGGGTTGCAGAGTTCCAGGTGAATTCAACCTCTCCCTCACTTTCTGCCCTGTCAGTCTTCCCACTTAGGGAATCAGCTGATTCACCCCAAACACAGGAGAACGTGTAGATAAAACATGTTGGCTCCTAATTCTCTCAGACCTTGTTTCCTACCTGTTCAGATTTTGAGTCTTGCCCTCCTGTCTCTGGCACTTACAGCTCGGCTTCATAATCTGCCATTCCCCAGTCTGTCCAAGCACAATTTCAGGACAGGGAGAGAAAAATGTCATCAAATCTGAAGCAGGAGTTAATCAGGCATTAGCTTGAGAGGCCCTGGAAATTCTCAATATTCATCATTGAACATAACACTTCTCTGAAGGGGAAAAAAGACAGTGAGAAATAGAAAACTATTCTTTTTGTGGGGGGATAAAAGGGACAAAATTATCAGTAATGACTCCATAGTACTTTGAATATTTAAAATGTTAAATACTTCATGCATTTATGAGGTTGATTACAAAAGTCACAAGAAAAAGTAATGGGAATGGGGTGGGCAGATTAATCTTGAAACTTGGGAGTCAAATTCCTAATGCCTAAAATGTCTGAGCCTTGATTTCCACTGTCTCCTATGAATTGACTCAGCCCAGTACCAACAAGACTACTTGAATAAATAAATATTCTCCTGTTTAATAGTGATTACATATTATGTGCTGTAGTTATTGCTGCTCTTACTTCTGTAATTATGGAGGCATATTCACAAATACAAAATTCACAATTTGTGGTGATGATCTATTTTGAACTAATAGGCTAAATTCATACATAGCTGTGTCCAGGTTTCCACAATAACCTTCTAAACTTCAGTATAAGAAGAACTTACTGTTCATTACCTACAAATGCCCACAACTCATTTAACTCATATAAGTGATACAGATGTTAGACATTACTCTCTTCTATTTGAAGACTGTTCTACCTGCCATAGAGCCACATAAATTATAAATCATAGTTGAGCTCTCAAAGGTCTTAAATTCTGCTTGTTTCAGGGGACTCCCTTTCAGGGGACTCCCTTCCCTTTATAATAGCAGAACTGACAGCTTCTTGGTGCTGTCAGTTCTGATATTATAGCTAAGAGTCTTGGCAGTATTATTTTTTGAATTGTGACAGGCCTGAATATCAGAATGAAATACAATGGAATCATAATGATGTTACTTTTTTTTGTATTGAGACAGCACTCAGAAGGCAAGAAAAAGTAGAGGCATGTACTGCTGGGCACTGCACAAAGTCAACATAGGCTGACAGTGACTGTCCTGAGGAGATTACAATCTCAGTAAGATTTACAAAGAGTAGGGAGTAAATGACATCCACTACTGTGATTCTCATTCTGAGTTTACTGATAAATGACTGCATATCCAACCTAAATTATTTTATTTGACAAAGAGATATTTCAAATCACTAAAGCAAAGGAAGGAATGTTGATAATCCAACAAACCCTAAACTTCAAGCCTCAGACAACATCTACTAGTAAAAATACTGTTTCTCATACAGAACAATTACTGTATCTTCTGGCTTACATTCAATGATGAATACCTGGGAGCTGTGCTTAAAACAACTTGTTTAACACCATCACCCACCTTGCATGTATTCCATGTTTAGCAGACTAGAAGGGGCCCAACATGAAAAAGTTAATAGCAGATTCCAGGCATCCCTGTCCTAAAGAGACAAAATCAAAACAAAAGGAACACTGCTAGTCTTAGCAATGCATATGCATCTGTAAAAAGAAACTTTCTATCACTTTTCTGTTACCCCTAGTATTATAAACAGCACTGCTAGTCCAATAAAGGCCATGTTTTTTTTTTTGAAGTGCAAATAGAGGAACATCAGATATTTTTTGTACACAGAATTTCATCAATCTCCCGTGTAAAGGAAAATGGCTAATACTGCAGCTGCAGCCAGATTCCAATGCTGTTAAACTTCTTGAAGCTCACAATTACGCCAAGGAAATTTTTGTTTTTCCCGTTTCATAAATCTCTGTTTTCTTTATGAACAAAAATCAAACAACAATGTGAGCAGCTGGGCCTGAGCATGGAACTTTATGGTCAGCAGGAACTTTGCCAATGACCTTCGTCATCCCAGGAGGATTAAAACCAATGCAGACATGAATTCTCATGCTTTTCACTCTTCACCTCTAGTTCTGCTTAAATGCTAGTATCTCCTTAAATGCTGTACAAATCAGAAACATTGATTTCCCTCAATGCCTAGGTCAGCATCTGTTACGATTTAATTAAAAGCTTGCTCTCTGAGGAGGTTTCTCTCTATGATAATATCTTTTCACTCTGTTATTTCTCTTCTCACTTCTTAAACTAAATGAAGTAGTAAGCTTCAGACTTTTAAAAATAAAATTGTCTAATAATTTCATCATCATTAAATCAGATTTAATTTTCTACATATGTTGATTTATCTTAGATGATCCAGATCCTTACTGAGGAGTGACGTTTCTTCCTTTGACTCACCTGCTTCTGATACCTACACACAGCTTAGTCACATTTAAGGGTAATTAAAAATATTCCAGTTTCATTCTGCAGTACTGAACAGTTTGTGAAACATGAAAACTTTCCGATTTGCACTATTTTATCTCACAACTCAATTGCTCTCTATATTTTAAAATATGTTTGACCATTTTACTGATATCAAATCATCATAACAAAGCATCAAATTCAAAAGAGCGTTGAGGCTGTGAATAAGGTGCACTGCTTTGCTTTTCATGTGCCCACAGCTGAATTCTTTAGAAGGTCCCACTTTCACAGTAAGGCTTAGCCTCTGCCCTCATTTATGCCATCAAACACAGCTGAGTCAAATTCAACATAAAAATCTTTATTTTAACCCTTTTAAAAGCAATGTGTGAGAAAATTAGAGGACTGTTTAAGTTATAAACTAAGATTTCTCATCAAGACAAGCTGCATCAGAAAGTTTTATAGTCAAAGCAAAAATCAAACTACCAAAATATCTCATTATTTGTAGCATGTTGTCACCTGAAGGAAACAGGTACCATGATTTTCAACAGTCACATTTTAAAAGAAAATAAACCAAAATATTTTAAACTGGAATATAATGGAAAACCCACAACATCTCTCTACCCCATTGACAAATGTTTTAATTAAAGTTTGTAGAACAAATTCTAAAAGGACAATTTTGTAAAAAAAAGAATTGTTTTCTCTGGAAGTCCTATGAAATTATGTTGAAACAGATAGCAATTTCTAGGATTTGTTGGTACTTTTACTACAAGTGTTTCTTTTTCTCTGTCACTAAATAAAATCAATTGATGAAAGTGTACTATGTTGTATGTTTGAAAGAGTATGCTTTCTTAATAAATACTTTTCTGCAAACCAGAAAAAAATCAAAAAGGTTCTAAAAGAAATTAGTTATTTTGTCATGCCATGGTCTGGGGTTTTGTTAGTAGTTTATAAAGAATATAGTTTTAGTATTCTATAGAGCATATTAATTGTGTGTGTCTGTGTGTAACTACATACATGTTATACTGTGCATAAACCCACGCACATTATAATATACAGTAGTGTGTCTGTATATGTAATGCACATGGAGTACTGTGGACAACAAAACATGTAAACTACTGCCATGTTTTGAAGTATTGGGAATTAAGCCTGCTCCTTCCAGAAAAGAAGTCACAGATAAAATTCTATAATATGCAGAAACATGCATAGCTACATAAAAACTAAAATACTTATTGCATTATGACTCCAATTTCTTCAAATGTTCCCAAATGTGAAGTCCTCGGGACATAGAAAGCCCTCAGAACACACCTAGAATATGTCAAAAAGGGAATTATAAAAATTAAATATCTGCTTAAAGTATAGTGAGCAGTCCACTACTATTTTGAGAATGCTTAAGTCACTGGACAGTGTGAAAGAGCTATTCTTATTAACCTTAACCCACTTAATCCAACAAAAAAGTTTTCTAATTACTATAAATGTAGCTCTCTGACTCTTGCAGAGCCTAAGTTTAACCACAGCCCTATCCACCCAGACTTGGAAAATTCTGTCATTAACACCACCAGGTTTAGGCAGAGCCTCTTGATCATTCCAGTCTCTCCTGTCTTCAGCCAGTGTTTGCCAGTAGCTACTGCTGCCAATACTAACCCAATCCTAACAGCATCCTTAACCATATGAAAACCCCATCAGGAACCATATCCAAGCCTAACCAGACAGGCTGTGTCAGGTCAGCTCAGAATTTAGCCCAGAAGTTACTTAGGGATATAAATTTACCTTTTCTTTTCTTGGAGTCATACTCCTAGAGGGGTAGTGCAAAACAGGCAAAAAATTTCCCTGAGATGTTCCTAATTATAAAAGTAAGAAAGCTCATATTGGAGGTAAATGGAGATATTTTGCTCAGTTGTATATGTCAAATCCCTTTTATCCCTTGTCCCTTCTGCTGTGGAAAGAGGCAAAGTATCTTAAAAAGTAAAGTGGTGCTTTGAATAAAGTTGAAGGACTGCTAAAGTACCTTCTTGGGAATTTTGAAATTAAAGTTTGTCGCAGCAAAAAGAGATTATAATAAAAAATTAGGTCATTGGTCAATCAAGTGAAGAGAAAATACTGTAAATCAACTAAAATTTTTCTAAGGAGAGAAGCTAGAGAACCCAGCTACAGCAGGAGACGTGTTCAAAAGTTGGTTTGACCTGTCCTCCGAGCGCTTGGGATCTCAAGCAGATGGGACAACACAGACAGTGCTGCTATTTCCAGCACAGCTGTTGCTTCCTTTTTTTTTCACTGCCTGGAATATGATCCTGAGCAGAAGCTACTGCCATTCATTGTAACAAAAAGAGCAGATAGGTCATGGACACCATTCATCCTTTTTCACATTTAAAATGTGACTGCAGATAATGAAGCACATCTGAATTGAATGCATGTTGATATCGCTTAATTTCTTCCAACATTTTTTTCCAATAAACTGAACGAGAACAAACTGAAGCTTCACAGACTAATAGTCTCAGTCAGAGAATTTTTCAAGCTGACATTTGAAACTTTAGATCTAGTTCAAATTTCCAAACAAAATTTATTTTGTCAAGAATACAGTTAATGCTGGTAATTTTTTGCCAAAAATATTTTTGGGAAAAAAATGGTCTTCTAGGTTTTTTTTTTTAACTTATTTACAATATTTCAATGTATGAAACCATATTATACAACTGAACTTCAAATGCTTTACAGGGAAACTGAAAGCACACATATATGAAACCCATCCATCACTGGAACTTATTAAAATGAAATCAAGATTAGCATTTAGTATTTTGTAATTTTATTTAATTCAAAGCATGTTTTGGTTCCTCAAATCATCAATGTGATGTAGTGGATCTGTTCTGATCAATTTCAATGAACCTTCCACTGGATCTCATATACTGTGGAATTACGAGATGTTTTAATTGCTCAAACATAAAAAAGCCTGAAAGGGTTTAATTTTCTGCCACAGACAACTCAAAGCATAGCCTAATTTTAGTTGTTCTGTGACTGAATAGAAATTGTCATTCGTACTTCATACATTCTACGCTTTATAAGTACAACCCTTGGCACAATTACACATTAATGGACTCATTCTCATTGTTATTTATAAGATAAGAACAGAAATTTTTTGCACTGAATTTATATTCTATGGAGACTGCTTACAAGTTTTTAAACAACAAAAATAAGAACATTTCTTTCCTAGTACTCCACTAATTCCTCTGTGTCTCTAACAAATTATTTTCACTGATGACATCTAAAAAACCCCTCCCAACACAAAAATCCCCACATCAGCATGTGAGCAGGATGGCCCTGAATTAGCTTCCATTCTCCCAGAAGTGGCAGTCTCTCTTGTGATAACGTTATTTACCTGCCTGCAGCTGCATATCAAGACATCAGTAGTCAAAAAAAGTGAGTCATAAACTACATTAATTGTGCATTTCCTCTAATTTTTTTTTTAATTGAAACACATTGTGAGACACAGCCTTCCATCCCTAAGAAAATGGCCAGGAACATACATACATTAGTAGAAAAGGTTATTCATCTAGCGTTCTTTTATAAGGAGACAGTAATTGCTCCTCTGAGTTATTGCCAAATGTTGCCGTAAACATTGGCTATGTGATCTCTGAAGTGTTCACAGACTTGTATCCACAGGCCTCTTTGACTGAGCTCCTGATCAAATTCTTTCACTGGATCCTTGCTAAAATACAAGATTTGCCCCCATGTCAGAGAGGAAAGTGAATGGCAAGCCGAGCTTTTTTTAGTCAGGTATCAGATCTCAGAGGAGAAGCAGTAACTCCCTCTGAGGGGCAGTTAAATTATATTCAGAGGAAGCAGTTTTCATGGACTACATGAGATCACTCAAAGGAAAGGCAATTCTTTGCAGCCTGATGCCAGCTTTAGAAAACCTGTACCAGAAAAGATCAAGAATGTGTCCAGCTCACTAGTCTTTCACTTTCTTACCCCCAGAGCAGGAAATCTGTTTTCAGGCAGATGGCTTATATCAACCAAATCTCTTTCTCCTCCAATACTCATTGAAGCGCTTGTGCTCCCTGGGTATCGAGAAAGCAGAACACAGGGTCCAGAGGATTCTCCATTTGTGTCCCAGGAACTGCAGTTCTTTATGCTCTGTCTTTAGGATCACAGTGTGTTCTGGGTTAAATTCTCAAATTCCCTGAGTCTTTTGACTCTTCCTTGCCCAGATGTTGGGAGGAATATTACATTACAGAGAAATCTGATGTTGAAGAGCAGACTGTCATAGATCATACATTGACTCTGCAAATCCCACTCCTAACAAAGGCCATGCTGATTCTGTACTGCCTTTCAAGTAGAAGAGCGACAGCATTCCAGAAATAATGTAATTTCACTGTTCTGAATGAATGACAAAATCCCTCATGGACTCTAGATGCCTTAGATCAAGGTCATCTGAATTATTTGAAGGCCATTTTTATTCCTTGCAACTTTCCAAGATAAAGAAAGTAGGATTGAGACCTACACAGCCTCAGACACTATCCTGCTTACACTGATCTTTTGTGCCTCTGAGAATATGGAGCTCCATCTCTTTTGACTGCCTTTAAAAATAAAATATTGATTTTATCTCATGAGGAAGATAATAGATATGATTATTTATGTCCTCTAGGGATCTAGCACAACATTTTTACCTAAAAAGTTCACTCAGTTCTGACATGTTTGAAAATACCGTCAATCTAAATTAGCTCTAATTTTCCTGGTTCTTTCACTGGTTAATATATTTTTCCATGAAGCTATTCTCTTGGGGCATGGATTTTTTTTTCTTCTTTTTTTCAACTGAGTTCCTGTCAATAGAAAAATATCTCTTCCATTTGGTGAGAACCTCAGGAGCCTATAGGCAGTAATAAAGACAAGGGTCACCAGCTTATGCAAAAATTTTATTTTAAAGAAAAGATTTCTCCTGGAGTTGTCTTCTAAAAATGAGTACATATCAAATATGATTGCTGAGGGAAATAGGGAACATTTCTCGAATAACACCAGTTTCTTCTCATTTCTGTTTTACCATTAAATGTAATGCTCTCTCACACTATTGACTTTGAACTGTATTTCTGTAGTATATGGTAGAAAAGTAATTTTATGATGGAAGTTTAAGCTGCTTTGTGAAACAAACAAACAAACAAACAATTTTCATGAAATTGAAGGGGGTCTTTATAAAGGAAGGTTAAAAGGACATTGTGTTATGCTCCAGAATAATCTTAATAATCTCAGTTCTTACCATTTTAGTGCAGATCTTGAGAAACTTACACTTTCCTCCCCATTCTCTCTTCTCAAAATTACTCCTCCCTGTGAGCTTCAGAGTCCTGCTGTGCTTTATCTTCTACACTATGTGTTTTCCCCACAAAATTTTGTCCCAGCATTTACTTCAAGATATGCTTATTTTCAGAGCATAATTAATAAAATCAGGATGACAAGTAATGGATCTCAGCAAGACATACTGTACCAAAACTGCCCATCAGAAACCTTATCTAATTTTCCAAATTATATTTTCCTTTACTTTCCATAAAAGTAAAAACCTTGATGAACTAAGGACATGAAAACTCTGTGATTTTCACTCCCAGAAGCCCTCAAGAAGAATGGCCTAACTACTGCTTAAGTAGTTTGTTAAAGGAGTTCATATGTAATCTACACCAGTCAGATCCTTTCTTAAGATAACTAAAATATTCCATCCAGGAGGATGACTTGGGAACACCTCTGCCAGTTCTCCTTGCAAGAAAATATCTTCATTTATTCCAGCAAGGAGTACCTTTTCTGAAAGATACCTGGTATCTGTTCCTCTTGGGTCCCCAGTTGGTGAGGTTTTTCAGAATATCTCCAGTTCAAAAGTTGTGTCACCAGCAGTGAGACGATGGATAAGTTTGAAGCTGCACCTCAGATCCCTTCAATGTACTTGAAGAAAATTCTCTCAGACATAGAAAGGAGATGTAGCAACTGCTTAATTTGCCAGCTAAACTTAGAATAAAGTAAAAGGCAAATTCCCAAATTTGAGTCTTGATTACAGTGATATGAGCTGTATCTCCTGAAGACCTTACTGGAAGCACTGCAATATTGCTTTCCTACATAGATGGCAGAGAGATCTAAGAATAAAAAAGTTAACAATATGTCATATATCAGATATAAAATGGATATTGACATTGTGATTTTTTGTACTACAAAAAACCCTCCAAACCTCAATAAAAAAAATATCTGCTTATTAATTTATATTACAGCTGGTTATGTTAGGCTTACAGAAAAGATCAAAGCTTTGCTTGGGCTATTTTTCACTGTCTTTATTTACAACCTAAGCAGACATTAAAGAGCTGCAACAGCAATCTGACAACATCCTGACAGTCCCATACTGTCAAACAATTCTAGGAAAAACTTCACCTCCAACATATGGCTAAAAGCCTACTACCATTTCCTGCAATTTGTGTCAAGTCTCTTCTCTTTTGGATGGTCCCATCTTCTGACCTCCTACATCCCCCATTAAAATTCTAACTGAATCAGTCATTGTCACTTTCTGACATGAAGGGGTCCATGGAGCCAGTAAGGCATTCCATGGTGACCTACATAGAAAACCAGGAGAGCCAGCATAAGGGCACAGCTGAATGCCCTAAGATGTCAGTTCTTGTAAAGAATTCCTGGAGTTACCACTTCATATGGAGTTAATGTTTTGCAGATGAAAAGGTGCACACACTGTGCAGAACTGGGACCAATTTCTGTGGTGAATTATTCATCTTTGCTTGGCTTCACTGAATATCCTTGCTTGATGGCTTGCCGGCACCAACACAGAAAAAAGAATGTAGGGCAAAACCTAATTCAGTCATCCCTTTTCAGAATCAGGAGTGCTTGAGATTGTTGGGAAGAGCAGACCTCTGTCAACTGCTACAGAAAACTAAATAGAATCTTTAGAGGACCATTTCTCTTTCTGACAGGCACACAGGAATGCTAGTGCAGGCTATTCTTTTCCAATGAAATGATTTGTGTGACACTCCTTTTCCATTTGTCAGCTTCTCATGTGTCAGAGGCAGTACTATACATGCATGGGCTACATGTTGGTGTAGGATTTGGGCTGCCCTCTTTGATTTAATACTTTTCAAGAATGGGTATTTATTTTTGGAATATTCACCAGACTTGGGGAAAATACAAAACTGTCAGTGCCTTCAACATCTGCACTGAAATGTTGCTTTCCTCTGTAGACTAGTTTCTATATGAAAATGTCTGATGAAACTGAAAAGATTCAAATCCTGAAAACACATACTAAAACCTGAAATACATATCACAAATTGAAAGGAGAATGGGGTTTTTTTGTTATCCTTTTATTGATTGCCAAACATCATCATTAACCTAATTTAGACAATCCTTGTTATACTCTGAAGGCTACCAGAAGAAATTTTTGAGAGCTGGTCAGCCATAATTACTCCTGAAAATCTGTGGTGAAATCATGCTCGGAAAAGAGGTTACCCATAAAATAAAAATACTTCATCTACTCCTTTAGGTAAAGAAAGATGGTTTTTTATGCCATGGAATTCTTTTTTAAATCAGTGGTTGTTGGAGAAACACAAAGATTTCGTTGCATGGATTTAATACCAAAAGAGAGGCCCAAGGCTCCACCTAGAGAAAGGAAAACACTTTTTTTTCTGAATGTTGTTCCACTTTGAGTCTCTATTAATTAGTAAGGAGAAATGCAGCACTTTTCATATATGTTTCATTAAAAATTGTTACCAAGATTTCTGTAGGGATGCTTTCTTCTCTATTACATCAGTAGCTTTTGCAGCCCATCTTCTCCTGAGAATATTTATGTATGTTTGGTATGACATTTCACTGAACAGATTTTGAAGATAATGTGTAAATAAATTGTCAATTATTTGTTTTGTCTGGGAACCAAGGTTGAACAGCTTGATAGTCACAGTAGGATTCAGAGACAATCTGATTTAATGTGCTGAGTGATAATTTTCAACATATTACCTAACATTTTCTCACCCATGTTCTTTGATAAAAAGAAAATAATATTTTCAAGACAGCAAAAATTAGATTTTCTGTATCAGTTTAGTGTGTTTTATGAAACTAGAAAGATTCAAAAGTTATCAGTCTAGTAAGCAACAATAATCAATTAATTTAATCCAGAAAGATAACTGGTAGCATTCAAAGAGCAGTTAACGCAATGAAAAAATTTAAGTAAGGATTTGAATAGCCAAAACTGCCATTAAAGAGTTGGCTGCAGAAAAAAAGATGAATGAGTAACATAAGTATGTATAAAATATAATAGAACCACAAGGTAAATTTGAAAACTGGATTGAAAAGACTAGTGAAATACAGTCAGTGAATAAGACAAAGATTTTATATGAACCTGCTGCTTTTTACTTTGGTTTTGCATATAAACCCTACAGCTGATTAGTTTTCATTTGATGATCAAAAGCAGCACCTTGTATGACTTTCACAGTGATTTTGTCCTCTCAGTTGTAGACATAGTACTAAGTGATGTTTTTAGCACTCATAAGGGAATTTGCCTTGACAGATCCAAGCCCTTTTAGTGCAGCACATTTTCTTTTAGAGCGTGACAACCTTTGAGACATGACAGAACATTTTCCATTAAACAAAACAAAACAAAAAAATCCAAATGAAAACCAGACCTCATTCTCTTTTGGGAAGATGGATTTTTATGTTTACTGTACTTCAGGACCACAAGATGGATATTACACCAAGAACTGGCTTTGCTACCTTCATGAGAAAAGTTTCATTGTGTAATCAGTGGTGCAGTGCCAGGGTAAACTGCATAGGAGAATGTAGCAGACACAGGGCCTGCAAGGCCTCCCTGGCAGTCAGCAGCCTAAGATAGGAAATGCCTAGTCATGATGACTGGACCAAAGAAACCCCTCTTCCACCCTCAGACCCTTGCTTATCTCTCTGTAAGATTATAGGTCATATTTGCCTCGACCCTTACTATTGGACCATTTCCCAAAACCCCTAAACTCTATAAAAACACCCACTTCTGCTCAGTTCAGCAGAAAAGCTCCCACTGGGACCCTTCGCAGAAGATACCAACAAAGACATCTCTGTGGAACCTCATACAGCGCTTCTCCTCTCTCTCCCTGCATCTGCTGCTGAGGCACTTAGCAAGCAAAGAGCTGAAATCACTAGAGCTGAAATCACCAGAGAGCTGATCTCACTTAAGAGCTGAACTGCTTCCTAAGATTGCCTGCAGCTGGGAGCTGCCTGAGGGGCCTGGACAGGTTGTGCTTAACTGGACCTCACTATCTGGACACCCACAGCAGCTGGGGTTGGGGAGATCCCGAAAACCCTGGAACTGCATTAGGAGAGCTTTTTCTTGAAATTAAATAAAGCTGGAGGACAATGTCAGGCCATCAGGGCTGACCCCTTCACATGCCAGGGAATTACCCATTGCAGAAATGATCAGTGACCTAAGTCTTCCAGCTAAAGCAAGAATGTCATTTCTTTAAAAGAAGGCCTGGCAGTGCTGTTGATAGACCAGGAAAGATGAGACCTGAAAGCCATGAAAGACTAGGAGTTTACTTGAGACATGCCAAGATAATCTTGAAAAAGCTACTGCATAAAAGCCAAGAAGAAATGAGTAGCTCCCTGGATATTCCAAGGATTTTTAGATATGTATCTGTTGTATGTATTCCTCAGTGTCTGCTTCAGCGTCTTTCACAGAGCAAATTCTCACTGCTGAACACAGCTTCTGCCATGGCATTAACCCTGTTGCCTCAAACCCATGGAAGATTAATGTCTTTACCAATATAATTTTTCCTGTCTAATTTCACTAAAATTAGCCAGTAGTTTCTGAGATAATTGGAGGAAAAAGCCAGACACGATTATATGAACCTGGCTTTCTTAGGAAAGGGGATTAAAGCATTTTTAAAGGTGCCTGACACTCTGACCTGCAGAAAAAATGATAGCCCAGGCATTCAATATCACTGTGAACATATTAGTAAGGCATGACAAGCAGTGGAGAGGTACCTCTGTCCCACCTCCCACCTTGCTTGGGATTCACTATGTGATCTACAACTCTAAGTAATCTTGGGTGTTTCAGAGAAATAAAAATATAAATAAAAATGCCAGAAACCAACTTAGCATGAGAGGAAGGATTGTCTCAGGCACCTGACTGAAAGTCCTGACACATGACAATTAATTGCAGTCATTATTTCAATGTGGAGACATCACTCTGCAGCCCCAAGATACTGATAGGTTCCTGCTGAGATTAAACCCCCACCATTCTCCCTTGTCTTATTATAAAATATCTCATATCTTCATAATTAAAGACATCTGCATATAATAAAATTCTCTACAGCCTTATTGACTGACCTATTGAAAAATAATACAAATGGAATTCTATAAAACCACACAGCTTGTTTTCTGCCTAATCTATGTAGGCCATTGTTTAAACTCCCTACTTTCTATTAATTTCCATTTCACACAGAAACCAGAACTGAGCACTCTTTCTCTTTAAAAATTCCATGTGTTCATTCCAGGATGGCAACCAATGTTTTCCCCAGAGCATTGTGCTGAAAGCAAATGTTGATGTGATTACCTACAATGTATTAAAATAAAATAAAAAAAAAAAAATCACAAAACAGCACAGGCAAAACCAGACTAAATATTTCCACACATCCTTTTGCACAGTTTAACACTGCAGTTTTATAAGCTGGTTTAAGTAATCCACGTAGGACATTCTTGTTTGGACAAGCCCTTGTCAGGATGATGATTTCAGAACAATGTGAAAAGTGAACAAATAACAAACTGAAGCAAGATTTAAACCTGCACAAAGGATGTCTTCTAGCATCAATCCATTTATTACCACCAGCTTCCCCTCCAAGCCAACATACCTGATTTTCAGTTGTGGAATACCATCATCTTTACAGCACCTACCAGATTCTCAATCCCACTGGAGAGCCTGAACTTGATTCTGCCATGTGTTGTACTGAAATCAATCTGTTTCCAGGACACACACTTTCAAGAAGAAAATGTACTGTGATGAAATTAAAGGAATTAAATAGATGTTGAATACTTTTGTATTCAACAAATTATTTCTATATGAGAAAATTTTGTAGTATTTTTAAAATTTTCATTCCTCTGTTTGGAATCTATCCCAGCTACTTGTACTCATTCACTATGTCAGTATCTGGGAGCCTGCTCCACTCCAAGAACTTTCATCTTAAAAGCCCTCTGAGAGCAACAGGAGACTCATGCCAATGGGACTGCTGGCACAGAAAAGGCTGGCTGGCATAAACTTGCAAAACATTGTGTGTCATCAATGTGTGACCTGGGGCCACAGTAGCAGGACAGAGGCAAGAAAATCAAGGCATAGTGTACACAGTAGCACACCTAGTGTGTGAGCTGAGAATCTGAATGAAGAATAATGCTGTACTGCTGCAGATTTCTTATAGCTATGGAGGCTATACATTGGGAAATGCTCTTTCTTCTCAGCTCAGTTAGAGCAACATGGAATAGTGTAATTGTCTGAGCTGTAAAATCACTTTTTTGTTAAAACCACTTTCCACTAATTGCTTGGCTGGCAAAAATGCATCGCTCATTCTGTCCTTTGCCAGATGTAATTGAGGCAAATTCAGATGTATACCAAAGTATTTGTTGCATATATTTTGTCACATCTCAGTTTGACAGCATACTATTAAATAATGTGCTATGATATAAAAAGAATTCATAACTTTTGTACAAACTTACAATTTCTGATGTCTTATATTTAAGAGGATGTGTAAGCTGTCTTCTTTCACCTTCCCCCAGCAAACAGAGGTCTGAGCCAGGTAAGAGTCGTGCCTTGTCAGGAGGCCAATGGACTCCAGGGCACAGGGATGGCTCGGTGCTCTCAGCTGACTGTGCTGTGAGGGCTGTCACCTGGGGAGTGTGCTCAGTGTTCCAGGGCACTGGGGCAGTGATCACTTTGTGCTTGGCTCAGGATTGCTGCACTCCTCAGAGCAGGTTGGGCATGCTTCCTAGAGCACCCTGCTTTCCTCTCCTCTGTCATCACTCTAGGACTAGCCTGCCCTTTTTATTCTAGGCCTGTCCTTAAACTCTCTGTAGCTTTTTCTGTCCCATGATTTCAAACTTTAATCTTTTTTTGCTGACATGTGATTTTAAAATGATAAACGCCCACATTTGATTTTTAAAAAGTTCTACTTGGTGCTCGCCATCTTTTGAAGAATTCTCACCTGTATTGCCTACAGCCTTCTCATGCCTGTTTTATTTTATGCATCACCTTCCACTCCAGAGAGTATTATCATTAGTGCACTGTCTGCACAAAGCTTCACTTTGACATCAAATACAATGTTTTATTATACTGTAATTTTGTCAACTTCTCTGCCATACTTAACAGTTAAGAAGTATCTTTTTTAAATCTCAGTGTTGGCTGAACCATCAGAGTTTATCAAGCCCTCTGAGTGCCAACATGGGTCTTTTTTATGCTGTTATTTCTTGGCTGAGTAATTTAAATATTTCTATATATTTTGCTTGTTGCAGTCACTTGATCTTCTTGACACTTATAGTAAGTATAGCAATCCAACTACATGGATTTACTGTCCAAGTTGAATCTAGTTTTCTAAGAATTATCACAACCAATTAAATCTGTCTTCCACTTTTTTCTCAGGGATTGTCCAGCTTTGGTAGCTGAAATAGAAGGCTAGAAAGAGAGGAGACTGTAAACTGAGTTCCTTGCTGGTGGAGGGATTTCATGCAGTGAGGCCTGAGAATGTGGTAAAATACAGAGTTATATATTTTGCTTTAGAAAATGAGGGTGTACACATTCCCAATAAATAGAACAGCTCTGCTGTTACCAGTGAAAAGAATGTCTATGCAATCTGAGTTGAGTATGTTGTAATAATGCAATAGAGATTTATTAGTTCATCCAGTGCTGCATTCTGTAACTCACCCACATTTCTCTCTACCCACTTGGAAAATCCAGGTTCTAATATCAGTGAAAATCCAAGTTCTAATATCCTATCAGGTAAGATTATATCACATCAAACTTTTCAGGTCTTAATTGATTTTCCCCTTTGTGGTGCCCCTGCAGTTACTTCTTATATCTTCTGCATACTAGTAGTGATCTTATGCAGAAAACACACCACTGCATTATTAGTTCCATAACATTTCTGTCTTGATTTGAAGAGCATGCATCCAGGGAAACCCTAAAGACAGCAAATACCTTTATCTTCATTTTCACTTTTATTCCTATTCAGATCATGATTCAGCACTGTCTCTGCACCTTCCCCCTCAGTAAAAAGACTAACTCCTTCATAATAACATTCCTATATTTTTGCAATATTCATACTGAACTATAAAGGCCTATGTAATTTGCATCACAGAAACTAACTTTTAGCAGTTAGTACAAATTTACCTTAATTTTATGCTATCCACTACTACTTCCTGATTTTTGCTTTTTTTATTTCCTGAATCCTCTATACCTTTTTTCAAATGTGTTATGTTTGCTATAGTATAATAGCAAGGTTCCATTCCTGCAATTCATCAGGCTCCATCAGACATTCATAATTTGGGCTTCTGGTTTCATCACAGGAAGCAGTGATGAAGGAGTAAAACCTTTGAGGAGAAGGAGTAAAACCAAAACAATGAGCAGGTACATATAAGGCAGTGCTTTGACCATATGTATCTAAGCGGCTTTTAAAAATTTACCTGTTGTGTTCTGGGCTTTGATGGAGCAGATTCTATGGTTTCTTTGCAGTTTTGTACAATGTCTGAGGAACTTTCACTACCTCAGGAGCGCTCTTTATCCATTATTTGGTTTCTTTAAATTATCTTAAAACCCTCATTCACAACACTCTGGGGAGAATGAATGGCATTGTTAAATTGTGCGCAGTTGAAGCAACCACGGGTCAGTTACCCTCAGCTGCCAAATCTCCCTGCAGAGCCCTTCCTATCAGCATCAGTGCTCACTTTAGCAAGTTCCCAGGAGTAAATCTCTTGACACATTAAGCCTTAAAAGAGAAAGAGGGATGGGGACTTAGGGCACTCTGAGTACCTCACTTATCTGATAAAACACCTCAAAAGTTAATTTGAAAAGCAAGGTTGCTAAAGTCATTTTGACCCTTGAAAAATATGGGCTGCCAGTATAATCACTTCTAACTGATAGCATCACATATAGTTTATACCAGAAATTGTAATTCCATTTCACAAAGTTTTATCTCCCAGCAATGCAAAATGGAGAAGTAATTAGCCTGTCATTTTTAAAATTGAAAAATACGTACTAGGCAATTGCTTCATTTAATTTAAAACTACAAAGTTGAAAAAGAATATAAAAGAAATAAAAGAATTACTATTAAAAGTGTGAGATTATTCATTAAACACCTATTATCAACA
>VZRH01001406.1:121997-132905 GCA_013397555.1 Urocynchramus pylzowi | reverse complement strand
AAAAAAAAAAAAAAGAAACCTG
Source organism: Urocynchramus pylzowi (assembly GCA_013397555.1). NCBI lineage: Eukaryota > Metazoa > Chordata > Aves > Passeriformes > Fringillidae > Urocynchramus > Urocynchramus pylzowi. Next base: position 132,883 of record VZRH01001406.1, on the reverse strand, counting down.
AACATGAGATCAACCAGAATTTTATTTTATATTTAAGCCAGGGCAGTTGTACTAGATTCAGAAATTAGTATAAGAGTTGGTTCAAGACATGTGCAGAAAGTCTACAACAAGCATAAACATAATTTTCTCCAGCAACATCATCAGAGATACAATGCATCAAATGCATTGATTCATCTTTTAGTGAATTCTATATGAAAATTAACAGTGAAAGAAGCCTGAAAGAGTCCTGCTTGCCACTGATTTCGCAACAAACCAAATGAAGGAAAGTAGAAATAATTCTACCTGTTGCTGTGTTGTTTCTCATCATAAAGGTCCAACAAGTAAAAAGAGGTTTCCTGTGAAACAACTACAACGTGCAAACAGGATAAGCCACTGAGTGGACACTGCCAACAAAAGCAGTTTGCTTGAAGTGATGAGAATGTCAGGAAACCATAGTTAACATAAATTATCTAGACTTAAATACAGCCTGATTAACACTGTATCTCCCCACACATTTAATTTAGAGAAAATACTTGCTCATTATATTAACTTCAGGTTATTATTTTATGCAGAGCAGTCACCAGGAAGTCCAAAGAGCCTTTGGACATTTCCCATAATGAAAAATCCACCTTTTTTATTCTTGCTCCTTAGCTCTAGTTCCTTTTCGGTTCAGATAGGCTGGGTAAAGATGGAGGAAACTACATGAGGAGTGTCAGGGATGAACTTTCAAGCTGTTTATGCAGATCCTCAAGAAGAGGTAACTTCTCAGCTCGCTCTTGTTGAGGCATAACACTTGTGTGTCAACGAGAGCATTATGGTACTGAACAGTTTCTGAGGTGCAGAGAAAGTGCTTGGGAATCTTCTGCCCATTTAACTAAGAAAAAACTAATTCCCACTACTGCAACAGATAAACTCTTGCTTTCTCCAGTGCTACAAAGAAGGTAAGATGGTTGGTTTTACTACTCGTTGTTTGAGTAAAAAAGGCCAGTGCAGCAATTAATCTACTGCCAGTCCTACTTTGCCCAAGAAGCTGAGTCAGGGGAGGTTTAGGTTGGATATCAGGAAAAGGTTCTTCATCCAGAGGGTGGTTAGGCACTGGAACAGGCTCCCCAGGGAAGTGTCACAGCACCAAAGCCTGCCAGAGTTCAAGGATCATTTGGACAACACTCTTGGGCTCATGGTGTAACTCTTAGGGTGTCCTCTGTAGGGCCAGGGGTTGAACTTGATGATCCTTGTGGGTTCCTTCCAACTCAAGCTATCCTGTAATTCTAAAACAAGGAAAAAAATTCCTGATAGTTCAATGTAAGTTTGGAACAGATCAAGTCCTGCAATTATCATTCTGAAAACACGAAATTTGCATTTTCCAGCATTAGAGGTACAATATCTTCCCAGAAAATGTTTGGTAGAGACCTGCAAGCTGAAGAGACTCAAGTTCCGCAGCATCTCCAAATACTGGAAGTCAAGGAAAGCAGTTTTAGTCACACCATTGGTTTCTTCACCTCTCTGTCCCTCCTACACAGTGGATTACAAGTGATTCTTTGAAATAGTCTCTTAATCCTCCTATCTTTTAAAATACAATTCACTCCACAGGGAAATTGAGAGGAGTTCATTTAAAATTCTATGCAAGCATCTGTTTTACAGGATTCCTAAAGGCACATTCACCTTTGAAGTTATTTCAAACACAGAAATATCTGGAGCTGGAATTTAAGCAGGATATTTTGCTATCTATCATGTCCTTTCTGCTGACATCATCTGTGCAGTGGAAAAGCAATCATTATTTTATAACTTGCATGGAAAGGCAGTGTTACTCAAGTGAAGACCAGCTCTGACACCACTTACTGTCAGCTAGACATGAGGCCATGGCCAGCCCTAGGACATTTGCACTCTGACACTCTCAAAGTCTCTAATTCCTGCATGTACTCCTCAGATCTTATGAAAGGTCTCAAGCTGCACGCAGGCACTGATTTTTCAGCTCAGACTAAAAAGCTTATTATTTCAAGAGAATTAATTTGGTATTAAGACCATGATCACTCCTTGGATAGTTTTCCTTTTCAGTATGCTGAGTATATTTGTGGATTAGCCTGATTCTTTATCACTATTGTTGTTGCTATGGACAACACTATTTAATTATTTTTATTAAGTCTCCATTTGAAAACCCCAGAGAATGCTGCAATAAAGAAATGAAACAATAATAGTAAATCCATATACTGTTGGGAGTAAATGATACAAGTTTGGTTTATGTCAGAAGCATATTACTAATAACAATTCAATTCTGAGCTTCTTTTCTAATAGTTTCAGGGAAACTATTAAAAATGATGTTGAATTATAAGGACAATTACCACACTTTCTGTATTTCAGTTGGTACAAGTTACATCCGACAGCTCACAAATGATGCAAAACTGCCCACAGCCCAATCCTGGTTTACAGTTTCATGCTCTTTGATGGAGACACTCTCAAATCATCCTAAAAACATCTTTTCCTGCAAGGAAGTCATCACAGCACTTTGATGAAAGGAGTCCTGAATTTGCTACTTATGTCACCCCAATTCTCTGATTTCTTTTCTTTTTTTATCTTTTTTTTTTTAATTTATTTTTGAAGGGAATGAGGAGGGAAAATTCAGCAGTATTAGTTATTTGGGCTAGTTATGCTCTTTCTGGGAATTTTTACATCTAGTCAGTCTCTTCACAGCGGAATTCCACTCTATAAGTGCTGAAAAAAGAAGTGGAAAGGTCTGTAATACCAAAAAAGTGCCTTTCAAACCACTGGCAATTAGTTCGGCTTGTGGCTAAACAGAAAGTCATACACAGGCAGGGTGGTGATCTTTGCCATGGATTCATTACCATGGCTATATAAAAAAACAATGCTTTCAATTCTCAACTCAGAGATTAGGGAAGTAGTTGCAGAAAAATAAATTAAAGGGAAAATTCTATATGGCAAATGAAAATCCAGGATTTACAGCTGATAATAGACAGAAAATGCTGCCCTGAAGACTGGATGGGACTGCAAGCAACCTGGTTTAGTAAAAAAGGTGTCCTTGCCCATGGCAAAGGGGTTGGAAGAAGATGGTCTTTAAGGTCCCCTCCCAACCCAAACCATTCTATGACTCCATGAAGCTGCAGTTGATACAGAACACTAAAGACTGTGGGAAATAAAGTGGAGTAAAAGGTCCAAAAGACAGCACTGACATTACAAATTGTAAAAACGTGGCACCTTCACTGCACAAAAGCTGCCAAAGTGAAAAACTTTCTCTGCTGACAGGTGATTTCCTAAAGCAAACCATTAGCACCTCACAAAGGCAATGTCCTTTTCCAATCACCTTTCTTATCTTCTCCCCTCTTACTAGAATTCTGCTTAATCACCAGGGGTGTGGGGAGGCAAGAATAAAACAGTCAAGAGAATATACTTGTTATATATACTCTTATCTTTCTTTTTTACTCTTGGACAACATAATAAAAGAAAATTTGTCATTGTTCCAATAACAGCAGCACTGCAGAGGATTATCCAATGGTTCTACTTTGTCAAGTGGAATGTATTGACATTCTCAAAGGCTGTCTGGACACAGGTCTCCACATAATCTTTGACAACGCTGTCCGTTCCATACAGACCACTAAGACTCCTGATTATTAATGCACACAGAGAACCTTCAAAGACAGTGTTTCTTAACTAAAAATATTTTACTATTTAGCTTATTGTGTGGTTTGATCTCTGCTGGTCACTCTTCACATTCTTACTCCCAAGAAGAGTCATTAAAAGCCATGATAAGTTCACATTTAAGCTATAAAATAAAAGGTTATAAAAGTAAAAGGTTAGATCTTGTTGCCTTTACCAAATTTTTATGCAGATTTTATTCAATAAGGTCACTAATAAATTTGTCCACCAGAAAAAGTCTGAAACAAGAATTAAATAAACCAGAGGAATCCCTGTATAGAAACTCCTACTTCATTGAAAACTGTTCTGATTTTGCACCTGGTTTTTTTCACTGATTTGAAACAAAAATAAGCGTGGCTTATAATGAGGATCTGTTACAGCCTTTACAAAGGCTGTATGTGGTAGTTAAAGCACAGCATGTGCTTTTTAAATCATGTTCAGCAATACAACCTGTGCAGGAATAAAGGCTTAGGAGTGCCTGTTTAAAAGTGAATGTGACACCTGAGGAAAAGAATGTATCAGCTATCACAGCTATCCACATCAGGAAACTGCCTGGCTCTATCTGTGAGCATGTTTAAGCTTGCACTCACATTAACAACATAACTGGTGAAGGAAGTTTTGTTGCACCAACAACTCGCTGCTCTGACAAGCTGGTAGATTCCTATTTTGTCATGTCCTGGAATATAATTTTTCTCTGGCATGTGTAGGTGCTAAAAATGGCTTGATTGCTTTCTGCCATGCTAGATTTGTGCAGTGTAGACCACCAGGGAGGGGGAATCAGGTGCGCGCATAGAAGTTGCATTTGCATTCTACAAGGAAACATTACCATTTGCTGATTATGAGGGCTTATGCACTGAGGAGTAATAAAAAAAAACCACATAAAGAATGCCATTGGATCACATTTAAAACAGTTTAGCTGGTGCAGAGAAATCCAACTTAAACTGTTTACTCAGAAAAGCTGTCAGGAAATAAAACATTTAGCAGTGTGCACCATAAGCAAATACCTTTTAACCAGCTCCAGCTGACAGCAGCTATAGAATACCAGGGGTATTTTTGTTGCCACTGTTTACTCCTTTAAGGGAACCAGTAAGCTCAGAATACATCCTGTCCCAGTCTTTCTCCTTTTATCCTCCAGAAACCCAGAGTTCGCAATACATTTTTTTAGCTTTGGGCATCTGTGTAGCAACATGGAATTTGACCTCCAGTGATACATTTTCCCTCCAAACAACTTTTCCAGGCCATTCTGTTTGTCAAGCTCATTTGTTTCCTGAAAGATTCACTGTCCACAGCATTCCAGGAAGATTCAGACAGATATTAGGAAAATCTTTCCAAGATGAAACAGTGAAAGTCACAGGGAAAATTTGACTGGACTTTTTGGGGGGCAGAGGAAGAGGAAGGATGCACTGTTTTTCCTTCTGTCTGAAGTCTCAACGGTGTGCCAGCAAGTTAAGTATCACTCAGGAGTGAAAGGAGGGAGATGGGCTCAGTAAGCCCCCAGTTTTCTATGATTCAGTATGCTCTCCCATCAAAATGAGAAGTTATTTAAGGATAATTCACAGCTGCTTAGGAAGAATAAAAATTGTTTCTATCTGCAAAACTCAGATCAATGATTTACATGCTGCAAGACCTAAAATGGAGAAAGATTCAGAAATCTTTTCCGGGATCCTGCCCTAAGAAAACCTTGTTGTTATATAATGTTAACTCCTACAAGTACTGGTATCAGTTCAGTGAAAAACCTGAAAGTTGCAGGTAGTGGATATATATTTATGGCCCAGAACCAAGTAGGTAGAAAAATCAAACCATTCCAATGGTCCTAGATATAAACAATGAATGACCTGTACTAATTAGCTTTCACTTATAAGTACAAAGAAGGTTAATTAAAAATAAACTTTACCACATTACAGCACTGAAGATATCCCTCTCCCTAATTCAACTACAGGTGAATGGATACTGCAAATTTGATCTCTGTGTTCACTGGGTTAATTAGAAGTCAGGCATGCATCTGCAGAACCAATCAGAATTTTTTATTTCTATAACGGCTGTTGGCAACTTGGGATTAAGAAAAAGATGAAGAAAAAAAAGCACCTGGTATCTTTTGCAATTGAAAGATTCTTTACACCAGGAAATCTAAAACGGTGCTGACATGAGAAATGTTGACTCTCAAGCAAAGCCTTCCACACCCTGTCCTCTACACTGCCTTTTTTTTTTTCCTATGGAGACTGCTGTGTCTATAGTATGATAAAAGCCTGAAGGCATGAACTTATTATGAATTAGTTTATTGTCAGCCTCTTATTTAGAAATGTCAGCAGCACTGAAAGTAAAATGACTAAGTAAATCTGTGTCTAATTCTTAAGATGATCTTTTTGGCAGAGGCTTTAAATACATCTTCAGAAGTACTGGATTCTCTCTCACCTTTCCTGGAATATTCTTTGAAGCGATCACAAATTATGTATTCCATAATGCGGTACATAATCTCTTCATATGGGAACCATGTGTCAGGAGAAAATGTTAAGCAGATCTCCTCTGTGTGGGGAAGCCCATAAATGACCTCATTCACCAAGAATTCAAGCATAGCCATGTCTTAACCTGTCTCACAGAGGCAGCAATTTTATATTCCTCCTCCTCCCTCTTCTCAAAATAATAATTTAGTGCTCAAAATAATAATTTAGATGCAAGAAAACACTATGTGTATGAGGAAATTATTTTCAAGAATGCTTCCTCCAAAACACTTTTGACAAACAAATGGTGGGGCTCCCACACTGGTGGCCTCCAAGGCAGCACCAAACAGGATATCTGGAATATCAGGAATATCTGCATTACAGGACAAAGAGGCTGAAGATAGGAGGACAAACAGTTCTACTGCGCAGAGAACCTTCAGTCACCTTCAGTCCAAGGAACTCAATGCAACACCAAAATGGCAACACTCATACACAGAACTGGACAAGACCAATTCTTGCTGGATTTCTGCCAGCACATCATAATGTGAAAGTATGTTCAAAGTACATGAGAAATGCAGGAGGTGAATCCAGTCCAAGAGAAAGAAGCTGGCACTTGTAAACTCTGTTGTAACTAAGTTGTTCCAGTGAACTAAGAAATACAGATGATGAGGCTTCTCTTCCAACAAAGCTAGTAAGTCTATGCTGGCTTATTCATAAAGCTGAGATAATTAAGCAATAATTCCACTTATATTTTAGCCACTACTTTTCCTGTAAAACCTGCTGAGTAATATAACATATCCCAGAATTTAAAAAAACCACCCAACAAACAGTGAAAAATATGCTTCTTTAAAGTTGCACTCTTCACTTAAAAGGAAACTGTTGGGGAGTATAAAACTAATTCTAAGTATTATCACAAGTGTAAGAGAAGAGTAAACTTTAATTATCTCACTGTTATAGTTTTCAATAAAGATTTATTAGCAACCAGTTCCAAATGACAGCAGTTTGAAATCTTTCAATGCTGAAATCAAGATGAGGAAATATAACATCTATTTGATTCCAAGGGAAAGAAGATATTTTTAAACAAAATCATAGGTGCAGAATAACCTGCATAGCCACAAGATGAATCTTTCTGAAATAAAATAATAATAAAAAGGCATGTATAAAACAAAATAATCTAAATACAAGTGCCTTAATCATGTACTTTATGTATTTATCATTAGCAACCTAAGGTTGGCAGTCTAAAGCTTATTGACCTCAAGAAAAAATAACACATGCTTTTCAAGCATCTCTTTTGAGGAAGAGTCAAACTTTCTGCACTTGAGCTTTGTCATATTTGGAAAACAGATCAGATTACAGTGTCAGGTAAAATCTCTCCTCATCAGAAAGCACCTGACAATCCAAATCAACTTTGTCTCAGATTACAGCAACTAGCATTCAGTGCTGAATTTTGAGTTGAACATAACTCATCTCTTTCATGCCAAAACAAAATCAGCCTGCTGGCTTCCTACTTACACGCAAGTGAGCAAGGCTGAAACTGTTCTGAAATTTCACTGTCAGCATATTTTGTATTAACAGACATCTCTTGTTGAAGACATTCTGATTTCCCTCCTCACTCCTCTCTTGATTTTATGTCAGATGAAGAAACATGCAACTGAGGTAGTCAGATCAGTAAAAGCAACTTTGTTCTGAAGGGAGTGAATGTCCCTAAAATCAGAGTGAAATGCCTTATTTTCCTTCATATCAAGTGCACTTCTAAAAGACAGAGAAGCTGCAGGAACCTACATTGTCTAGCCACCCTACCTGCAAAATCTGTAAGGAAGCCAAGTGTTGCCATTTTTTCAGGTGACAGAATTAGAAACATGTGAGAAGTGAGCTATTTTGCCATGCTTTACTGTAGATTCTTATTTATCTTTTGATATTAGATCATTTGAACTGAAAGGTGGAAGAGTTTCAGGTTGGCTATGGTGCACTAGCTGAGATCTGATTATGAGTAGGAGAAAACTAGGAGGGAATTATATAGGAATATGTTCTCCTCCATCTTTTGGAAGTTTGAACACATTTTAATACTTGAACAAAATTTTACTCTGCTTCTATTATACTTGAATGCTCACTTGCAGTGCTGTGCTGAGCAGTTTCATTTGAATATTCCACAAACGGTGTCACCTCTCCAAGTATCACCAAGGATTTTGCTATTATTAAGACACTAGAAAAGGGCTCCAAATAATTTCAGCCAGCTAGCTGGGAAAAGCAAAAAGAAGTTTATTTTTTACTCCTCACATTACTGTCTCTTTCCCAAATGATTCAATCTTACTGAAAGGCTGGAGTTGTCCTCCTTAATCTTCTGCTGGAGACAAGTCATAAGGTCAAATGAGAATCAGTCATAGGAAAAAAATCTTTATTCCACTCAGCTCCTTCTCTGCAACAAACAGATCCATCTTGTACCTCAGCTCTGCTGCAGCACTTGGTGGAAAGAGTGGGGTGTGCTTTCAGATGGCAGAATAGCAAAGATAGAGCACAACCCATCAAAATTCCCCTTACAGAGCCATTGCTGGAGTGGAAACGACAGACATCCAAGCAGCACTGCCCTCCTCTGAAAAGGAAGTGGTTAAGGAAAAGGCGGAGAACAAACCGGCAGTGAAAATCAGGGACAATAAATGGATATCCATTACACCAGCTGCACCCATGTAGCAGAAAAACTCTTCCCAGAGTGGGGCAAAATCACTTGAACAATACCCTATCTGCAAAGCTAACTGTGCTGGATGGAGGAGGGGGTGTCATGCTGCTTTTGGAGCTGAATAATGCTGAAACCTGCCGGACTCATCAATTCCAAAGTTAAACATCCAGGCAGTGAAGTGAACACATGGCAGACCTCATGAAGGGACAAACAAGTGACACTTCGGGTAACTTATCTAAAGATGCTAAGCTGACACTGCTGGCCCAGAAATATATGATTGACAGACAATCACTTTATATTACCATTATAGGTATATATAGGTATATATATCTTATACATATCCACATACATGTACACGCTTAAAAATGTGTAATAGTGATATATATATATATGTATCAGTATAAAAACCCAGTCCCACCATTTAACAGGAAGGTTTCCTAACAACCCCCTTCTCAGAGCGTAAGTGGAGATAGTTCCTTGAGTGGGGACGCCCCTCAAAGTTACTCCTTGAGGCTGAGTGAAAGAGATTGCCATGGGTGAGTAACATCAATCTGTTCTTAAAAACTGGTTTGCTAGCTTTAATATAATTGCTTCAAGATAATTACTTTAATATATAATTGCTTCAATATTGCTTCAAAAATAGTGCACTATACTTCTAGTTATAGCTACCTATACTGTGTGGTAAATAATTCTGATTAAGATCATCTAGTCTAATCATTATCATAATAAATATTTTTTTAATATAAATTTGGTTTGCCATCCTTAATCCTGCTGGGCAAAGTTGGATAAAAACTGAATTACATCTGTATAATCATCTGGACATAAACCATTGATTAAGTCTGGGGCCAAGATTGGCTCCCACTGCAAGTAGGCTCCTCTTTGAGAAGGAGTTTAGAAAACAAGGGGGTTCTTTCCACACCTCATGATTCACACAAGAGAATTGTGTGAAGCCAGATCCTGAATCTACTGGAGTTAAGGATTCTAAATGCAGACTTTACAAGACTCTAGACTTTGTTCTTGCTTGAAACATTTGGAAAGACACTGGAATATACAAAAGAGAGAAATACTTATAAATTACACAATCTTCTTTTTTTCCCTAATAGAAAGAAATCTCAGGTAAGAGAGGGACAGCCCTGCAGGCTTCACTGCTGCTCTATCACTATTACTTATGCCCACTTGTGTTGAAAAAATTTGAGAAGGGTGTGACAGAGAACTGGCAGCAGTTGTTCTTTTTAAAACAGCAGTGTACAATTTCATTACACTAAAGATCCTGATAGATTTTAAATACACCACATTCACATATATTTCTTAAAGTATTTCCTTGCCAGGCAAGTTTTCTTCAACTCTTATGAGGACCTCAGAAACAGTTACACAATCTCCGTGCATGTTTTAAGGAGAGGAGAAATGCCAGAAAAAGTAAAGTAATCAGGTCCTTGGTGTGAAATTACCTGCTAGACTGGAGGCATAGAAAAAAAACCAAAAAAGTGAAAGTTTAGACAAAATTAATTGTCTCATATGCAGGATATAATCTCCATAGCATTAGGTGACAGAAAACCTGACGCTAGTGAGAGCAAAGAATATCATGATCATAATTGTTAATGCCATGTCCGTGAAACAAAAGGCAGAGAAATCACTGCCTTAGTAACAGCTCCCTCTAAGAAGGAACAATCAATACCCAACTACACTACATGTCAATTATCCGCTTAATTGTCCTATATGCGTCACTACATACACCCTTGAAAGGGCTGTAAACAAATTTTTGCCAGTGGTTTTCCTCAGCAAACAGATCTGTCTATATTCATGATGCATTTCCCTGTTTTCACTGCCTTGTGAATCTAATTGTTAAATTTTCTCTCAGGTGACTGCTTCTAAATTTTTCTCTCTTCCATGGCTAAGAGAAAAGTCTTCATTACTTATACTTGATAACTGAATAAGCATCTACACCCTACTGTCTGTTAAGTACATGTCCTGGTTTACAAGACAGGTGTCTGCTAGGGAAGGCAGGAAGCCTCCCTTGGGCTAGACAATGTAAATCCCCTCCCTCTGAATTATTAGAATTTTGAAATTAAGGGGCTCTCAGGCAAAGATATGGGAATAGGAATAACAGTTCTTTACTAGTGTGTATAATAAAGCAAACAAACAACAAC
>VZRH01001406.1:920-121690 GCA_013397555.1 Urocynchramus pylzowi | reverse complement strand
AACCAAAGGAGTTCCCCCTCCCCTCCGTCTCAAGCACCCAGCCATCAGTGCTTCTTAGCAACTCAACGGGGAAAAATTCCACACATAACAAGGAAAACCAGAAAAACCTAAACCCCAACAGTACAACAACACATATTGATCCATAATTGAATTAAATGAGCGTTGCTTTGTTTGTACAGATAAGCAGAACAGAGAACTCTTACGAGAAAAGCAGAAAATATTTCTTAAAGCTATGAGAAAAACAGTTAGAAGTGACTGCTCAGGAGACATTGCAGCTTCAGAGAACACTTTTGCATTGCTCAACTGAATAGAATGCTTTCACAGATGTCTGCATGGGCCCAGTGGATTTTAACTGTAGTCTCAGGCTATTCTGTGCATGGACCATGGAAAGTGAAAAAAACAAAGGCTGCAGCAACATGTCTGTTATAAATGAATTACGTGATAGTTGGCTCTCACAATTAAGAGACAGATATTATGTGTATGTTAAGAGAATATGTCCTCCCATAGCCTTCTTTCCCCTCCCCCTTGTAATAGCCTTGGTAGTCACAGCACTTGGGGAGGGCGGCTTATTACTAAGAGGTGCAACATGACAACGCTTGACCTCCAATCATGATGTAAAAACGTGATCTCCAGCAATGTATGGCAGAGAAGGAGTTGAATGACAAAACCTTTGGAGGGGCTAAGGTTATAAAATGTGGAGCATCCATTTTGTAGAGGAGCACATGGCTGCTAGTCACAGAGACTCCCAGCACTGTAATTTTTCCTTATTCAGTCCTTTGTTGTATTTTTGTTAAGGTTTAATAAACCATTGAAATTTTAAAAGTGAGCATCATTTCTCACAATGTCCAATACATTTTGGGGAAGCTACCTTACAGGTGCCACTTCTGTGGGAATTCAGTGCACAGACCACATTTAACATGCACTTCTATTTTCCCAACATGCTTCTAATTCCACCTAAAAACCCCTGGCCATTATAAATTTCTGAGTTTAGTTTACTCATCTCTGGAAATCAGACTGCTCTATCCTCCACCCCAAATCCTGATGTGACAGTCAAGTGCAATACAGCTGTTATAGATGGATTATGGGATTATTGGCTCTCACAATTAAGAAATGACTACTGTGTGAATATTAAGAAAAGCTTTACTGATAGTTATGTTATTATAGTTTAGATGTCCTCTGTTCTCCCCATAGTTCCCTTTTCCCCCCTCTGTATTGTTGCCATCAGACAGCCTGGGTTGTCTAGAATAGGTAGAAAGAAGGCTTGCACAAATACATGGGGTAGTTGGGAATGGAAAAGCTTGTTGCTAAGAGGATGTAGCATGGCAACACCTGACCTTCAATCAAGTTACAGGAAAGCAGTCTCCACCAATAAATGGCAAAGAAGAATTGACTGACAGACTTTGGGAGGGGCCAGGGTTGGCTGATGCAACCTGAAGGGATATAAAAGATGGAGCATCTATCTTGAAGATGAACCAGCCAAGTGGTATGCACGCGGGCAGTTCCCAGTGCTGTGAATTTTTCCTTATGTAGTAATTTTGTTGTATTTTTGTCAAGGTTTAATAAACCTTTTTAAATTTTCAAAGTGAGTGGTTGTTTCTCACACAGCAATAGTGCTTGTGTCCATTGGTGTCAAACACACTGTAAAGACCCACATGTCCTACAGCACAGTGAGTCATGTGCTTTGGGCACACAGAGTTCACTGCACACTCATGATGTAATTGGTTTATCTGATATCTGGCTGGCTAAGCATGGTACAGTGTCAAAATGAGACGGTCACTGACAAATACGAACTGTAAAATGCCATAACTTGGTATGAAAAACCTGATGGCATTAAGGGACTATTTCATTCCTGTGAAAAATCACGGTGTTATACAGAATTCTCAGAACCCAGGACACCTGAGGAATCTTCTCATTCTCTGGTGACATATTACTAAAAGCCATTTCAGAACCTTGGCACTGTCACACATCAGTTGATCTTAGCTAACTGCAGATGTTCAAGCATTTCATTTCTTTACCACAAACTCAAATTCCTCAACAAAGGAGTATCCATGATCTTCAGTATGTTGAAGTCCTTGGAACAAAATAAAGATTGCTTCCAGATTAGCTGAGTTTTATAGTCATTTTAAGGGTGTTATAAGTAATTGATAATTCATGCCAGAATAAATATTCTTTTATATATATTAGAAATAGTAAGCAACTTCACTGGGTGAGGTAAACCACAGGGAAAGGAATTCCAAGTGTCTGCATCCTAACAGATGGCAGGGTTTCGGGCCATTGTCACCAGAAGCCTGCAAATTAACATATTATCAGGCTGCTGCAGCTCATACAAAGAAGCAGCTATGGGTGGAGGAGGTGTTATTAACATTTGAACACTCGGGGCCAGACTAGAATATGGTGTAACAGAAACCAGTGAAATGGGTGGAGGGACATACATTAACATTTTAACAAGAAGTCAGCTCAACACAGGAGAATGTCCATCACTGCCAATATGCTGATCTGCCCTGGGAACACCTGGTACGGATGGGCAATTAAGATGTATCCTGCAGATAACCAAGCTGAATGCAGAGTTCCCGTAACTGGGAAGATACCATCCATCACTTCTCGGAAGAAGCTTTTCACCAGGAGGAACACTGAAAGGGGTCCAACATGAATACGAGAAAAAATTGGAAGAAACCTACATGAATATGGAGGACACTGTGGGAGGACAAAGAACTAAGCCCGAGGGCTGAAACAGAGTATAAAACTCTGCTCCAACATGTCACATTTGTGAGCCGGGTTAGCTTGGTGCGAGAGAGACCAGGCTTTTTGTTCACCCAGCTTCGATTCCCGGGCTCGAGGCTGCCTCTCGGTTGGTCAGCTATCTGATTTCTAAGCGATTGATAATAAATCATAATTTTGTTAATTGTTAATTGGCTTGCGGAAAACTTATTTATAACAAAGGAGAAGAAATAGATAACACCATTCTGTTGCACCTACCATCAAACTGCAAATTCATTTTTATCAACTAGTCCAACAGAGATTTAAAACACAAGAATCTCAACTTGTAAGGGGGCCTCACTTGTATGATAATTGTTACCTAACTACAGTGAATTACTTGCACTTTTGCAGGCTTGATTCATGGCCTGGGAATAAAATAACCAACAGTCAGTGTAAGAAACTTTCCATGCATTGCTGTAGTGTGCACTAGAATACAAACTGGCTTTCAGAAAAGTTTGCCAGAAGTTCATCTTATTTCAAAAAAAACAAACATGAAACCTTAAGTATTTGTTTAGGTCCCATATTTGTCAGGTCACTAGAGCTTGTAAGTCATACAGTGATTTAATAAACTGTATATGAAAAAAAAGGCACTGATACACAGAGGTAAGCATTTACTAAATTCTAGTGCCTGAACAAACATTTTGTATAAGTTTTATATTTGACATGTCATGTGTATTCACCTGAGGCTGTAAGTCCAGAAAATGTGAAAAAACAACAGAAGAGTGTTCAAATCCACATATCTTGTGGTATCATTAATTTCATAACCGGGCTTATGAGGAACTGAAATCTGAGGATCACTATTGCCTGAAGAGACAGATAGAGGTATTTAAATTCCACACACCCTGATTTGGCTCCTGACCAAGAGGTTTCAAGAAGGTGACAATAAAGTAACCTTGTCCTCTACAGCGCTTGCTGAACCATATTCTAAAGCTACAGAACAAGTAGTTAAAAACAGCAGGGGAAAAGCCCCATGCAACACTCTGATCGAGAAAACTCTCATCCCAATGCTAACTTTTTCTTGCCTTGCTTGATATATAAATGCTATCACACCTTCACACTCGAAGAAAAAATTCTTCATCCAGGTAACACCCACAATAAATGCTCCCATCAGCTGTTGAGTATGAAGAGTTATAAATCTGTATTTGTAAGCATTTTTTAATTCTTTAGAGTAGTTTCCTGTGCCATTCTGTATCTAATATTTGGGTAAACCAAATATTTAAAAATCAGAGCACAGGCAAAGCTATTTTCATAGCATATGTAGCATAGTTGTAGGAAGAGAGCCCATGGAGCCTAAAAGAAGCTGGCAAATTCTGCTGCCAGAGCCAGCAGGGCAGGATTGCAGCAGTTCAAGGAATTTCAATACCACTGGGTTTGTAGGCAAAAGCATCTACCTACCAGTACATATCCTGGAATCTGTCACAGGCAGCTTGCTCTCAATTGTTCTTTTTCATTCTGCAAGCAGATTGCCTAAGGAAAAAGTTGCAGTGCTGGAAACTGCCTTGATGGATACCATGTGGCCAGTTTGTCTCCAACATGGATGCTTCATCTTTTATACCTCTGGGGGTTGCATCAGCCAACCCTGGCCCCTCCCAAAGTCTGTCAGTCAGCTCTTCTTTGCCGTTTATTGGTGGAGACTGCTTTCTTATAACTTGATTGGAGGTCACATGTTGCCATGCTACACCCCCTTAGCAACAAGCTTTTTCATTCCCAACTACCATGTAAGAGATATTTGTGCAAGCCTTCTTTCTACCTATTCTAGATAACCCAGGCTGTCTGATGGCAACAATACAGAGGGGGGAAAAGGGAACTATGGGGAGAACAGAGGACATCTAAACTATAATAACATAACTATCAGTAAAGCTTTTCTTAATATTCACACAGTAGTCATTTCTTAATTGTGAGAGCAAATAATCTCATTGTCTATCTATAACACTTACAAACTACAATATAAATTACCAAGATTCACCAAAACACACTGGTTTTCTGGATGTTAACAACATTCTGGCCTGCCCATGTATGATGCCAATGATGAAGAATGTCTCTATGAGGAATTGAGGGAGGTGCTTGGATTGATGGTTTTTCTCCATGGTGCTGCTTCCTCTGGCCCTAGACCCAAGGAGATCTGTTGCGCTTGCTATCAGAGGGTTTTACACTCAGGGCTGCTCTTATTAGTGGTTACACCTGAAATGTGTCTTGAAGGGCTGACAGAGAAACAAAAACCCTAACCCTACCTCAACAAAAACAAACCCTTCTACATTGAGTCCCAAAATGTTTAATATTCCCATGGAGAGCTGATTTTGTTTGGAATGATTGCTAAACCCATCTGTTTAAGTAGCTAATTCTGTTCCAATGACTGAGAAGTAGATGCCATTAAAAGAGCTTTTTTGGAAGTGCCGACTATTCACTATTTCACTGACTGAAAAGAGAATCACCTCATTTATCTTTCTTCCTTCAAGACAAAGGGAAGCCTTATTGGCCAGGAGGAGACCAAGGGGTATTTGGGGCAGTCAGTGTATTGCTGTATATTTGAATGCCATTGCTTTTTATAGCCATGCAGATATGAAAACTGCCAACAAATTTCTTGTCAGCATTGCTGTGATTATTCTGTGATTTCAGTGCAAGTCTCAGCAACTCCTTACAGTTTCTCCAAGCTCAAAGAAGCATGTCTCTGCAGAGAGGAATTCAGGATATGGTATTTAAGCTGCTGCTTTATTAGTCAGTTTAATCTCACAATCCACATGCTTAAAGCAATGTGGCTGTTGGTTCTTTCCCTTGAAATGGCAGTCTTGCATCTCCTTTCCACTGCTGCTCAGGTCCCAGGGCTGCAGGTATTCCACTGATGGCCATACCTGCTGTGCTGTCTGCCTTGCTTTCAATAACCATTTCTAACCTTTCCAAGTTAAAAAGCTTGACCTTGTGGCTCAGCACTGGCTTTGCTATTGAATTAGCACATAGAGAGAGAGCCACTAAGTCCCTACATGTAGCTGAAAAGTATTTTATTTACCTTTCATTTCAAAACGTCTTTTCACCGAGTAAAAAATTAAAGTAGATAAGCAGTTTGACCAACAGCCAACTTTCAATATTACTGTCTTGTCTGCAAATAGATTAAGGGCTACAGTCATAAATTACTTACTTTTAATGTCACTGCAGAGTAAATGTTGTTGCTGGCGAAATTCAATATGCACTTCTTGATTATGAAAAAGGATTTTGGTACTGAATTTTTGCAGACTGGCAACATAGTACAGAAATATTGAGACAACCCCATGCTCACTTCCTTGAAACAGCTTTTATCTTGCTTTTCCATACCTTGAGCATTCTTAAAAATGCTTTTTCTAACACATCTTAGGCTTTTCTGTGCTTTTTCAACAACAGCTTTCTTTTCCTTTCCTCAGCTGAACAACACTGACAGCTGGCAGCTGCTGTGGCTAGGAGTCAGAAATCCTAATTTCAGCTATAGTTGACTAATTTAAGCTGCTTTTCAGAACTCCCTATTTAGTCCCTTCCTAACTTAGATAAAGACTAGTATCTTTAGAGGATAGGTCACACATTCCTTAAAGAATTGGATTTATGATGTTTCTAGCTGTGGCCATTTTTCTCCTGGGAATGTAAATGAGAATTAGACTAAATATAGACAACAGAAGTGACATAAACCAAGTCTCCACTTTATGTTAAAGTCCTTGATTATATATTTCAATTTGTTGTTTTTGAATTGCCTGTCCTAAAACAAAGGACTACCTCACATGAACCTCACATGAGCTAAGCTGCAAAAGTGCTCCTTCCTTTATCTAAATGGGGCTAAGCTTCATCTATTTCCCATGATGAATGGCTTTGGATTCACTTGGCAACACTGGATAAAATAACCACTCCTGGTGGAGAAGAGCACATGAGAAAGCTTGCAGGTGATTTCCACACATCCCACTAAGCAGTCTGTATGCACATGTAGGGTATCAGTCACGGTCAGATGGGAAACTCTCTGAGAAGAACTGGCAATGGCCTTGGGATTTGTACTGCTCTCAGGTATATGGGATTATCTGGGCATACTTATCTGCTTCATTTCATACTAAGGGACTTAAGGAAATCTCTGGGTTTTGTAAGCAATTAATTATGTATTTCTAAAGAGTGAAGTCCTTCAGTCTAATTAAAGTAATTGGTTTTAAAGTAGAAACAGCTGTTAGAACATGAAGCATGGAGGAGTTCATAATTTCTTCTGGCCTCAAGTCCTAGGAAACTCTACTAAATAAAGCAATAGGATCTGACGTGCCATAGAAGTGCACAACTATTTTTTCCCATATCCATCTATTTGGACCATTGTTTTGTCTTGTTCTCTTTGTTATGGTAAGTTCAGATATAAATAACCTGTTATAAAAGTCTTTACAGGGAAAAGAAACAGTGAATGAGTTATCAACTACCTACAAATATACTAATAAAATATGGAATTATAATAAAGATCCATCTTACAAAATCCATGCAATTTCAAAATGAGATAGTCTTAATGATATCTAATTTTTCAATGAGAGAAATGCAAAGATTTCATTTTATTTGGAAAACATTTTGATATATGGAATTCATCACAATTCCTCCAGCAGGTCAAATTAAATGAAACAGCATTAAATTTAGATTGCAGTCTCAGAACTGTGATGGCAATGTGTTACATCTTGCATCATTTGAAAAATCTCAATGCAGTTAGCAACTTGGAAAACTGTGATCAGTAGCGTTTTTACTGCTGAAGTCTACATCTGAAACTCAAAAATATATCATTACAGTGATGGTAATTTGCTGTAGAATAAGGAATAGAGACAAAAAGTGTTATGGCTCTGTATTCCCACTGGTGCACAATATACACACATTGTTATGAAGAAAAATACATACTACTGTGCACTACACCTTTTCTCCTTTTGCTTTATGTCCTTTTCTAGACAGTGGAAGAGGATGAATATTATCAGCCAATAAAAACTGTAGCAAATACCAGACAAAGAAATAGAGGAGTTTAGCATACTACCAACATTCCAAGGTCAAGCTCCTGTGACATGGATTGCTTTAGGGAAGCAAAGAGTAAGCAAAGTAAGTACCAACATCCATCTGCCTCACGCAGGAATAGATATAAAACTCTCCTATCTGCCTTGTGTGCTGATCTGGAATTTAAGTTGCCTTAATTGCTATAAATCTTCATTTTGCTGTTTCAATGACACATTAGAAAAATAGGAGAATTATGACACATTTCCTTTCAAACCCAGTCAAGAACTGAGCAGTACACTGGGAGAAAACGATTGAGGAAACTGTTGAAGTGGAATAAAGTTTTTAGTACCATGCAAGAGGGCTGAGCTTACTATTCTAGTTTTTAAGTTTGAAGCATGCTGATCAAAATGCCAACATGCAGACATTATAAATACTTAGTTTTCCTGACTGATTTGGCTAATTTTTATAACTCTTTTCATTTGTGTAATATCTAATTTCAGATGGAATGAGTAGTATTTTTTTCCAAATAAGAAGTACATTGCATATAGATTCTCCACTGACTTATGGCCCTAGCACAACCTGAAAATAAGGACTTTACCAGTAAAACTATATTAGTTATTCCCCAAACCGTATTAGTTATTCCCCATCAAAATATCAAACCAAACCTTCCAAAAGGAAATTTAGGACTAAAATAGAATACTCAAGAGTGACATACCTTGTGTTCCAAATAATCAGGTATTTGCTTGATTAACTGATTTTAAATATACATAAAGACTCCACCCAAATCCTGGTTTTGATTGTGTTAAGAATAACATTGTCAGAATGTTATTTCTAGACCTTTTTTTGTTTGTTTTCCTGCTGTCAAATTTATTGTCCTATTTGAGTTCCATAATGTTTTGGGTTGGAAATACAAGATGTGGCTGGGGGTGTGTATTCTGTTACCATCTGTTAGAGGTGGGGTAGTTACCTTCTATTAATTGGGCCACCTCTTAAAACCAGGTGGGGCAGTTTTCTTTAGCCTCAGCCCATCCTCCCTTCTGGGAAATATCTTCTGTTAATGGGCCATTGAGTCTTACTGCATGACTGATAAAATGACATTATCCCATTGTGAGTTGCTCCGCTCAGGGGGAGGAGCGAAGCATTCCTACCCGGATATAATCGGAGATTTAGAACACCACAGGCAGGCTTTTCCCACTGGAGTCCCAGAGGAAGACCAGGCCCATCTATAACACCACTGGATCTTCAGAGGAAACTACATCCTTCTACAGGATCACTGCTTCAACAGAACCACATCTGTCATTGCAGGAGGACTGCAGCAACCATTTAATCGGATTGCTACCAACGCCCTGACCCACATGGTGTCAGGTCATATTCTGACTCTGTCAGTGTTGTTTTGTATTACTGCATTTTTATTTTACTTTAATTTTTTCCCTGATAAAGAACTGTTATTCCTCCTCCCATATCTTTGCCTGAGAGCCCCTTAATTTCAAAATTATAGTAATTTGGAGGGAGGGGGTTTACATTCTCCATTTAAAGGGAGGCGCCTACCTTTCTTAACAGACACCTGTCTTTTCAAACCAAGATACATAAGCATAGATTAACTTTGTATTTGTGGGTGTACACTTTATTCTTATAGCAGATAATACTTCAAAACTTTATTGGAGGACCAGATAATTTTCTATTAAACATTAAATTAAATGTGCACCCACAAATGTCAAGTTTATCTACGTTCATCCTGCCTTGGATGCAAGACACAAGCCCAAGTTAAAGAAACACAATTAAAGTCAGAACAAAATGTGTTCTATACCTGATAGATGAAACAAATATGCATTTGAAGAAGGTAAGTGGCAATTATACCTGAAATTTCCTGCAGAAGATTAGGTGGGTACTAGCTGATACCTTTGCCTCATGATTAGAATGATTTTGTTACAGGTTGCAGGCTTTGGTTCTCTCACTGGAATTCACATCATAACTTTGTCTTCTTAACAAGTTTAGTGAAAACTCACTTTAAGACCTAAATTTTTTAAGCCTTGGATAAGTAGATGTTCTACATAACCTAGATCCAAAAAGGCTAATCTGCCATATTTTTCCTACTGCATAATAAAATCTGAACTTCTCCAGAACCCTATGTTTTACTGAAGTGCTCCCTATTTGTAATTGGCATATCCAAGGCAAAGCTGACCCGCAGAATTTTGTCCTGGTGCATCTGATTCTTGCTCTTGAGGTATAACTTGGTAGCATGACTCGTACACACTGTTTGCTGAGTCTGCACTTTTGCCTTAATTTTTAAGAGTTCTCTGTTGAGCAATTCTGCAAGGGCTCAAAGGGCAGAGCTTGTACAACAGTTCTCCCGACCCAGTTCTTTATCCGTCTTCCCAAGTTACCAGACAAGCAATGAAAGCAGGAAGCTAGATTGTAAAAAAAATTCTGGCAGAAGAAAACTAGGTATTAGAAGATTCCTGTGGTGTCATAGATCTATATTGCTGATAGTGGCAGGGATTTATTGATATAGGGATGATTCAGATCAAGACTCACTAGAGTATTTAATCCATAGAAGGAACTTCTCATGTGTCTGGTTATCTTTTGTAATACCATCCTTTCTGAGGACATGAACTGATATGTGCTTAAGTAAGTTATTCATTAAATCATGAATTACTAATTAGATCATTACTTAAAAAGGAGATAAGAGGTGTTAGAGTAAGACAAAAGGTCAGGATATTTAATAGGCCACAGGATTATGACAGTATTTATGATCCAGGAGGGTGCAATCACAAACCATGAAAATACTCCAAGGTCACTGGATCCACACAGTTCCATTCCCAGCTAAAGTGCCACCACCCTTCTCCCAGACCCACCTCCCCGAAGGAGAGCAATGAGTTAATCTGTGTGTGAGCTCAAGATCTTGTTTTCTTTGTTACTGAGGCTCCATGACATGGTGGCTAAGGGCCCTATCAGCCCTTATCAGCAATCCATCAGCCTTTAGGAATATTTAAACTCTTGGTGCTCAAACCAATGTGGATCTGGCTGCTGCAAGAGGAACACACCTGGGGGTAAGATCTGTTTTCAGGCCTATCACTAAAAGTCAGTGAACTACTAGTTTTCCCTGAAAAAAAGAAAAAAAAGTAGTATAATCACAGCATGATTGATCTTGAAATATTTAAAACATTTTATGATGCTCCTCACAGAAAGATGTAAGGAGAATGAAAACCCTCATGCCAAAGATGTGCATTACTTGTACATCTTACCTGTACATTACACTGACACTAGGGCTCAGCTGAAAAAAAATCCATAGTTAGGAAATACCTTACAGAACACTAATCACAGGAAAGAGTTTTGAATTAACATCATATTGTAATTAAAAGAAAAATCAATTTATTCAGCCCCAAAATCTTCCATTTAAAACCTGTCATATCATAGCAATCTTCTTCTCCAGACACCTAATAGCTATGGGAGATGCATCTCAAGCACAGAAATTAGTGGGAGTATTCTGTAATGCTGGCCTTGCAAAAGTCAAGATCCTGTATTTTGTGTGCTTCATGCTCTTGAACATAACAGCGGTATTTTCTTAACTCTAGAATTTTCCCTTGTGCAAATGGTTATTTGTGTGTGTGTGTTTGTGTGTGTGGGTGTACAGACAGTTAATAACATGACAGGCATTTCAGTGCCTTAGAAGTGCTAGAAGTTGTAATATTTTCATTTTAATGGTGTCCAAACAAATTATCTGTTAAAAATAAACTGCATGGTAGCACAGTGGGAAGCAGAATAAGCAGGCGGAAGATCAAAAGGAATTAAATGCCAGAACTCTAGATTGTGTGCTTGTAAAAATTGATTTAATAAGTTTAATGCAAAAGGGAATGACATGGTGTGCACTGCTTTCCTGTTGATTTTTAAAAAGTGTGGGATCACATCTCCCCTACAAATGTCCATTAACTATGTCCATGAATAGGTGGATATAAACTGGGTGCTCCACTATTTTTTTTTTAAACTCTTATTCAGCATTTTATACCTAAGCACACTAACTGGATTCACACACAAAAAAACTGCTAACAGCTACTACTTCCTACTCATGAAATGATCACTTCTATTTCCCATTCTGATATTAAAAAAGTAAAAACCTTGATTTTTAATTTTTTAAAAAATAATCCTCTCTTTCAACAAAGCACGGAGGTGGTGTATCATGAGGAGATAAAGGTAGCCATTGAAAGTATTATTTTATACTAGCTAATGTTATTTTGTGAGGTTGGGGGTTGTTTTTAATTCACGCTGAAAATTACCTTGATTTGTATCAAATATTCCTGTGGAACAGTGTAAATAATTAACCTATTTAACTTAATTGAAAGTACTTACAAGTACTTTACAAGTACTTAAAGTATTTACATTTACTTAATGTAAATTTCTATTTACATTAAGACTTGCAAGCAACCTCTAAAACGTTTTGTAATCTTTAGATGTGACTACAATTTTTATCAATCATAAAAGAGATTGCCTTCATGCATTCTTACACTCCTTACCTTCTCAGCTGAGCACTGTCCTCGTCCCTTGCTGTTGGGAGAATGTACAAAGTGGTACAACCATTTTTCTCTCAAAATAATTTTACCTGTATGAGAATGTTTGTGCATAATACCTGTTTGGCCAATCAGCAACAGACCTTACAACAATCCTGTTATTTGTTCAAGGTTATTTTTAATATTTATGTTGATAATCCTGTAGTCTCTGTCCACCGTAGCTGCTACCACAGCCACAAAGGAGCAAAATCTTCCAATTCCAAGAACATCTCAGGTGAAGACAGAAGTTGAATGCAGTCTAAAATTCAGAGCTTAGACATAAACTTCCCTACCTAGTTCGTAGATCTCTTTTGTCCCTGCTTTTATTATCTGTGTTCTTTATTACATGTTTATCTGTTGGGTGTTTCACATATATCCCGTGAGCTGAACTCTGAGTTCCCTCACATAACCATCACAACACAGCTGCTCTATGAAAAGAGAACCCACCTGCCAAGATGCGGTGATGGGGGACAGTTGTGCTTGCCCATTAATCCCCAAGACTAGAGCATAATTCATGTTGCTGAGTGGTAAGAAGGCTGGGATTTATTGAGAGGTTTCTTTTGAGATTTCTGAGTTCTAGTTGAGCCTGGCTGAGAGTTGCCACATTACACAGCAGGCAGCAGAATTTGGCTGCTGGAAACCAGTCCAGATGTTAACCACAGTAACATCAGTCTCATCTTTGTCACAAAGACTTTGAGCTTCCATCTGCAAAGAGAATCAAGTCAGATGACTCCATTTATATACACTGTTTGACACAACCTTGTCACTACTTCCTGGTACTCTGGTTTTGTTTGAAAAATAGGAAAAGCCAGACTGTAATATTTCATACCAGAGAGGAGTTAAATTCAAATAGAGAGTATTGAGAATCTACCTAGATTTAAGTATGAAGCCAGACTTAAGCTCCTATTTATGTGATGTTTTTTTAAATGCTGATAAGTGCCCAAGAAAGTTGGGTACTACATCTTACTAACAAAACCAGATCCCATTCAGATGCTTTTGAATATTTTACTCCACTAAAAAAATCATTCTAAAGAGACTGGTTGATGGTATATATTTCCTTCTGTGTGCAAGTTCATTAGCATCAGCTACGTATTATAATAATTTACAGGAAACTGCCATCAACTTCCTTGCCATGACCATGAATAAGTTCTTCCTGTGTGGGGCCTTGTACAAATAAAACATTTTTTGCAGTTCTGAGCCATAGCTCAGGAATGTTAATGATTCTAAAACCTGTCACAAAACCTGGTCCTTGGAGTTTCTCACCTGAAGTGCCCTTTTTCTGATTCTTTGCTTGTGAATAATGACTTTAGGACCAGACCTTAAACTTTTCTGCCTCTAAAAGGAAACTTCTGAGGAATGGTATCACCCAAGGGGTGAATTCTGCTCTGCTTATCTATGACAGTTGTTCTAATTTTGTTCAAGTCAGCAGTCCTGTAAATTGCAGCAATCAAAATTATTGTTCCATGAAAAATGGACATAGCATGTAGACTTTGCTGGGGAAAGACAGCAGTATTCTTTCCTTGTTCTTCTGCTGTTATTCTCCCAGCTTTGCACCTGTGGTCTGGTACTACTGGAGCAGACACTTAGGAAAAATGATTTCAACTGGGACAGAATTAGCCCCTTCCTTCCCCTTCTTCGTGTCCCCTGACTGAAGCCTTTTGTTTTCATGAGAGTCCAAGGCACACGCATAGCAAGCTCATAACCTGACAGCACAGAGAATTGCCCTGACCAAGCCCCACATCAGTTAGTGACAACAGAGTTATGAGAGGGAACAGCCAGCCAGGGCTTGAGATCTTCAAACTCCTGACTGGAATGGCAGACTCCAGTCTGGGAAACACCTTCCCTTTTCCATTTCTCTCTCAGTTTGTTTTTTCCCCAGAAGCAACTTACCATTAGAGTCACCACGTGCCACCAGGCATGCTACAAGTCAAAGCTTTGTTCAGGTAAGCCTATCTTTGGTGCCACACTGTAGCAAAACTGTATTTGACTGCTAGAAATATCACAAGTTCCATTTTTTAACTGATCATGTCACTGCCCTTTCCTATCCTACAACATATAAAAAATATAAAAATGTAAATATAATATGTATCTATGTACATGCAAACAAACACATGGAAGAAATCTTTCAATTCAGCTTCTTATCCCAGATTATTTAGAAGCAGTTTACATCTACTCATCTAATAGATGTCAAGAATTTTCCCTGTAGCTTAGCAAGTGTACTTCTCATTCATGTACTAGGTTAGGACTGGGCACAGACAGCCTACACAGAAATGCAAAGGGTCTGTTTAGTTGGGCATAGCAAGCAGCACACAGTCTAGTTTGCATCTAGAACCTTCTTGTCCTTAATTCCATAAAGAGCATCTGTCTCGTACCTATTGAAGGCTTTGATTTGTACAAGATTCGTCACTAAACTCTCATGAAAGCTCTTGCCTAGCAGAAGCAGCATTTGTGAACAAATTCTGTTACTGGCAGCAATGGTCAGCCCAGTGCAGAACCCTGCAGAATGTGGTTCAGAAACATCATGTCATACTCAAGCATGCCCTGAAGTAACATTGGAAAGGGAATTGGTGAAAACATATTTTTACTATCATATTATTCTATCGTCTCACTACAGCTGTAGGTTCTTTCTCTTTTTCTCTCTTACATTGTCATGAGAAGAAAGTGGCTCCCAGTTGATGAGGAAAATAAAATCCATAAACATGCAAAGTGTGAGACAAAGTAATTTTAAAAGACTTTCACTTTTAATAGTAAGAGACAAAACTCCTAAGCTCCTGTTAGCTGAATGCTAACAGCTTTTTAACTTATTTCCAAAGAACCACTAATTCCCAGTGTTTTCTAAAGGTTATTGAGAACCGTGCAAGTAATTAAAATCTCAATAAATATATCTTAACAAAACTAAAAATGCTAACATATAAACAGAGATACTAAATTATGCAACCACCTTCTACTCATAGTACTGATAGTACAGATGAGCCACATTTTATCTTATACCTGAAAAGAAGATCTGTTTGCTACATTTCAGCCAACCATGGGGAACTTACCTTTCATTGTGGTGAGAGATCATCTAATAAATATAGATACCAACAGAAGCTCAAGAAAACAGCACAGAAGCAACCCATACTTATTTCCCCAAGTTCTGTCACTGAGATGGTGAAGATGTTATACCAGACAAAGCATAACACATCACCTTTTTAAAAGTCTTTATTACGAAAAGTGTTGATCCTGCCTGAATTACAGATTAACAATTATGTGAAAGGGATTTTCTTATGGGCATGTGAATGTTTTGTTTGCTTTGAACTACAAAATGCACGACCCACCTGGTTCTGAGATGAAAGTTATGGTAAGACTAAGAAGAATAGGAACTATTAATTTTTGCCCATTGCAGGCTTTTAACTGTTGTATCAGAACCTTTCTTAAATCCTTGCTCCTCGCGGTGATGAGACCTGTGAGTAGGCTTCCACCAACTCCTTTAGGAGGGAACACACTCTCATCAGCATGGACAATCCTCCCTCTGGGCAACACCACCGCAATGACAATGAAAAATGAATAACAAACAAAAAAGTCAGAAACATAAAAAATAAACATTACATTTATTTAAATAAAAATATACACATAGTGTACAATGAACATGGCTTACAGACAGCAATGAAACAAAAATGATAAACCCTGAAATATAAAAAGCATTGAATTCCTGTAGTTGTGCTTTGTTTCTCTGGACAAACACATTCTTCAGACTGAAGTCCTGTTAATGTTACTTATAAACAGCCCTGTGTGCTCCAGGAACATCACAAGGGACAGCTACACAAAAGGAAAACAAGTACCAAAGTAACTTGGGATTTTCGAAGTTTTGAAGTCAGACCATTCATAAACAAAAATGCTGAAAACTTTTAAAGCATTTCGCATGCAAGGTAAGAGTAATCAAACACCACTGCCAACAGTTAGAACTCTAAGTAAGAGCAGCGTGGTTCAAATCTCACCACTCTGAACCCGGCATGTCCAGGGCACTCTTTCATCATAGTCAGACTCCTACTGTAACTTTTCTTCCCAGTCAGCACACAAATCCTGTGCCTTATCTTTCAGCTCTTTGGAATAGGGAGACACTGGTTCACAAGTTTCTTATAGTTTATTTATCCTGAAGTATTTGCTCACATCTGAGCAAATGTAAGTTTTTAACCTTGGATCATGGGTATCATGCTGATAGTCATGGCTGTTATATTACTTATTCAGCAGATGCTATGAAAGAAAGAGGAAATAAATGTTTGAGTCCTGCAGAGTGCAAGCCGAATGCCTGGCAACACAACAGTGGAGGTGTTGCATGGCTAAGGGAAAAAAATGTTTTAAGGACTATAGTCTGTGATTTTCTTTTCTCTCTAAAAAAGCATTTTTTTTTTTTTTTGTAAACATGCAATATATAAGATAAGTTTGTGTTTTCAAGAGCATCAAATTAAAGCATTTCCATTGTAAATATCTGCATTTACACTGCAAGGAAGTGAAAAGCAAGATGTAAATTCATGTCTCATGGCACCGCCTATACAGAACACTTCTTTATAATAAAAAAGAGCATAAATATAGATATCAATGCTTTCAAGTTTACAGCATAACCAACTGACACAATGTACGTATAAGACTGTTAAGTGATTACATACATTTATTCACACAAGTAATTTTGCTGCATAGTTTTCAATGCAATTCCTTTCTTTATTACACTGGTTGACATTCAGTGCATTTTCTGCATTTTTTTTTAAATTGCAAAGGACTTCATTAAGGCTACTTCTCAGTTAATATTTTGTTTCAGCTATCCTCCTAAATTATTTTTTCTTTATAACACAGACATTGCTAGGATTCCATGAAAATACATAGCTTCACATAGACAAAAATCAGATAACATAATTAAAAATTTTTGCTTCCTAATTGCTCCATAAAAGCCAAAGTATAAACATTAATCAGAATGTATTTTAAATTCCTCAAAATACTTCAGAAAAAAAGATCTGCCTGCTTAATGTCAGTCATAAACATGTATTATAAACAATAGATAATATAATGTCAGTCATAGACATGTATTATAATAATATTACAATCATTTCTGGGAAAAAATTACTTTAACATTCCTTTCCTTATGTTTTTAGGTATTTTAGACTAACTCTCTATTTAGGCACTACTCTGTGGTACAAAACCCCCATGTAAGTGTGTGATGCAAATATTGAAAGCTAGACGCCCTTATTTCAGGATTCCTCAAGACAAAACGTGATTTGATTTCTAGAAATAATATCATCTGTAAGACAAGATTTGGCTTTAGATGCCAGATGTATTGTTTAATATTCATCTTCTAGCCCTTGAGAACTGCCCTCTTCTAAAAGCAGATTATTTTATACCTTAAGTATAAAAAAGTTTTAAGAGAGCAGTTATAGAACAGTTTTTGCGAAGCCACCATCAAAATCACTATGCTTACCTTAACCCTCTGCAAAACAAACAATGTAGTTTGCTTATAAAAATTAAGTTGTGTAGTTTTACTCGTCTGAAATCCACAGTGAACTACAAGATAATGTGCAAGACCCCAGGGATGATTTAACTCCTCTGTTAGGCATTCAGACAACCCACAGGGCTGGAAGCAGCTGCTACAAAGAGTAAATGTACTCCAAGTAACACAACCATCAACCTGCAGCAAACCCCTCTTAGTTTCTTCATAAAAGGCAAATCAGAAAACCCACGAATTTTGAATCCATGGTCAGCTGACAGCACAGCCTTTGCCAACAGGGACCACAGTAGCCCTCATCGGACAGTGACCAAACAACAAAACATTTGGGCCTGTTTTGCTACTGAATCAACGAGGCTTTTCCAGGAGACTTGGAGCACTTCAGCAGGTTTTACAAAGCTCTCCTGACCTACAACAAGATGTTCCAATCCAAATACTGAGAAAAATTTCAGTACTATTTAGCACAAAACTCAGTCAACTCTTCTGTAATGGCCCAAGCACAATGAAGTTTCACTGCAGCTGACTGATGTGTTTGTGGTTTTGTCTTAATTATATTTAGCAAGTAAGAGATTATTTAATTTCACAAGAACATAATGTGAATGGCTGTTAAAACAAGGACAGTAATCCAGTGCCATTTTTTCTTTCTCCTCATCAAATCCATGTCTTCAATGTGAAAATCAACTTCAACACAAAAATAACACAGTAGTGACAACAGCAATTTAGAGCAATTTAATTTAGGATTAAAATGCTGAGGCAAAATCTTGAAAGAATATTTTCCTGACAAGAAAATCTAGATAATTTCATATTTTTAACTTGATAGAATGCCAATGGGACTCATATAAATAAGTCTAGGTACCTATAGCACCCAGCAGAGAACACCATCCCCACTGAGATTTTTACAGACAGTTTCAGAATTACTGTACAATGGTTGTCATTCTGAACTGCATACCTGGGGGTTATTTCAGAAATCCATGAGGAATTTATCACTATCTCTAAACTGCGCATGTAGGGCTTTTTAAGCTAACAATAAAGATGTATATAGTGAAGGTTAGTGCAGCAGCCTGACAGAAGAAAACATTACTTTTCTAGGAAGGATTATGCTCCATAAATCCACAAAAAAGTTTCATACAGATCAGCTACATTATATTAATAGACCCAAACACTAATTTATGCATATATCCAGCCACCCAATGGGTATTGTCCACTTCTACTGGTACATGACAAGAAGAAATCAAAGCATTAGGTTCTCATCAATCTGAGCTTATCCGTGATGCATTGTCAACTCTTCTGAGATATACTGAAGACATTCAAAGAACAAGGAAGAAATTAATGATAACACATTATATAATAGAAATAAAAAATGAATGCACCAAAACACTACTTACATTATCTACTTTTCTTGGAAAAAAGGTTCCAAATAATTAATATATTGTATAGGTGAATTTCTGGCTCCACTGAAGTTAATGAGTGTTAGAACAAGGATCTCTTTTTGATGTTTTCCTACAAACTCCAAAGCCTGATCTTGCAAATAGACAAAATGGATTTAATTTTAGCCAAATGATAGATCAGTTCCATGGATCACCCAAATAGAATTTGCAGAATCAGGATCTTAAATTTTGTTATAGTTACAGATTTATACCCAGTAATGGGTATTAATGGATTAAAAAGAAAAAATTAAACCTCATAATGTATTGATTTCTTTGACTTCCATAGGAGTAAGCAAACATTTACTTTATCCATGGCAATTACAATTTCCTACAGATGCTCAAATTCCCAGGATAGTTTCATTAGGATAAATTTCTCATACATCTGCTCTAGATATGAAAAGAAGGCGTTATATAAAGGTCAGTAACCAGCGAATACTTGGGAATTTTAAATTGTATTTCTCTCTGGGAGGCAGAAGAAGGTAGTAAATAGATACGATTAGAAAACACAAATGTTCTTTGCAAGACAAATTTCAGGACTACCACAAGCTGACAGAGCATTAACATTCATTTTTAAAGCTGATAGCTCTTCATCCTAGAGTGTCTACCTGCAGCATTACAAATTTGATATAAATCAGCTGCAGTGGCTAACAAGTCCTAGTACAGCAGTTTACTCATAACATTTATTTTAGGCTTTGTAATAACATACGTTTTCATAGTCTAAAGATACATGAACTCCTGTATATACAACTTATTCTCCCTACCA
Source organism: Urocynchramus pylzowi (assembly GCA_013397555.1). Taxonomy (NCBI): domain Eukaryota; kingdom Metazoa; phylum Chordata; class Aves; order Passeriformes; family Fringillidae; genus Urocynchramus; species Urocynchramus pylzowi. The sequence continues at coordinate 101,770 of VZRH01001406.1, read as the reverse complement.
CTAAAGAAAATTTACTTTTAAGGGTTTGCACTAAATAGGAGGTCAAATTCAGGTCACCTTACTTGTGGAATTAATCTCTCTGATTTCAGTGTGATTTATGTGAAAGTGAAATAAGTGGTATTTGGCTGGGGTACAGAAAACCAAGAGTGATACATCCAAATGAACCGCAGGGAACCAGAATGGAATTACTGAAATTACAGTCTGCAATTACTAAAAACATATTATGAAGTTACCATGCTTATGTAATGAAGCTAATTGTAAATACCAAAATTATATTTAGCCCAGGTATTAATATTAGCATCTTTCATAAACATTTCTGAGAAGGGTTTAATCATTAGTGATCAAGACCTCAGTGCTCTGCTGGTTACAGAAAACACCTTTTCCAGCAGTAAGAGACCTCTTAAATAAAATCTCAGGGTTTGGTTTGGAGTCAGAATGCCACCTTCCAGATTACTAATCTCTGTTCCTACAGCAACTGCCATTTCCCTTTTTAATCTTCAATTAAATGATCCCAGAAACTAATTCCAGCTGGCTTATGAGTCATACTAAGCTTCATTTTCACAAAGTTGAATATATTTGATTTTCAGAATATCCAGTCCATTGCTTTTTCATGGTATTTATTTCATAATGACTATCCAGATTAATTTTAATGTAAAATGATAAAACCTGATAAAAATAACTCCTCCACTGGTTATACATTCCCAATTCATACGTCACAAACAGCAGTTGTTATATTCACTAATTAGCATGATGTATGCTCCTGATTACACTTTTGTTAAACTTAGGTGTCAGCTTTTCCATATGTCCCCTCTGGAGGTCTGTAGTACTTTGGGAAAGCCATCAGCTGTATCATGTTGAATGCATACTTTCTGCATTTGACATTCTTCAGAACATTCTCTATGCGGCATCCTTCTCTAGTGAAAGGGGGAAAAAGTACAACTTCATGAAACACAGAATAAATAAATATGCTTTATTTGTTCATTGCAGAGTTTCAGCAACAGTTGAAGTAAAAATAACAAGGATTCATCTCTACATTTTTGTTTTCCACGAGTGATGATACATCTTACAGAATTAAATCCAAGGCCAGGCCCAGTACAGTTATTGCCCTCTAGAAATAGGTGATAAGATTTTCCATCCCCCTTAATATACCTGCCTTGCGGTTTAANTATTTTAATGATACATTTTGTTCTAATTCCAGAAATATATTTGCCTTTTAAAGCTCTTCATACCTTTTTATTTTTCAATTTGTTTGCTACATATGTGCGAGTATACGTTGCCCTAAAATGCGCATTCTAGGAATAAGGAATTTTATGAAGTCTGGCCCTAGAGATATGTGAAGGAAAGTTTCATCTCTGCTTCATTTCCTGTATGTTCAGCTTTGCAATGAAAAAAAGAGAGAATGGCTTTTCAAACAGCCCAATCCACTTCTCTGCTTTACAAAGGAAGCATTTTCGTTCACATACAGTACAAAAGTCACAAGTGCCAAAGTGGTGCATCAAGACATAAACAGGACTTTGTTAAAAAGAATATAAAAGTGTCTTGAAAACAAAAGCAACTAAAGCAACAATTACAAACAGGCTCATTTAATTACAAAACAGAACTTATTATATTATATATACTCTACAGAAAAGGTTTAGTTGTAGCAAGGTAATAATCATTTATTAAACGAAAACGATCCCATCAGCTAATAACAATGAAAAAAACACAACAAAAGATAAGTCTCACAAACCACTGCCCTGCCATATTTGTCTAGGGGTTAGTTTGTGTTGTGCAAATTAATTTTTAATATTTTTTTTTTGTCAGATTAATTACTCTGGAAAGAGGGGTTCAAGCATTCAGGATTCCACAACTTCTATACAGTGACAGCATTGTAAGTGGGCTTTCTTTGCGCTAATAACAGTGGGAAAGTTTTACCATGAACAGAAAGAGCAAATCAATTCACTCAATGCATACTATACATCTCGGAGTTCAGAAAAAAAGAATGAAAACACAGTACATTTCAGACATTGGTATCTTAAAGATGAGTCCTTGGGGTCTGAGACTGTAGAAATATTACAACATTATTCTTTTTTTCTAGAGTTAGTTTGTTGCTGTTTGTAGAAAAGAAAGGAATACAAGTGAGGTTTACTGATATTTGGCTAATAGCAAAGCAAGACTTAAAATAAGCCACACAACCAGCAAGTGTGAGCTGACAAGCAGCAAGGCGACAGGATAGAAGTGTCGAGAAGTTGGCTTGTTATCAGTTAGACAGCCTGTTTCGGGATCATCCAATTCATTCAGTGCTCCCTGGGTTTGTCTGCTGTTAAACAGGGGAAGTTAGGAACAGATAGAACAGCATTTAAGCAGTAAAGAAAGCCAACACACAGGTATTTTGACAAAGTGAAAGTACATAGCCATTTTGATGAACTAGATTTATCTAAGTACTTCCAGTATAACTTTTGTGTTCTACAGCTGACATGGGAAGCATAACCACCATAACCGGGTGGTTACTAACATATTAATGCTGCTAGGTGCCTTGGAGTAGTATTCACAAGTGAACATTGAATAATTTCCACAATAAACTACATTATCACTTAATATGAACACACACACTGAACAGAAATTAAATAAGGAAGTGAAAAAATTTAAGGAAGAAAAGAAAAAAAGATCATGAGTATGTCACAATGCAACACTGAACAAAAAGTGTCTCCATGGTGTTCACAGGCTTTTCAGTCCTGCTTCAGTAGCTATTATGAGGTTTATTGGCAGAAATGAAAAGGCCACATACTAACAGCTATTCTAAAATAGTATTAAATGATGGTAAATTGACTTCAAAAATTCATCAGTGTTGGTGACTCAATTTCAAAGTCAAGAGCAGTTCTTTTTATTTTAAGTAAATCACGTTGTATCTTTATCAGTCAACACAGGGAGGAGCCAATCTACTTAAAAGGAAGTTCTATTGAATCACACTGAATTGTGTGGTCACTGTCCTATCAGAGCAACAGGGATACTTCCACTGCCAGGCTTTCCTGTTGTATTCTTGACAGATTGTCTGTAAGTAGAATTACTCACACTTCAACCCCACTTCTGCAATCCCTCCAAAGATTACTTGCATACACTTGGGAGCCCTGTTTATAGACTTCCTTTGAGCAGTAAGGACTGGAAAGATGTTTTATTTTTCTATTTACTATGAATATCCTATGATGAAAAGATAACTTGCTATTTTTTTCTGTGGACTTGAGAATGTCCAGATATATCAGATGACAACACAGTGCTTTAATATATCAGATGACTGAACACAGTGCCCTTTCAGAAGTACATGTCACAAGTTTGCTCTTTCTTTCAAGAAAGAAAATGCTGGCAGACATTACCTTCACTGTCCCACAGCCCCAGGAAAGATGAAAAGGATACTCTGAAGACAGCAGCAGCCACATCACCTTACAGAAAGCCTACCTTTCTGACTTGTGTGTTAAAGGGCAATGTTGCATTTCTTAAGCAAGAGAGGTGCAAGAACTGCACTTACAGGTGGAACCCTAGGTAAGGGGTTGATCAAAACATTTCCTTGCCCAATTTCTCTTTTGAACAAGCCTTCCATAATAAGTTCTTAGTCTTATTCTTTGCTTTGAACATTCAGTCTGTATGTTACACTAATAAAGGGGTCAACACATACTATTTTAAATAGCAAAATAAAAGATAAAAAAATAAAATTCCTGCTATTTTCATCTAGGTCAAAGCAATTGTTGGTGGCAGTGTGTCTGCTGCTTTTGGTCTACAGATTTCAAGTGTCCATGGATAGAACTTGGGCAAAATTCAAACTTTACTGTAGACATTCTTTCAGAAACTATCAAGAAATGAAGCTAATTGCATGATTTATTTGTCTTGTCAACACTGAAATAAGTAATAATTATTCTGTGTTTCTCTGTCAGACTGCCCCAGTTAATGCCTCTGTCCTAGGGTCCACCCACAGAACTTACTTCCTCTTCTGCTTACAGTGATATTACCATTTGTGATCAGCAGTGAGGACTAATTGTATTGCTCCCAGTTAATGTTGTCCTCCACTGTATATTTCTATATACTTTTAAGGACCTGCTGCTAGCTGGTTTGTTTTTTTTTTTTTTTCTTAATCTCTATGGCATCCCACAGGTTTGGCCCTTTGACCCTTTTGCACTGTCCCCTCACCCCCTTCCTACTCTTCAAGGTGAGCCTACAGGTTTCAGCTTACTCTCATTATGCCCACAATTCATGAGAATTCTAGCTCAACCTTCATAGTCCCATCTCTTCCTTCCCAGTCACAGAGTCCAGGTGATGTGGACTGTTTGCTGTGCGTCTCTTCCATCACAGACATCCTATGTGCTCCTACGGCTGAGTGGATGCAGAGACCAAGCTTTTTTCTCTGGAGAAATCCATCTGGGCAGCAGTAAAGTTGAGCATTCAGTAAGTTTGCACAACCACTGCATTAATCAGATTGACTGGGTACATCAATCTAGAGAGCCTTGGCTTTGCTCACCAAGGGTTTTTTCCAAGCAGGCTGAGTCACACACTTGTAGGTTGTCCCTACAGGGATGAACTCTCCCTACTTCTGTGGTGTGCCTTGCTCTGTTGGACTGTACAATTTAACAGTGATTGGCTTTTATCTACATTGTTACAAGTTCCATTATCATCAGTGAGATTTATGCAGGTGTAATGATGAAAATACAGATAAAAGCCATTTGTTCTATTTTTTGTTTTCAATAGAAAAGCCTACAGTACGTTTGCCCTTTGATATTCATTCTGAAAAGAATGATCAGTGTCTTTTAACATAAAAAGTTCTATCTTCCCCCCAGGAAAATGACCATGAACAGCTGATGCACAGGGACTTCTGTTCCACAAATTAGTCACATCATTCAATGCATGATTCAATAAGATATCCTCAAAATAGAGCAAGAGGATCCAACTCCATTATTAGCTTCCTAAGAACAGGCTGATCAAAATAGCTAAATATGCTTTTATTTTAAGAGGAATATTTGATCAGGGTCAGATGCCTTGCTAGGCTCTGCCAATATTTTTCTATGCAGTGCAGTGACAGTGTCTTCCAACACACCCTAAAGTGTCCTCTGCAGTGACTATTAAACAAAGCAGGGATCTACCCCCCTGCTGTCAGCAGCATAACATTACTTCTCCTGGCTCATCTAACCCTGGAGAAGTTTTACTGCAAACAGCAGGAATTCCACTAGTGCCTTGTCAGCTGGATTTATTTGGCTTCTGACTGACAGCACAACCAGAACAGAGTGCTACATGCTAAGGTGTAAAGATACAGCCAAAGTTTCAGATGTTATCTCCATCACAAACTGTACTTTAACAACAAAAGGAAGGAAGAAGACTCCCAAAATAATCAGCAAGTTTCTATTGCACAAAAAATTTTAACAGGAGTGGTGAAAGCTTCTAAGTTTGTAACATCTGGAGTCATGAATACCCCACTAACCTATCATACAATTTTTATTAATTTACTCTCAAATTGTTCATTTGAGACCTTCAGCACAGCACAAACACATTGTAGCACCCAAGCATTCTGTAAGTTAATGACAATATAACCATTTCAGCCTGCCTTCTATCTCATTTGATGTTTTATCATCCTAAACTCCTATTAGGATAATGCTGCATGCTTATGAAATCAAAGGCAAAACGGCCAGTATTTTTTTTGTTGTTTTCAAATTCAGATGATAAATTATTTGAACCTCCAAGTAGTGAAGCAGAGATGATGAAAATGGTGTGAGGAAAAAGCCTCTTAAATCCTTATAGAGTCAAACACATACATGAGGGCACATTCTGGCTTTTGATTATCGGTCATACTGATGTCCCTGAGTAAGGTTTTTGGAAGACATGATTTTCACACATTGGGATGTATGCTTCTCTTTTTAGAACTTTTTCAGCTCCAGTTATTAGTGACACTGGAAATTCTGAACTGTTCTACAGGACTTCTTAAGGTAGAATAAATAGGCAGCTTTCTATTAACAAGAGACTCATGTGCTAGTGGTGACTACAGTTTGAATACATGTCCTACTGCACTTGTACTTTATGGGAATTTTCCTTTTTTTTGCAGACAGATTCAAGCAAGTATTTTCTGGTCCTGCTGTGTTTTTCTTATTAAACTGCAGTGCTGACACAGAAAAATAGCAAAAGTAAGATGCTTCTCTAGAGTCCCATCTGACAAGAGTAGAGACATTTCTTCAAATAGAAAGGATTGCTAACAGTTCTCAGTCTTACACAATTTTGATAACTTACCTATTCTTTTTATTTCAAGACAGTCAAATTCAGAAGCAGCTTTCAAGAAGCAGCTTCTCTAAAGAAGTTTTTGGAATGAAAGCATCCTAATTTCTACATTATACATGTTACTGAGATTGACTGAAACAATTCAGAGACTAATAAACTGTATCAATGTTCAGCACCACAGTTCAAGAAGACAGCCTTAACTTTTTCAAAGAGAAAAGGTGGGATCCTTGTGAACATCTCCTAGCCATTACCAAGCTGCTGCAATATAACATCTAGAAGAATAAAAAAATGATTCAGAAGGAAATAAACAGGTCTCAGCCTAGTCCTGAAGGATTTCGGTATTAGAGCAGAACTCAGATAAAACATATAAAGGAATATTGGGAAACAAAATTTTATGTTCAAAGATAAATTTGATACAATAAACCTCCAACAATTTTTAAGAACAAAAAAATGGTTCTGCATTGTTTCAAAATGGAAGATAAGGGAAGGGAACCAGCAGAGACATCTTCTGTATCAATGACCTTTACAATTATTCTTTTTCTGATACACATTGCTGTCAATAACTTACAATTTTTTCTCCTCAAATCTACATGGCACTAAATAAAGTAGAAGATGCTAGAAATCAATTTTTGCTGCTTCAATGATCCCATAGTCTCAGTTCAAAACAAGAAACTGATGAGCAGTCTCAGATATAAGAATACTGAGGAATTCAGTCAGTGATTAAGACAGCTGCTATTTAAACATACACCAAAAAACCAGACTGTTTATCAAATCTGTTTATCAAATTGTCACATTAAATCCCCTCTTCCAGTTTTACCTTTTGTGCTGCAAGTTTTTCCCTACTCTTGTTGCTTGTGCTGGCATCCTCTATTTCCCTACTCCTTTCTTCTCTCCTTGTTTGGTTATAACACGTGACTTTTCTAATGCATTATTTAGGAAATAAAAAGGAAAGCATATCATATAACATGAGGCTGGACCACTGAGTTGGACCTAGCAGCAGATTCATGGTGCAATCATGATGATAAGACACCTGGATCATGAAAAACAGCTATTGTGAAATAACTGTGGGTTTGAGCTCAAAATTATTATGGAGTTTCAGTCTGTACAGAGCTAAATATTCAATACTGAGGAGGTGGTCAGAGACAGAAAGTTACTGGATGCTCGACTGTGGACAGGGTACAGATTTTAAGCACTATTATGAACAGGCCATAGTAGTTCAGTACAGAGCAATAGATTAATAAAGAAACCCTCTGGCAGTAGTATTTAATAACAGGCAAGGAGACACTTGATCTTACAGCCACACAACCATATCCAGGAAAACCCTGTTGTCTAATGAGCTCACATGGACAAACAGGGATCCTTTGGAAGGAATGCTGAAGTCAAAATTCAATTTACACAGTTGCTCTTTTGCTCTGCTGTGTACGTGTTCTCCTTGATGTCAAAATAATTATAAATGTGCAAATTTGCAACCTATTTTATCAGCTTAGCTGTGTTTGGATTTCCCAGGGCAAATGAAAGAGGCACACACCCTGCACTGCAGGCAACAAAAGAGCACAACTCACTCCAGCTTTGGGCTATGGAAACATCTCCCAGATTGTTGGTTCACCACAGAGTAACACCCCTACTATTTGTCTATGTTTACTTTTAACATGCAATTAACTAAGAAGAATAGATGAAAAAAGGGCAGTTTCAAGCTTTATATCTAATATGCATAAAACATGCTACTGGGTAATATACATCTCTACCAGTGTTAATCTTAGCACTTCAGAAATCTCTGCTGATTGCAGAAGAATTAATATTTTCCTTTGTGACTGATACAGAATGCCTGCAAGAATGTTTTTCCCTCAACATTAAGAGTATCTATGTGGTAAAAAATAACATTGAAAAAATTGTTATAGTGAAAATATAAGAAAAATAAAGAAAAAAATTCCAGTTAGAATCACATTTTTTGTCACTGGTGCATTTAAGACACATACATTAGCAGGTGAAGTTCACCCTCAGCATCTGAACAGCGAAGCCAAGTTGACTTTCTGTGCCTGTGTCCCTTAATATGCAAAAATGGACAACCAGATACTGCCACCACATGGGAGCAGTACTTTGGTCATGCCAACTCCCAAAATGTCCTGGAATCACTTGAGAGTACACTTAATCTCCCAAAACTGCATCAGGAAACATTTAATAATTTCACTGTATAAAATGACTGAGATCGTATTCTAGAATCTATCCCCAGAGGTTTTCAATTTGCAAGTGTGGGCAGGGGCTTCAAGTTCTGAAAAGTCATTGTGGTGACTGTGTGAGAGACTAGTTTCAGAACTGAAAAGTGATGGGTTTGCAGAAGAGATTCTTCTTTACCTGTCAAGACAGCTGAGCAGTTTTTGAAACATGATTTTCACCTCTATTATACTCCAAGGAAAGGATTTGCTGTTTCATTCAATAGTGCTCTGCAGAATTACACATCAATTTTACAAAGGTTTCTCTTTCTATCAAAAAATACAGTTCTAATAACCTTCCTAGACACTCCTCTATAAAGTATTAGGATTACATATATATGGGGATTTCTCAGGACAAAATTGCAAAATCTTTCCTGACAAACTTCTCTTACAAGGTCTGAAATTCAGTCCAATGTACAACCAAAACTAAAGCAAATGCAGAAGAGGGTCTATATTTTTGTGCAGGAAAACAACCAAGCAAAACCCCACAGGTTTTGCCTTCAGTTAAGCTCTGAATATCTACAACATTTCCCTTCCATAAGGTTATGGCACTGGCATAATTGGTTAGTGAGTCACACTTGTTTCCAGACTTTTTCTGTCACAGCAAGAAAGTTTTAATAAAGATGTATTTATACATTTAGATCACATAGCACAGTGAAACATAAATCCATGATAAATTCTTTCATATGTCTAATCAGGTTTAAACACTTTCTGTTGACCATGAAAATAAATCTTCGTGAGTCATCCCTTTTCTTTTGGCAAAGATTTTTTTTAGTCTTTTTCCCCATGCTGAGGACAAGTAGCAGAGCTGATTTGAGAGGCAGAAAGGGCTTCCTACACTAGTTAACAGACATGTGTGAAAGATGATGCCTAAAGTATCTCATTCATTTCTAGGTGCTCAAATCTATGGGTACAATGACAGAATTAAGGTCAGAGAACTGCTGGTGTAAACAGAAGATCATTTAATCTATGTTGCATCTCTAATTTGTGTATTTTAAGGAAGGAGGGTGCTGAACAGCAGGAATTCTAAATTTGAATGTTGTGACTTGCTGGTTTTTTTTGCCTGCAACTTCATTTTGAGATATATGAAAGGAGTAATTCAACAGTTTCTCATTAATGACACCAACTCACATAGTCTCTTCATGGGATTAACCAAAGTGCGAGTCATAAACCACAGGCAACTGCTTGTCCCTTTCAGTTAAATAATGCCAGTTCATTAAAAACTTTCACCTAAAACACTGATACATTTTTTAAAAAACACAAAACCAGTTTGAGATCTTATCTGTTCTGATCCCAGCTGTTCTTTCAGCAGCGCACCCAGTATGTGGGTGTATTTATACAAGGTGAATTTGTGCACATATAGATTCCCCAGTCACAAGGAAAAATGCACCTAAATCTGATTTTAGCTGCTACCAGGAACAAAAAATGCAGCCCTGTTTTGGTTAGGTAGGGAGCTAACCAAAACAACCTATCCAAAAAATGCATAGGCTGGGATGCAGACTGCAGCAACCTGAAAACTGTATCCCAACATTACTACCAATAAAACATCTCCTCTTCTCTTTAGCAGGTAGATTTTAAGAGAACTTTGGAAAATGCAAGGAAAATTCTATTTGAATCCGGAACACACTACTTTTTCCATGTACTTCCTTCAGAGCAAATTACAAGTCTGGATAAAATTCTAGTTTAAATGCCTTGAATGCATTTGTCGTCTTTTCTGTTAATAGGTATAATGTGGAGACTTCGAGGAATAAACCTTTCTATGAGAAATTAAGAGTGAATGTAATTCTTTCATCTTACTCGTTTTGTTTCAGTATCTTTTTAGAAGATGGACAAAGTTTTGTTCTCCACCCAAGCACCAAGGAGGAGAACTGAAAGTGAAATCTTTTAAACAATATATTGAATACAAGCATTTTCTCTTTGGTTGTTAAGTTGCACTTGTAAGGAAATTTTTATTTGAATGCTACTGCAGATTTGTTAAGAAGTTCATCATATCTCACAAAGACAATCTTAGCACAGATTCACTTTTTAAGCAAAAATAGCACTTCACTGACAGGGAGAATAAAAAGATGAAAGCCCATACTGTTTTGTCCCCAGTATCAAGGAAAAAAAAAAAAACTTTCGGAAGATTTGAGATCACTAAAGACTAAAAATCCAATAACCCATATATTTACCTTCTGCATTCCTAAATCTTTGCTGGCAGAAAGGAGTAAATAATTTATAACATAGGTGCAAATATCTTCCTCTGTATAATAATGCTACATTTTTCTTACTGTTACAAAGAGCTGAAGGACGTGGATTTGCTCAGTGCAGTAATTCTCAATTTGCCAAAGATGCAGCTCTCAGGATAAGCTCTATGAACTATGCTCAGGACTCCCTAAGCAGAAGAGGAGTTCACTACACTGTCAGCATCGCTTAACCATGAGCTAAGTCTCTGACAGATGAAAAAAAATGGCAATTTACTATCTGACCTGGACTGAACTATCAGATACATATTAATTTTTTTTATAAAATTTGTCAGTTGTTCCTGTGTTGCAGACTGTGTTCTCTCAAGCACACAATCAGTAGTGCAGAAACATTCTCACCAGAGTTCTCACTACAATGCCTTGGGACCTTCTCCAGAATCTGCAAATACCTGAAACTTTGGAGTCTCTGGATTTGAGATATTTTAAATATGAATGTTCCCAAGCACATGTTCAGCATGCCACATATGCAACTGCCAAGCAGAACAGCAATGGGGCTCTCCATGTTTGGTGGCAATTGCAATCACAAATAAGTGGAATGGATGCTATTTTTAAATGCTTACAATTGGTAAAAGAGGATGTTTTCCTATGAAAAATCAAAAAAATTAAAAAAAAATTGGAAACATCCAAGATTTTGTGGGAAACATTCATCCATTATTATTTTCTTCTGAAGCAGCAGCATGTCAGTAGCAATGTTGGAGTATTTCCTTCCTTCCCCAGGATGGGACACAGAAGGTAGCAAGTGGGTATAAATCTCTCACTGAGATGGTGGAGAGGGATCTTTGTCCACAGTCCATTTTTCTACTCTATTATGTGTACTGCTTATTATGCACACTGGAAGGAAAACAGTTTAAAAAACATTTCAGTGTTTCATCATCTCGTGGTGCTCCCACTTTAGATAAACACTGATCCAATTTTCCAGAAAAACCCTGTATTTTGAAATAACTTCAAAACATAGACCACACGGACTGAGGTTGTGCTGGGGGCAATGCCAGCGTCTCCGATTTTACACTCTCTTTATAAGAATACAGTTCTCAGCACAGATCTGAGACACATTAAATCCTGGTATTGCTCATGTTTCTGGCCATGCCTTCTTTAATCACAAGGAACACCAATAACACTTACTCATATGCTTCAGATGTTTGGATTGAATAAATATGAGCCAGAGGCCAGGTGTTCATACAGAAAAATCTACAGTGCAGCCAAAAAGCACGTAGGTTGTTAATGAGAAACATTTCATCCTCTCCAAATGACCGTAATGTCAGGCCTTAAGGAATTTTGCTTCCTTTTTAATTTCTAATAAATGCTAATGCCCTTCAATTACATTGCAACTCGCCCCACTTTAATCTCATTGGGAATAATACTGCCTTTCCAGGTGAGTGAAGGATGTCTGCACTCAAAGTTGTCTCTAGTACTTGCTCATAGCCAGTGGACTACGAAAAAGCGCAGCCACTCTCCAAAAACTTCTGAGTAGGCTGATTCTGTCCCTGTTTTTTGTACAATCCTAAGCTTCTGTGGCTGTTGCACAGCACTTACAGGCTTCTGGTAACTAAACAATTTTGCTTTTTTTAAAGATCTCAACTATTCTTTTAGCTTTAGTCTCAATTACTCTTTATTAAAAACTTATTATCAGTTCACATCATCTTGTCAGAGCCTGGTATACACATGGAAAGGAGTCCTCTTGTCTCTTTTTATTAGCATTCAATTCTGAGTTTGTTAAATACGCTATTAATGCACAGCTACTGACAGCTTAAATAAAATCTATAAAACACAAAAGCTGCAATTAAACAGCAAAAGCAATTTTAAAAAATTATCTCTGCTGAACTACAGGCATCTCTTGTTATCTCATTAATGTACACAGGGGACAGGGCTGGCTTGTGCACTGTTTATGTACCACATGGTTCATAATATCCTTCCTACTCTCTTAGAACGTAAGAGTTGATTAAATCAAGCACTCTGAATTCCTTGAACTACTTTCCTTTTCCTGCATGAATTGTTAATGATGGCAGATATGAGATTCAAATGAAGACATATGAGTGCAGGCCAGCAGCTGCACTTGTCAGACAAGAATGCTCGTCAATGCAGATAGAGTATTTTGGTGCATAAAATAATAAATGACATTTTCCTTTGTATGGTGCTAGAGTAATGAAACACATGCAGAACACTATAGAAAATGTAAAATATTATAATCCTCACCAAGATGGCATTGCTCACTGATAATAGTAATTTCAGTGGAAAAATAATGGGTTTAGATTCGACCAATAATGTTCTCTTGAGTATAGAATAATTTAACAACTGAAGAAGCAACAGACAACCTGAGGGCAAGGAAAGAGCTCTCTACCAAACACTTGTTTCCATAAACAGGACATACTTTATTTAGAAAGCTTACTCTCCCTCCCATTCGTTCAAATTATTAGCTGCATATTTTTACTAAGGAGCACTGATTATAAGTTCTTTTTCAAAAATAAACACATCAAATCACAATGGTAGAAAAACTAGAGCAACATTTAATGAAATACTGAAACAGTATTCTTCAGTATAGAAGTATAACTTCTACACATCTATCTACTCAAAATGGCTAAATATTTGCAGAATTCATAATGTTGCTGAAATTATGTAAGTTACTAAAGTAACTTTGTCCAGAAGAATTATCAAATAAAGTTTTTCTATGAAAATAAACTATTTAGGATAAGAGCACTATAACTACATTGCTCAATGGCTAATGCTCTCTATGTAAACAAGGAAAGTAACCGAAGTGGACTTTTACCCTTATTTCAAAGCATGCAGTAGTTATTTTATCATATGAATTGAGCAAACAAGCAAAGGAAGCAGCCAATATGCTGCTTGTTGTAGCAGCTAAAGTTTAAACAGCAACTTAACAGGACATATTTAGTTTCTTACACATTTCTCCTTTTTAATAACTTCTGGCTTCCTTGACCTCATTAAAATAAATAAATTAGTGTCTAGTGACAAGCATATGTTTAAAAGCACAGCACACACACAAAATTTGATGAGCAAAATTTTCCTCATGCTAAGTTTTGCCCTCCTACCTTTATTTTACCTTCAACTGTTTATCATGATAACTACAGAATACACTTCTGAGATCTGATCCAACTCCTTTAAAAGGCAACATTCCATAACCATGAGTGGCAAGTCTTTGGGTGCCAAATTCAACAGCCCAGGTTTCCCCTACTTCTACAGAAGAACCTCAGGGTGATTAAGGGCCCCTAAATCAGGCTACTAACCGGGAGAATATTGGGAACTTGAGTCCTTAACTAGGCATTCACACATTAGGTATCTGAAGTTTTATGATAGAAACAGCTTGATTATAAGTGTTGCAGTGAATTCAATGGTCTTTGGAAATAACTTCTCCAATGCCAATTGCCCAATGTTTTTTACCCCTCATCTTCACAGAGCTTTGTAATCTCCAGCCCATACTTGCACTGCCACTGAATCACCTAAAAAATGAACCTCACAAGCCTCAGATTTTTATCTCCAGCACCACAAACATTGTCAAACATGATGGGTAACAACATAAACTTTCAAGCTCCCTTGATGACAGAGTATTTTTGAAGGACAGTCTTGATTTTTGTCTATAGTGTGAACAAAAGAAAAAACAAGAGATTTATGAGCCAGCAATTGTCTGGTTTGGGCTACGTTATGATGTGGTACAGAACATTAGACTTTGAAATAAGATTAAATGTCTTTTATTTCTCTTTTGGCATTCCATACCCAATGGAGTATGGACAGCGAGCTTCAAGTTTTTATTTTTGCCATATAAGATAATTTGACTTTTTCCATTCCATTGTAGTATATATTTCATTTAATAAACCTTTTAATTAAAAAAACTCCTAGTCTATTCAAGGATTACAATTCAGAGGGGGTTCATTTAATTCCAATAGTTTTAACATCTGTGGTTTAAGTTGCAGAGAGCTTCAAAAGTAGCTATTGAAGTAATACATTGCTTCATTTACAAAGGAAATCGGATGCATAATGCATTTTGTGGTGCAATAACAATGAAGCTGTAGTATTTGCATAAAGCAGCCCACAGTAATACCAGGTATTGGTCCTGTCTGAAAAAATGTCTTTAGAATTTTCCTAGCCCAGCTTGGACCCATTATTCCATCAGGTTACACATTAGCATAGAGATCAGTGAAGTCCTCACCACAGAGAGCCACATTTGGGGAGGACGGATACCTCCCCTGTGCCTGAAAAGCCAAATGCATGGGGAGAAATTGCTTTTAACTGTTGGTGTGGACTGTTAGTGGAGAGCAGACTGGCCAGAAAGGACTGATAACAGCATCATAAATATCTGCATTCCCTTCCCTACTTGGCATACAGCTGCTGAAGCTGCTTGGAGCAGGGCATGGAACAAGGCTCACCAGAGACCTCCAACAGCAAATTTCTAGCCAGTGTTTGCTAGTGTCATTCTTTTGACTTTGCTAGAGCTATTACAGTTTTAGTTCAGACAAAATAAAAATTATTATTATCTGGCTTTTTGTCCATGAGTGTAGTATGTGTATGGGGCACAAGCCAGTATTTTGGAAAAGACAAACACAACAAAATTCAAAGCACTTGAGGAAGATGGTGGCTGTTGTCAGCACAGTACTCATTGGACTGCACAGCTGGGACTATGAAGCATGTTTGAGTTTTGCTTTCTAAATGGTTTTGATTGGTCTGATCATTCTCTGTTTCAGAGGAGCAGTCTCTTTATCTTAGCAACTCGTTATTTGCTAGAATGATCTCATCCTGATAATCATGATGATCATTTCTTCTTCTTTTGGATATGTATTTATGTAGGTATAATTCAAACCTAGGAGATGAACTCCAAAGGGTGTTACTGTATTAACTGTAACAACAAGCAAAGCAGAAAATTTCAGCGTTTAATCTGCTCAAGAGAGAAACACTCTCAGAATAGAACCATGTCCGGAAAATATCTGTCCTGTGTTTGAACATCTGTGTAAGCATGCAGGAGGTAATCTTTACTGAGTTCAAATTCATTACCACCTAATTCAAGTTTTTTACATTGTAATTAAGTTGAGACTGAAATGAGTTTTGTTATCCCTATTGTGCTGTACCAAAGAAGATGCTTTGTGACAGGAGGAAGAATGATTGCCTTTGGGATAGAAAACATAAAATTTGAGATGCATCTGTCACAATAAGATTTTTAAAAAGTCAGCTAAGCCTATAAATACACTGACTACGGTGCTCAGCACTCTCTTGACAGTGAATACCCTTGGTGTGAAAGTGAGAAAATATGTCTGATTTGAAAAATGTTACTGCACTCAAGTTTCTCTGAAAACCAAGAAAAAGAGCCTGATCGCATCGTATGAAATGACCACATTTTCCTAGAGCTTCTATCCCACCAAAATCTTCATCTACAAACAAGGATCATCACGTGAAGATAATAAACCTACAGGGCAACACAGGACATGAAAGTCCCAAGTATTTTAATTATCTTTTAATTGCCAATCAGAAACCACCTAGATACAGAAATAAAGTACTCGAAAACCAGTCTCCTGTCTTGGAAAAATATTTGCAAAGTTTGTATGCCATTTAAAATAATTAGCTTCATTAAGTCATGTAATTAATCAGCAGTGTGACAAACGAAAATGTACCAATTCCTACACTTCTATATTTGCATATAATTATGTATGTGTGTGCATATTATGTGCGCTATAATACAGACCAACATACTTGGGAGGCAAAGCTTTGATGTATGCAATGTTGCCTTGTCAGGCATCACCAAAAGGTGATTTCAATCCCCTTTAGCCAGAAAAAATATTTGATTGAGTTTAGATTGAAATTATGAAAATTACAGTCAGACAGACAATAACCACAGATACAACAGAGTATTCTAATTCTTCTGTAGAGCAAAGACAGCATGAAGCATAAGGCTGTATTCACACTAAGGGCTTCATGGAATTGTGGATGCCTCATCCCTGGAAATGTTTAAGGCCACATTGGATGGGACTTGGAGCAATCTGGTCTAGTGGAAGATGTCCCTGCCCATGGCAGGGGGTTAGAATGAAGTGCTTGTTAAGGTCCTTTCCAATTCAGCCCATTCCATGATTCTATGAAGTATTGTACTTTTCCCTCTGAGAAAGAACAGAAGGATGTGAGTTGCTACAAGACCACAACAGTATTTACAGAATGAAACAATGCAACTTAACAGGGGAAAAACTATCCTATAGAAACAAAAGCAAAATCCCTCTGCCTGGCAGCACATCTTGGGCTGCTTGCATGGCACAAGAGAGAAAATAAACAGCATCATACTGGTCTGATATGTGCTAACTTACTTTAAAAATAAATTCAAGAAGCATCTTCCCATGACATGAATGTCAAACTAAGTTTAAAGTGATTGTCTACAAATTTACTGATAATACCACAGTGGTAGCAAATTTTTACAGAGAAAGGTGACACAGGGAGCAGCCTTCTCCCTGAGGTGACCACGCAGCAGGAAAGCAAGAGAGGACTATTCAGGATGATGTTGAGGGAAGACTATCCATCACCACTCAGAAGCTTACACACCAGCAATGTCCAGAAAGCAGGGAGCATTGAACTCTGCAGCCAGAGTTGCTGCATGAACCCAAGTAGCAAAAAGGAGTGTGAAAAGAGAATTAGTAATATGCAGAATAGTGAATGTCAGTAAGGTAATGAACATTATTTACAAGCTTTGCTGTTATACATTCAAGTACAGCAACAGGACTCTTATTTAAAACAAAATAGCCTGTGAGAAGAGGCCTTTTTAAAGAAAAGGTAGATTCAAATTTAATTTCAAACAAGGAATTCAAAGGAAGGACTATGATGTCATAAGGGACTTGGCAGCTCTATACTAGCTTTCTCCCACTTTAAAATTGAAAGATACAAGTGATTTTTTTTGCCCTTGCTTGTCAATTATAAGCTTTTTAAGTCAAAAACATTGGACTTTAAAAAGTGCAAATGGAATAAATATTCTAACCAGTTATAACCAATATTATTAAAGCAGTCTCTTGTGGATTTTCAGAATTATTTAATGGATCTTTGAGAATGAGATATTGTTGTAGCTGCTTTCCTCTGCCTGATGCTACTTTGATCACTTCAAAACCAGCCAATAATGCCTCTGCCACAGTGCCAATTTAGTAATTTTTGTTTGCTTTCCTGAGGTTTTCAATGTAACAGCCATTTAGCAGAAATAAACTTAGAACAGAGATCATGCCAGTCTTGGTTAAACTACATGCGCTAAAAAGAAACAAAACCAAAAACATATTAAAAACATTCTACAAGAAATTACTCTGGACCCTCACATATTCTACTTACCACACCACCACAAGGCAGTTTGCTGGAAATTGAAAACATTTCTGTGCTGATTACTTTGTATTCTGTAGATGCTTTGCTGTCAACAGTTACGAAAGAGTTATAAAGGGATTTCAATTTAAAAAATCACCAACTTTGGAGCATTGATGAATGATTTTTGCAAAATGAATATAAAACTCAATATTATTTTGACAGGAATTATATATTTTCATCAGACTTGTCAGTTCACCCAGGACACAAACTATTAACCAGATGATCCTGCAACAGGGTTTTATAAAATACATGACTGTGTGATCAGATTACACCTTAGACTTTTCAATGTTTTAGTAATCTAAACAAGTTCCTCAAATCTGAAAATGCTGACTGGAGTGGGGCTGAAGAGTAAATATATATATTTCAAAGCCAGGTGAATCTCACTGATCTGTTGCTGATAATAATTAGCTGACATTTTTTTAGCCTGTCTTTCTCTAGAAGCAAAGGGTACATGCTAGCTCTTGGTGTGAGGGGAAGGAACACGAATCTGTGCATTCCCTCTTTGGGCACAGGGACAGAGTTCAGCTAAACTGAAATGTGGGATAAGAAGCCTCAAACATTACAACATTCTCACAAGTGTAAGGAAACATGCAGTCAAGGGGGAGACTGTATCATGAAATTAAAGCTGATCATATGTCAGGAAACCCATATGATGAATGAGAGGGGAAGAAAAGGAATATTTCTTATATATGTATGACACAATAATTTCACAGAATAAGTGAAGTTCCTGAGTAACACATGCAGAGGCATTGTCTGCCTCAGTAACAGGTAACCTAACAAGGAGGCTGGTTCATATACCAAAGTATTTCATCCCTTGACAGAAGAGAGAGGGAACAGTGATTCCCTTCCCACTCTCTGACCTCCCTGGTCTAAGGGACTTTAAATCTTGGCTAAGCCTTGTCTGGAATCACAAGACTCTGCAGAGGTAGAAACTTGCTCTGGCACCTTTCTGTGGCATTAGGAGCATCTCCAACAGAGGAGAAAAGCCAGGTGCTTTTCCCACTGCTGGAAGACAGTACACACATGGCAACATCCAGGCTGGGTAGAGAAGACAAGCTGACAGGGAAGTAAGCCCAGAGCAGGGCACAGGAGCAGCACTGCGGATGTACAGCCAAAGCAGTGCCCAGTGATTCCAGCAGTAGGGGTATGGAGCAGCACCACTAAGTCCCAGGGTTGCAGAAACTACTTTAACTGTTCTAGCACTAAGAGTTGGCTGTACACTTTGGGAGGACTCCAACATTTCCTTTGCATTAACTTCCTTATAAACACGTGATTCCTGTTCATACAAATTATAGTAGAGACTTACGCTATTAAGAATGCAAGTTCCCAAAATTATCTCCCAGATTTATCTCTGGATGATCCAGAGAACAGGATAGCCATATAATGCTGCTGGCTCCATTACTGGGCGTAGTTCCAGCTGACTGCAGATAACATCACAAAAGTAGGAAATACATAAAAGGTACATAATAATCTAAATGGAAACTCCTCTGGTCATTCCACTGCAAACAGCTAACAGGACTTGTACTGCAGGTAAACACTGAGAAAGAACTTGTTGCTGCCCGCTATTCCAGTGAAAAGTCACCAGTGGCTGCTGTAATGATAAAGACACACTTATGAAATGTCACTCACCAAACCAGAGCTGCCACAGAAAGCAACAAGTAGAAACTACTACTAAAACTAAGTCCCTCAGCTGAGCTGAGAAAGGCCACTGTCAAAAGAGTTTCTATAAAAATACCATACACTAAGATGTTACTGCAAGAGAGTAAGAAACAGGGAAATGCTCCTTGGAAAAACAGCAGCAGACTGAAAACCCCCATACATTGAAGATAGGTCCTCAAATGATGGTTATAAAATATGAGGGGGGACAACGACACACAATTACACCTCTCCTTCTATTTTGGTATCCAATATGATTTTAGATTCTTTCCCTAAAGAACCTGAGATAGAAAATTTCAGATCCAGTGTCTGAATTGAAAAAGACCCTAACTATTTGAAAGCACAATTGTATAACAGAATGTGCCAGGTTGTCTTATGAATGCATAATAATAATAATAAATGGAAAAAGAGAATATGGAGATTGAATGCTGGATTCTCTCATGTCATGTACATAATAAGCACCAGGCCAGTCCCCAGAGATGGTGGCTAGCCCTCAGTGAGCACAGCATCCCAAGGGATAGAACTTATGAAAGAAAACTGAAACCAGGACAAGAAAAGATGATTATCTAAGCAGAGAGCATACCTACAAAAAGCAACTAAGTTTATGAAGACATCAAGGGATTCTAAAATGAGAGCAGAGATAAACCTAGAAGTGTCTGTTACCTGCTTCCTACTAAGCCAGCCAGAGCTGTAGCCTGACACTCCATCATCTTTCTACTGAAGGAATGCAGAATCTTCTATTACAAAATCACCTTTTTTGGAAGAGAAGCTGGTTGCTTCTCCTTTCTGTGCCCCCTCTAGCCTTTGGAAAGTCTGTAGGTTGCTGGGACTGCAGACAGGAAGTTATGAGCCCTCCCTGTCCAAGTTATGTTCTCTGAGAAGAACACTGTTGTAGAGGCCAATAATTTCTTGAAGAGATTGCATGTTTGATAGCTTTAACTAGCTATTGTATGCTACTACTGCCCTCTTACTCTCATTTCCTGCTTCCTTCTTATCTAAATTTTAGACTTTGCAGTGTTGTTCTTCCTGAGATTTAGCTGAACATGGCCAAAGCCATGGTAATTTAGTTGTAGGACTCGGATTTTCAACAAAAATAAACATGCATACAGGACTTTTCCCACACACTCTTCCGGGAAATCTTAGTTAAAGTGAAATGTAACAGGAAGAAACCTGGTATTACTAAGTCTGGTGATTATAATACATCTGGTCTTTGATTTCTGCTAAAACCTAATCTTTCATGGAAGCTCTAAATAAGCAATAAAGCATTAAATGAATGAGAAAAATAATGACGTTTTCCATAAACAACTAAAAGAATCTCAAAAGTGAACACCAAACAATATTTTACAATAATCTAACTACTTTCATGCTGGATTTGTCTAACCATGACAGGTGAAATCAAGAACTATGGGTCTGAAATACATGTATGGCAAAAGGGACAGGAATACTTTCCATTAGAAGACGTTTTTAGGAAGCATTTTCCTTTTCCTTATTTTTTTAATTCTGTAATTAATCAAATACAGTGTTTAAATTAACTTCTGCACTATTAAGTGTCCAAACACAGACTGTGGCACTAAATGGGAAAGCAAATTTATCTAATAAGGTTTTTTTCATTGGGCTGGTTTTAAAAACTAAGTGACCATAGAGTGCACATGGTAGTTAATTTTATACATTTCTCACTGTCTATACTGAATAATTAAAATATTCACAGAGAGCAAAGACAAAGCTCAGTTCTCTGTACTCTCATTTGGATCAAGATATGACAAATACAACTTTAAGCTACTTAACAGATTGTTTACCTCATCAATATCTCAGTGAGAAATAAAAAGTTCAAGTCAGAGCAGAACAACTCAGAGTGGAGCAAGTTTTTGATTGGAATTCCATGAATCCAGTTCTTTGGAGAACTCTGGCCCACATAACCTGAAGCCAAAGGGCAAAGGGGCCCTTCAGCAAAAAGATCACAGGGAATCAAGGGTTGTTTCTTGTCACAAAGCTGAAACCTAAATGTTGCCTAACATTTTCTTTTGCAATTGAAAAGGAACTTCTTTTAATATACAATAAAATACTGTACACTGCAATTGATATATTAGTATGTTTTCCTATTATATAAAATTTACTGTCAAGTTCTGAGTCCTCCTGAAGAACTCACCTTCCCTAAGAAGTCAGTGAAGAAGGAGCAGGTGCATTTCAAGGACTGACTCCCCAAACACTGGTGTCAAAGTTTACAGACAATACAGATTTCTATTGGCTCTACCTTCCTCTCATTCACAGATAGAAAAACTAAGCATTAATTCAGAATTTTTGCTTACTGCCTACTACGTTGATGTAGACTGAGTTACTTCTCTAAATATTCTTTGCAAAGAGGGGCCAAGGTTTTCACTGTTTTCCCTTGAACACCCCTTCCTCCCAAGTGATTGGTCCAAGAATATTATTGCAGGTTCCAGGGGAAAGGTAATTATAATTAAGGCTACACAATGCTTTCCATTTAGAGTCTACTCACAATTGTTAGTTCATTTTGAATGGGAAAATTCAAACTTACAATGTCATTTACAGAAGAAAAAAATACAGCTTTTTTTCCCCCCTATTTTTTGAGAGAATTACTAGTACCCCCATGCTGAAGAACAGGATTTGATATTCTGCACCAGATAATAAAGATATGAGAGAAGCAACTATCAAAAGAGCATGCTCCTGCAAGACTCTCAAATCTTTTCCTAACAAAGCCTTGTTAAAATTCAGCAGGTACATACTTTGAGGATTCAACATATGCCACGTCAAGGAGCTGGACAAGGCTTTTCCTTGCTGTTCTTTTCCCTGGCAGAGGATGACTACTATACCATGAAGCCAAAACCATGAGGCAGGGGACTGGCTCCCCTGTTCTCTCTGTGCTGTGACTGGGGCCAGAGCCCAAACTCTGAACAGGAGAAGAAAGAGGCAGCCATACATGCCACAGAGGAGAAAGGAGGGAAATATTCAAGCAAAAGTGTAGTAAAAAAGAGGAAGATGAAAAAGATCATATGAGAGAGTTCTCGGATTCTGACTAGGGTGTTGATCAGAAAGAAGTCTGAAAAGAGCACTTAGGAAGAATTTGGAGAAATGAGGTCCAGAAAAATGAAACTTCTGCAGTCAGCTAGAGAACATTCACTTGCAAAATATGAACTCAAACATCTGACCCCAGTGAACCAGACAGAACTGGTTCACATAGTGTGAGGCTATATTACAAAACAACTGCCAGTTATACTTAGTTTGTCCATGTAGAAGTCTGAACCTCAGGACCTTCCAGAGTGCAAATAAAGTGTGCATGGCTTACCTTTATTTTTTTTCCTTGGTTCAGGTCTTTAAAACCTGGGACTTGCTTTAAAGATACATTATAAAGTTAAATTCTGTGAAATTCAGAAGTTATATTAGAAAAGCTTGGATTTTCTAATATAAAAGCCTTTTCAACTACTGTTTGATATTTTGCCCACAATGATTGTCTATAATCCTCCTTCTCCTTCCAGAAGGATGGTTAGAAATAGACCTTAATTCTAAAAGGCTCCAGCAAGGTGTCCAATAGCATTGACTCTCATTACATCTTGTAGGCATCTCTCTCCATTTTGTTTTCTTTTCCTCTGCACACTGTGGCTATTAAAAAACCTCAAACCAGTAATTTAGTTTTAGAAAACAAAATGGATGGCATTTCAATGCTCCAAAACTGGACCTTACTGTTACTTAATGCCCAGGCTCCTATCAGTAAATCAGGTGATGCAAATCATCTACAGTTTCAACCTCAAAATAGAGATGTTAAGTTTCTAAAGAGCCATAGAATGATGTAAAAATCTATATTTGAAGTCAGGCTCACCTTATTTAAGTTTTGGCTGCACTGTGCTTATACTTTTAAATGAAAAAAAAGAAAAGGTGGAGAAGGTCAGATGGGCTGGGAAAAAATGGTTAGAGGAGAACTTGTGCCTCCTCTTCTGTGCAAATTCTCATGTGCTGCATCTCTTGCCACAAGCTCACAGGGGCAGGGTGAAAGCTGGGAGGTGGGTGAAAGGCACAGAGAGATTTGCACATGGATCATCTCTGTCCATTTGCTCCTCCTTCCTAGGCCATGTGGCAATTACAGCTCTGGTGTTTGATACAGGCTCTTCCCTGGCCAAGGTCCACCTCAACACCCAGAACACATGAAAGTCCCTGATTAAAGAGCTATTACAGCTATTCCTCCTCCTCAACTCACTCATTTTTAAGCAAAGCTGTCCTCAAACAGCTCTTTAAAAAAGGAGATATTTTCTTCATAATTGGCTCATCAAAAGCCCAATACTTGCTGTCCAGATAATTCATTCTTTGAACCTGTGCTTCAGTGAGATTTTTGATAGGCAGTTTATCTAAAATACCCTGAAATATCCTTAAGCATTTCAAGTGGAAACAGTGTATCTCACATTGAGTAAAATTTTGTATTCAATGTCAGAAATATGTGGCAGGTGTTGTGTCTGCTAAGAATGATGATAAAGCTGACAGCATGGAGGATTCACCATAGACAGTGGATTTGTCATTTCCTTTGTTTGTTACTACTTTGAGGCTTTATTGGAAACATGCTCAATGACAGGAGATTCTGAGGTTATTCACTACCTACAGCCTCCAAAAGGGATCCTGTTACTGAAACAATAAAGCTAAATAGATTCAGAAAAGAAATAAAACTTTTAAAAGGAAAAAAAATCTGGTTTTTTTTACAGAGCTGCTTCATTCTGTGCTGCCCACCAGGGTCCATTCTCCCTTAACAGCAGCCAGCTCTAAAGACAAAAAAATAAAATCATGTGACAGATACTGCAATGAACTCAGGTAAATCAGTTTTGTGCCTCTCTGTCTCTTGGAATAGAGTTAACACAGAATGATAGGAAACATTCATGTATGGGTGAAGGGAAAAATAAGAATATTGATGCCTGTAAAAAGTGACTTGGAAGTGGCAGAGACATTATAAACAGTATTTTAATATGATGTGAATTACAAGCAGTTGATACAGAGGGGATGATATATTAATTTTCCTCATTCTGCACAATGCATGTCACTAAGATCAATGGAAGTCACAAACTTCTATCAAGGAAATTATAATTTGTGGAATTATTTATAGAATGGCTGCTTCAGGTACACATCAATTGCAGCATCATAATGGCCAGACTTATGACTGAGGACAAAGCCATCCATTTCATATTGTAAATGATAAAGCGTGCATTCCCATCACTGCTTCATTCACCACATTTTTCATGAGTGAAAGGAAGAACTAACAGAAGGATTCTCATACAGCTTTTTTTTATAAAGAAACAACAAACATTGTATAGTTTATCACTAAAAGACAATGATTCCACTTACAAATTAAGTCATTAAAAAAACAGCTACAGGCAGTATTTTCCAAAACAGGGTTATGCAATGTACACCAAAGCAAATATGCTGAAACTTTGGGAATCACTTCTGGATTGCTTAAAATTCTAGGGATTCCAAAGAAGCAGAAAAGCAGCAGTACACAGAAGTCAAGCATCTCCAAGCTTCTGGTGGAAAGAAAGCATGAACCTGTAAGCACATGCTTCCCTTTTCCAACAGCAAAAGCTGTGTCAGCACTGGCAGACAAAGAAAAAGTCTTACAGCTACATAGGCACTTTAATAATTTTCTTATCTTGAAATTATGGCATTTCCAATAAAGTCTGCCTTTTGAATCACCATTTACTTCTACAGCTCACTTAGTCTCACAGTAGTCTCTATCTCCTACTGTTAACTCTTGAAGCCTTTCAAAGATCAATCCAAACTGTTAGGATTCTGGATGTTAAGATTGGATTTTTCAAGTCTACTTGTTCTTTTGAAAGGCTTAAAAGAAATTTGTGGCAATCTGCACAAAGGGATTTGATTGACAAAGTTTAACAAAGTGATCTAGAGAAGATTTATTTGGGAAAAACTGCTAAAATTACAAATTAAATGGCAAATAGTTTTTCTCTGTCTGCCCTTGAAAGAAAATAAGTCATTTTAGATGTGAAAATCATTCTAAAAGCTTCTAAAAGTACTGAATGAAAATTTTAGAAATGCACAGCATTATTTTTCAGATCTGCAAAAGTAATCAAATAAAAAAGAAACTACAAAAAGACAAGTGCCATAATGGCTAGCAAACAAGCCTGTTGACCTCATTCACACAAACCTCAAAAACACAGTTGCCAAACTTCTCCCGAGTGAAATACAGGACATTTAGCTAAAACACCTTTGGAAATCAAGGGGTTTTTTCTCCTCTCCTTTGCCTATCTGCTCTTTCCTTCACAGTTTGCTGTCTCAAAATGCCTTTCTCTGTGATGCTCCTTTCTCCATCTGCAGACAGGAGCAGTGCCCAGCTGGAGGATCCCTGCCAGGCCACCCAGGCAGCAGTCCCTGCTGAATTTGTATCTCCATAACCCTGTTTTGGAAAATAGCAGCAAAGATACAAAACTCCCCCCAACCCAAAGACACATCTTAAACTGCCAGGCCAACTCTCAACAGGAGCACTGTGGGGTGAAGTGCTATGCTCCCATTTGACGTTTTTACTCTTCTGTTCTTAATTTTTGGGCTTTCATTGACAAACTCATGAGGGGAAAAGAGTATTTTGGGAGGGGAAAAGAGTATTTTGGGAGGGAAAAAGAGTAACTCACTCAAAAAGTGAGTTTGGCTGGTTTTTTTAAATTTTATTTTAAAATCTCTAGTTATGTGAACAGTGCTAGACTGATAGAAACTAACATAGTTAGAAGCTTTATTTCTTTCTTTATTATCCTGATGGTGCAAATTATTTTGTATGCTTCTGCCACTACTTGCAAAGCCTTTGCTTTAATCCTCAGACAATCCTATCACCCAAGTCAAGGTCATTGCCTCCTATCCAACACGTCTTTCATCTACTTTAGTTTAATTCTGAAATTCATATACGGGGCAAGAGCAGGATAAAGCTGTTCTCTGTTTGAAACTACAGCATAACTAATAGATTTTACATTTTTGTAATGGTGCTTCAACCTCATATACTCATTTGCTTGTTTAATTTCCAAGTATTATTCAGATTTTTTTGCCTTTACACCATTCTTTTGTGGCTCCAAATTACTGTTACCTGCAGATATAACTAAAGTGTTAATCTTGCCAACTTCAAAGCAGTCACATGACATAAACCCACTCAAAATCATTTATATTTTGATCTACAAAAATCTACTAGATTTTTTTTACTAACAAGTTCAGGGTTTTTTTTAAATTGTATTTATGTCTGTGAAAATTTTCCAATCAAATCTACTCTACTCAATGCTATTCTAACATTATGGTGATTTTATGTAATTAATTAGTTTTCCTGTGTCTGGTAACTTACTGTAGCTTACACACTTTTATATTTATGGGAGACATAACAGAACAAAAAAAGCATTTGAAATGCCAACAAATGAAATTTAACACAGAAAACTCAGAATTCATTAATGATAAAACATGGAGTTACGAAAGACTGCATAAAACTCATTCACTCACTGAATTACTACAGAGACTGAGGGATTTATGCAAGGTACAATACATCCAAAATTATACAGCTCAGTTCAACACACCACATCTCACTGCATTAGCAGCACCTTGTGAACTAAACCATCTTGGCTCATTTACTCTTTATAAAATTACCTTTTTACTTTAGAACAGCTATCTTTGCCAAAGAACAAAGGGTTTATGTGGGTAAACCTACAGTATTAATCTACACATTAAACACCTATTTTGGCAATAATAAATATGAAGGTCCAGAATTACCCATTACAGACTGTAAACATGATTGTTTACTTATTATGATCTTTACAAATCCAACGTACAAAAAATTCGTGTTTCACAAAAGTCCAAAATCTGATTCAGTTACTTCTTTGCAGGCTGACCAAAATATTCTTTATTAGTTTTGCAGTGACCTTTGCTATATGTTATTCTAGTGTTGCGGATACACATTTTAAAACTCCTATAGACAATATGATTAAAACTGTTATGATATGATTAAAACTATATGATTAAGCTCATTAAAACCAATGATGAAAGTTTTTTTAGATAATCTAGCATCTGGATTAATTTTATGATCAAAACTTGTTTGCTCAATAAGGTTTTTTATTCATCAAAGACTCAGGTAATGAGAAATCTTTACATCTTTTAATTACACATTCCTGATAACATCAGCCTCAATTTCTGCATAGTTGCAATTTAGAATAAAACATGTTTTATTTAACTTCTTCTAAAGCACAGTAAATATTTTATCAGATATTAATGGCAAAAACCACCAGATCAAACCTACTTGGATGTTTCTTTTCAATAACACAGACTAGTAAGAATTGCCATCTATAACAAATGTTTCTTTTGCTTTCTCAGTGTTTGTGTAAATGTTGAACAAATGATTTAATGACTATGCAAATGTTTTTAAAAACACCCTCAAAACTGAAATATAACTTTTTTTTAAAATCAACTGCTGTTCAGACTGCTGCTCAGATTCTACAGTCAGTGAGCTGACCCTTGCAAGGTTTCACATAACTATCTCACAAACTGTTAACTACTGATAAAACACACAGCCACAAAGACCCTGCACTCCAGAGGTGACTTACCAGCAGTTGGGCAGCTGCTCAGCCAGGCTTGGGCTCTACTGAGCATTTAGAACCAGCCTTAGACTCTCTGTGCTGACAGTCCTGGCCTAGCTCAAAGTGCATGGACCCCCACCTACCTCCTCATGCAATCCAGTGCCCGAATGAAGAAGTCTTTGTGTAGCTGGTGTTCGTCCCTCAGGATGGAGCACTGCTCCAGCGTCACTGACATGGATGTCCTGTCTTTGGCACTTTTGCAGCAGGTGAAGCGCACTCCTTTCAGCTTCCGGCAAATCTGAAACACAGGCAGGCCCCACAGGCTAGCCCTTCTCCACCAGGCAGGCTGTGCAGCCCCTACAACTCTGCAAGCCCAGAAAGTGCATCTAGAGAGCTACAGCATTTTTCAAGAAGAAAGCACCTATTAAAAGTCAGTACCGGTGCATTCAATTCCTGAACTTGAAATAGGATTTTTATAACTATAAAAGAAATTTTTTTATAACTATTAAATAAACAATTCTTTTTTCTCACTTAATCTAGCAACCACCCTGTTCAATGAAAGTTTAATTGTCTGAATACCTAATGAATAAAGAAAAACCTTGATAAGTCTTAACTCACAAACATGAACGCAGCAGACTAACTTCTTGTGAAGGTATGGAGTCAGACACATCTGAACTTAGATAGTTTTTATTTTCAATAGGTAAACTGTTCAATGCATGACTTACAATTAATAAAGTTTAACACAAATGACTGCCATGGACTGTCTACTTTCACTTATACTTTGAAAAAGTTATAATGCATAAAGGAAACGTGACATTTTGGAGGATGATTTCTCCCCTTAAAAATCAATCTGTGGTTGTACTATTACGTTAGTTTATACTTTGATTTCAAACAATATTTTACTAGAAAAAGAAAATTTTTTCTAGGAGAAGGAGAACTGCTGTGCCCAAGTGTGGGTCTACCTTTCTCCAGATATAATTTGTCCTGAGAAAAGGTAATACTTTGCTTACTCCTATCCCTGGAGAATCATAGGTAAAACTGTATGAAACCTCAAAATATTTGTGAGAATAGGTTAAGGCAATAAACTACAGCAGTAATCACAAAAAGGAACTTCCCACATTGGCTATCATGGGAGAGCTCGCAGAAGGAACAGGAACATGATCTCCACAATGTCAATTCAGCAAATAAGTGTTTCTTCATCTGTTAATTGCATTCTCAGAAATTCTATTAAATCAATAAATACTATTAAATTCTATTAAAATCAGAAAATACTTAGAGCCTTTAAGGTCTTTGTGATACCATGGTGAGGGCAATCTCAAAAGTTTACTTTAGGAAATCAATTAAGGGAATCTTACTTAGAACCCAAAGAGGTACAGGATTGCGAAGGAGAACCTATGAGTGTTTCTTCCATCCTGTAATTTAAAATTTTATAAGTTAAATCTGTTTAAACATTTGAACAGTTGCACTGGGATTTAAAACAAATACTGTATGATAATTTTCTTAAATAATGGTGTGAAAGAAGTTAACTGTTTCATTGAAGAGATCAATTCTCTTTGCACTAGTATCTTTGGAAAGCCATTATTCATGGGGGCTATTTGATGAGAATGAATCCTAAAAAAAATTTAAAATATAAAAAAAATAATTTAAAAATAAAGTAAAAATATCCCAGGTAATTATTCTGGACTCTGATGTAGGGAGACATAGGAGGAGAAGAAATAGACAACTTATATTAAATTTCTTCTTACAGTCCAATTATATCAGGGACTACATGCAGGTACAGATACATACGTGGAATCTCATACACCTACTGCAATAAAAAAGTGATATTGCACAGCTACTGCACTGAAAAAGTTTTTTTCTTACATCTTTCTCAATAAATAAATGGTATATACTGTAACAGTGTGTAGATCACTGGAACCAGAAAGACACATTTCAGAAAGTTAAAGTAAGGGAACCTAAAAGAAATAAAATTCAAGTGAATGAAAAACCTGAAACACTTTGTATGTCCAAAGAATGCTTTTTACCCATAAAATTATTTTCAGGGAACCTCGAATAGATGGCAAAATACAACTTTCTATACCCAAAGATTTAGCACATTCTTTTGTAACTAATTTTATACTGTGTCTTTTACTTTTTTTAAAAGCAGTGTTTCATAGTAATTGCAAGACTGGTACTGCAAGAAACACTTATATTTTTCCTTACAAAGGATTTATACTGCAATAGCATGTGATAATATTTATTAACCACATGACAAAATGTTATTAGTAATATGAAAGTTACAGCAGTGTTATTAATACAAAGATACAGTTAAGATTGTCTTTTCCCTGGTGTTAATAAAAAGTCATGGAAAATGTTACTAATATTTTTGTATCAAATATTTATTTGCCATGAAGGGTATATACATTTGAAAGACTCCCAAAACACAAAGCCTTGCTTCACTTTCAGGAGATACCAAAAACTCCCTGCTGGTATAAGGGGGCAGAGATACCAAGGGTACTTTTCTAAATATAAGACAACTACGTGGCTGAATTCCACATTCCTGAAAAGCTTGAGCTCTTTATAAACATCTAAGAGTTGTTTTCCTGGCCTTTTTTTTTTTTAATATGAATGGCAAACCCCACAGAACTGGGAAACAGAAAGGAATTATGGGGGAAAAAGTAAAATAAGTATTAATCACTGTTAGATAAACAATTTTCTTTGTGTTCTCCCTGTGTCTGATTGTCTGTCCTTTGCATGTTTTTTGCAACAGTTATTTGTGAAATTAATTCAATTACAGAAAATCAAAAGTTGAATGCAGCAGTAGCAAAAAAAAAAAAAAAAAGCCAGAGCAAGCAGTCATGTCCCACATCATACCTCAAGGACACTAAAAAAAAGAGAAATGATTCTGAGTAATTATGTATTATCAAAGAATGGATACGAAACAAATCACTTAAATTCTAGCACAGGTTCCACCAGTTTAAAAAGTGAAAAAAAGAAATTGTCTACTATTTAGGTGGAGGAAGAAGAGATACATTTATGAGTGGAATGAGTGACTATGAGAATGAGTATGTTAAAAACTATTACAGCTCATCTGCCTCCTTTAACCAGTGAGTTCTCCAATCATATCCTTAAAATACACTGCATTTACAATATCAGCAAGCTTATGAAAATGAGTTAATCATTAGTTCATCAATTTCTTTGAAACAACAGAGCTTACCGTTGCAGCCAGCCACACGATTTCTACATTCTTTCTCTTTTTGGCCTGGATATTTTGATGAAGACTTTCTAGCAATCCCTTCAAATCATTTTGTTCTTGAGAAGGTGGTAAACCTGGAAAAAAAGGATGATAAAGTTGCTCATTTTGATAAGTTTGGTGATATGGTTGTCCTGACTAAAGAATGCTCATGGTAAAGAACAGGTCTATTATTTACAGCCTTGTTTTGGAACACAGGATGGAAATTACCAGCTAAATAGTTAAGGAATAAGCAAACCTTATGTCTTTCTGAGTATTGCTTTGTCCTCCCTAAGCTCTTCACATGGAAATTTAAAGTATTTTCAACTTTTATCTTATAAATGGATGGCGAAAAACAGAATCAAATCTCTGCTGTACTTCTGTTCATCAGCTATTACAGACATTCAATGAAAATCAGAAAATAACCACGAAAATTGAATGTATTAAATGTATTACAATGTGCTTTTATGGGATGATTTTTTTTTTATTTTAAAGTCAAAAATTTTGGTTTTGTTTTCAAATTGAAACATCTAATTATTGTTTTGAAATGTGCCTTAGATTTTTATATAATGTAACATAAGGGTTAAACAGCACTAAGTATCCCCTCTAAAAAGTAACCAAGTATATTTCTCCTGAAATTAAGTGGGGCTTTATTTTGAAGTAGAAAATAATTTCAATTTTACTTAAAATCCAAAATTTTACCTGCTTGTTCTGGGTATGGCATTTCAGCTGAAGTTTAATTTATCCTACATCTCTAGCAAAAATTCAAGAGTAGGCAATTTAATTTCCCCCTCTGTTTCACATGTATATAGAGGAGTGTTTTTTCTAATGTTACATTTATCTTCACTAGTTTTGAAAATCAATAAAAAACAAGCAGAATCTGTTTTCTGAAATTATTTCTTCTCATGGTGGCAAATTAAAAATAATTTTAATTATCATTACCACCAAAAAACCGGCTCAGAATCAAGTGAAACAAAGTGAAACTAAATTGATCGATGGATACAGTTTCTTCAAGCAGGGAAAGTAAATTTTCCATCCAGTGAGGGAAAAAACCCCCCACAACCTAGGCCCCAAACCCAAGCCCAAAGACTTATACTCAATTGAAAGAATAAAAATGAGGGAAGTATTAATGAAAGTCAATATCCATTCTCCTAACATGATCCAAGTTGGAATGATTCCTCTTATCAACAGGTTTTTACCTTTTACATCTAATAAATTCTGTAGTTTCCCTTATCCATGATTCATAGCAAGAAGTAATTTAAATATATTCAAAAAGAGCTAAGTTGCTTCACTCATACTGTGCTGTCTAAAAAATCCCACAAACAACAAAAAAAGACAAAGGGAGGAAAATGTACCTCCAACCTAGTTTTGCAATAATTTTAATGTGGATTGTTTCAACTGTGTATTACAAGTTCTGATTGTACACTTAGATAATGCAGAGCACATAAAAACATATCACACTCTGCTAGACTATTACCCTTATGGCTGCATCTGTTTCTTTAAAATGCAGAGCACACAATGACAAAGATGCTTTGAGATTATGCAAATGTATCACTAAAGAATTTATTGCTTCCAGGCAGCTTTCCTTTGATTCACAGCAGAAAATGCGACATTTCAGAGGGGTGACTTCATCACAGGTGAAGCAAGTCTTCTAATTTATAGGACTGCCAAATGAGTTGCACCTTGACTGGAAATGATCAATTGCTTAAACTCCTTGGGTCCCCCACAGTATTAAACCACCAAATCAGTCTTATAGGTTATAAGGGGGAGGAGCTTGGAAGCACCAAGCAGCCTTGTTCTTTTCAGTTAATTATGTACTACTAAACAACAACCTTACATTTTTGGACCCTTAATATCCTTAGCATTTCTATAAAAGTGGTACCATTTTGGTGCTTCAATCAGAGCTATATTTGGTCAGCATTTTTGGAAGGAATCTTTCTGGGAACACACTCTTATTTTCAGTTTCTGCTAAAAGAATTCAAGAAGTTAAGAAACGAGTAAATGACGAAGTGTATGTTTATCTTAAAGAAGACAGAAACCCCGTGGATGCTTAGTTACCAGCAAGAATGTTATTGGCAAGGAGAAATACAGACACAAGAGGAAAACAAACAGCAAAGGTGGCAATACCTTTCTGGGAATGGAAAATTGAATTCTTTGAAAAGGAACATATGAATGAAGCAGCAGGCCAGGGAGGCTGCCAAGAGTGGATGCAACAGCCTGGCAAATATGGCTGCAAGTCCTCAAATTCTGTTGGGCTTTATGAGCGCTGTTTGGAACTAGCAGCTTTGGGAACACAGTCCTACATTTATTTTGTAGCACAGATTTGGCACTACAGGAAACTATCTGGCTAGTTGGGACAAAACCATCAAAGAGCCATCAATATTGAATGCCTCTCACTTGGCCCCAGCACCAGGGCTGCTGCCAGCCTCGTATGGAGGTCTGTCTTCCAGAGATGGGGGAACAGGAGAGGGATTAAAGTCCTCCCACAAATGAACAAGTTTGAGAGCTTCACTTTTTTAGCAGGGGGCAGGTTTAAAAGGCACATTTCTCCAAGGCAAAAGAGTGATTCCGTATACTGGCAGGGAGCTACTGGGAAGGGCAGTGGAACCAAAAGCTGCTTTGTGTTCCATAAAAAATTGTATAAAGAAGAGATTCAGTTCTTAAAGGTAGAGAAAAAAGCAAGCAAGTTATAATAACCTGAAAAGATATGATGAACTAGACAAGATGAGTTCTCAAAAGCCCTCACAGTCTGAAAGAAGTCCAGGAACAGTGTGGCTCACTAGTAATCCTGCAGGAAGGCAGTACAAGTTTAAATTCTGTTAATGAAAAGCAGCCAATACTATCTGCATGCAAATTTTTGCTTTTATAAAATAAAATCCATTTCTGAGGTAGCAGATCAACCTTAGTCCTAACATGGATGAGGTTAGTTTTTCGAGGATATTTTCTTGGCAAGATTCCCCTAAATTAATCACCCAACTTGTTGTCTGAGTTTCTCTGTAGACATCCTAGAAATACTAGGTCTGTGGGTGGATGGATGGGCATCCTGCCCACCATTTAGGAAGAGAGCTTTTGTTTCTGTCAAAATAATTAACAAATTAAAATCATCCTGATATAAGAGATAAACATGTATTCATACGCATGTGATCTTTCAAAGCTTTACATAGTACTTAAAAAGCAGGCTGTTAAATCTGCAACATTTGGGACTATAGTTTGGGCATTAAAACTAACAGGATTAGATTGATGCAAATGTTTTTTTCAGTCCTTGCTTTTGGCAATCAGAGTAACAGCATAATAATGTTTATGATTCTAATACGTAATTTCTATAGACATGGAATACAGGGCCTATTCTAATGGAATCTTGTTATTCATATAACAATGATGTGCCTCATTGCTTGTGTTTGCATCTGCAGATTTCTCAGTGGTTCACCAAACCTCAACACATTTTCAGAACAAGAACAGAGGGTATGACTGAAGCTGATGAAATTTCCCACCAAGTATTTCTGTACAAATATATTAGGTACAGACTGTCCTTCACATGAAATATTAAGAAACTTATTATTTTAATAACTTAAAATATCTGTTCAGTTCATCATTCCTCTGTTTCATTTTCTCTGTAATTTCTGCTGTGGCACTGGGCCTGAAATCACTCTTGAGATCGGCAGGGTCGTGTACAGATACAAAATGTTTAAATTTATGAAACAAGTTATGGAATTCTGCTAATATTACTGCCTTATAACCTTTTCAAAGTTTTTCAAAACCATCTGGACATCACATTATTTTGTACTCACAATCAGCAGGCATTTTTTCCGTAAATAACTTGTAATATTCTTTGAGAAGTTCTAAGTTTTCCTGGTTAATGTTTTCCTGCAAACTGGTATCTCCAAACCTATGAAAATACACAATAAATTATGAAAAAAAACCCAAAACCCACAAACCAAAAAAAAAAGATAATTATCCTCCATAACTATTTCTTTGCATAAAAAATAGGTTTTATATTATATATTTGGTTTTATATTACTTATTTTATAGTGCTGAATGCATTAGATTTTGTCAAACATGCAGTAGTTAAGTTCTTGTATGCTTTGGAACTAATTTTTGGAAATGAGATCATCACTTATACATACTTCTTCCAAAAGTTTATTAACAAAGCAATCTATTTACAAACATGCAATAAGACGCTTATTTTTTTTGCCCTCACAAATCCTGAATAAATGGAAAGGCACTTTGGGGGAATTCCAAATGGTACCATAGGCACAGAACACGAACTCCTCCATCTCTTAGTGCTACTGTTGCTTAAGCATATGTCATGGATTGTGAAATCAATACTATTCTATTTACCATCTGTATGGCAGTTGTCTTCTGTTAAGTGGGCAGTTTTCCTTATCTCTTCCACAACCACTCCTCCCTCCAGGGAGACATCTGCTGATAACAGGCTATTGAATGTCAATGCATGACTGGTAAGAACTTTAACATCCCATTGTGAAATGCTCCACCCAGAGGGAGGAGCCAAGCATTCCTACACAGATATAGCTGGGAATCTGGAGAGACAAGACAGCTCTTGCTGGGTTTTGCTCAGAAAGAGAACTCCCCCTTCTCAACTGGATCAGCAGAGGAAGATCTTCACCTTTCCTTCAATAGGATTTTCCTGCTCCAACAGAACCACACCTGAGGACTGAGTCCAGGAAGATTGCAGCCACAATTCCAATTGGACTGAGACTACACCCTGACCAACCGGGTGTCAGGTTGAGTTCTGACTCTGTCTGTGTTGTTTTAATCTACTGCATTTGTTTATTTTATATTTTTATATATATTTTTTGCTTCCCTAGTAAAGGACTGTTATTCCTACTCCCATATTTCTTGCCTGAGAGCCCCTTAATTTAAATTTTATAGCAATTCGGAGGGAGGGGGTTTACATTCTCTATTCCAGGGGAGGCTCTGGCTTTCCTTAACAGACACCTGTCTTCCCAAACCAAGACAGCATATTAATTTCTATAAGAGCTGGACAATATGGAAGTGACACAAGATGGAAGAGAAGCTTTTCTACAGACTAACTATAGCTATAAAACCAAATATCCTTCTTTCTAAGATAAGATTTCTACAACAGCCACATTTCATATGCAAAGAAAATGAATCTCACGGTATTACAGGAGATCTGATTGTAAAGACAAGAATGTCCCCATGGCAGTTAGGGACAAGTTTTTGCAATTCATCTTTAGAATAGCTTTGAAATAGAAATGGAGGAGTACAGGAAGAGAGGCATAGGCAGGTAAGTGAGAAACTCAGGTAGAGAGAAGGGGACACAGATCAGAAGATACCAAATATACTGCTATATTGTGTACAAGGGAAGCAAATATTTCAGTGGGCCAAAGGGAGAAGATGTGACTACTTCCTCAGAAGCAATGGCTGCAGTGTCACATGAGAACATTTCTTTTAAATCAGAAATATTGCCAAGTGTATTCTATCAAAAACCAAATAAAAAATACGTTTTTCTTCTTATAGATTAACATTTCCTAGAAATGTGTCACAAAAATGTTTTTATATTCTCATATTCTTTATCCCACAAAACCCTCCATATTTTTAGCCAAAAATCATGTGCAGTGTTTTCAGTCTCAAAAACAAATGTGCAACTTTATGAGTTAAGCAATATTTTGAATTAAGGCAAAAGCAGACTGTAATTGCATGCAGAAAAGCTGCTTCTGCATTGAGCTTATTTGCTTGGCAGATGTTAGTACATATCCATATTTATAGATATGTGGCTATTATGTTTTCTCTCGTGTCTTTCTTTGTGCACAATGTAAAATGACCACTGGGAACAATACCTCCTGCCACTTCACTTGCAATCCAGGCATCTTTTCATGCCAACTCCTCTAGGTAATCAGGCTATTTCTAAACCTTGTCAAAATTTTTCCTCAGAAAACCTTTCTGTCTGTTTTCCTCAGAACATCCATAACACTCAGTTCTTCCCACCTATCTCACACATGTAAGCTCCCACCAGCTCGCTTCTTGGTTACCACTTCATGTCTTATCTCTTATTTTTTGAGTGTCCCACTCAGAACTGTCATGACTGATTTTGTTGGTTTTGCACATTATGAGTTTGGCCATGTCACTCCTCTCAGAGCTTTCCTCTTTATGGCATCAAGAATAACCTATTTTCTTTTTCATGAAGTTCCCAAGTTCTCTAACCAACTATCCAACTCTTTCACCACTAAAATGCCAATATTTACTGTCTTCTGATTCATGCTATGTCTCCCATTTCAATTTTCTGCCTAAATTTTCTCCCATATCACCACTCAACTTGGAAAAGTGTCCCATAAGCATTCACAAAGCTACCAGATGGCATTCTTTAGAAGACTTCTTTAAAAGACTTATTTTACTTGGCTGATTACAATGAGCAGGAGGTGAAACTCCTGTGGTGCTTAACTTCTTGCCTGTTGTCCAGGGTAAGATTCACTGTCTCCCTCTATTACTCCAGCCACAGCTTTGCTATAAGTTTTTGGCTTATAGCGAATGCAACCTAAAGATAAGTATTATGTATTTTGGATGCTCTGCTAATAAAAGCAGCTAAAAGAAAAAGAGTTTTAAAAAGTAGTTGTCTGTATTGTCATCTTAACTTTTATCTTGCAGTTTTAGCACTGCACAAACATGGTAATTTAACATGACCAACAGATACCCTTCTCTTGGAAGAGAAAACCAATACCTTGGTGAAACTTTGACTATTATTATACTAATTAATTAGTTTCCAGCAATCTGTTGCAGAGGAGTACTAATAACACATCAGAACTTTATCAGCCTTCACACTTCTATACTAATACATTCCCTATTATTAACTACCATTTCACAACCCTGGAAAAAAGCCCTAAAAAACGGAGACAATTTTTCTAGCTTATCACTTGTCCAGACTCTTCAACCCCATCTTTAAGATACAAGAATTTTGAATTTTCAAACTTGTTTGAGAATTTCAAAGTACTGCATAGAAACAAAATTCTGCATCTGTGAAATAGAAATCCATTTTGCATCTGTATCCAAGAGAAATGTGACACCGACTCTGTGAAATGAAGCCCTGCTCATGGTCTTATCCTCATCTGGACTTTTTCATTGTTCTACATTGCTTCATAGCTTGTGTTTATTTCCTTTAATACCTTTGAAAATACACACTGAGTCAATGTGAGATTGTCCAAGAGCAAACAACAAAAAAGATTTATTTCTAATCCTAAGAGATGTCCTGTACCAGCATGGAGTACTTGGACAGAAAATTAAACATGACTTTTTCTTACCTCTCTGCCAGTGTTTGCTGTTCGTTGATTCCAACATTAAAGAGCACTGGATACATGCGAAGCAGTTTTCCTTCTTTAATCTCTTGTGGCAGCAGCTCAAACATCTTTGCTGGAAGCTGGACCTCTATAATGTAATGTTCACTAGGAAAAATAAAAACAAGAATAAGGATGGAGTTCTTGATTGGTCTGCTTAAAATAATCTCCCTAAATTATAGAGAATGTGAATCCCTTTTTCCCTTAATTGAACCATAAAAAGAATGATTCAGCTTGCTTGTTTTAAGAGCATAACCAAGTTATATGAAGAAGGGCAGGTATAACTGTATATAACTGTAAACTAACTTCTTTACTGAAGTGAAAATAGGACTAAGGATGAAAGCAGCAAAAAAGTCCTCTGCTACCAAAATATCAATAAGAATACCTCAACTCTTAAAATGCATCTTGCTGAGTTACAAAAACAACTTACTTCCAAAGTCACAACTTGATCTGGTATCCACTCTAAAAGTAATATGAGCAAAAACATTTCATAAAAACCCAAAGTAAAACTTGCATTTTCTTCAGTGGTTGGATTTTCTCCCTGAGGGTAGAAAGCATCACCAACAACAAAATGGTCTCTGTGAAGATAATAACTGAAGGCTCATCATACAAACATGAATCCTGTTTTAAGAGAAGCGATATGATATATAGCAGTTCTGGGCTTATATTTGCGTTTGGTCTGACTTCATGAAAAATGTGCTACTTTGGCTGCCAGTCCAAATTCTGATCACATGGAAGCCCCAAGTTGGATTCCACCTGCCTTTGAGAACTAGTGCCTGACCCCACAACAGAAACAATGGGATGATGTTATCTTAGCTTTTATTAGCTTTCTTTTCATTGTTGGAGCAACCAATCTAAATTTAAAAAAAAAGAACAGACTAGAAGAAAACCCATTTGTTTTCAGGATCTGGTATTTTAATCAGAGAGGGCTGACTGATAATGGAGGCTGAAATTTTCACTCCTGCAGAGAACATTTGAAATAATGTCACCAGCAACAACGGGTGTTACAGCAACAGAAGGAAAGGAAGATCTATCCTGCCTACAGAAGTCAGGCCAAGGAAGTCACTCAAATTTTGCATGTAAATTTAAGATGGATAATTGTTTGCACCTATGTAAATAATCATGAAGTCCCTCCAATTCTTCAATCGCGTACTTGCTAAAGAATAAAAATGCCATCCAGATTACTCTCTGGAGCATTTGAGTGAGAAAAAGACAAAACCTTGAAGAAAAATGTCAGTTTCTGCAGTAGCTCTGACACCTTTAGCAAGCTTGAGGGATGACTGGCACCAGCTCAAGTGTTTGGAAAAACAGATTCCACTTGCAAGAGCCAGTGGTCATGTTTAAACTTTATCCTGCTCATATATCTGAGAAAAAAGTAAAATGGATCCAGTGCAGACCTGTGACGGCAATATAATTGCATTCAGCAAGGGCAGCAACATCTGCTTAGTACAGGCTAGAAGTGGCATGCAATCTTTGAGCAAATGCCAGATGTTCCCCACTGAGAGGGAATATCAGTCCTGAGTGGAGAATACATGTCTCAGGGAGGGGGGATGAAAACCAAAACAGTTCTGCTTCCCAGATAAGTTTGTGTTTTGTTTAATTAATTCACCCATGTGAAAGAGAGAGTTAGCAAAATGGTTAGCAAAGAATGTGGTTCCCATGACCTCTGCATAGCAGCATTAATTCTCAGCCTACCTGAGAGCCCTCTTGGCTGCTACCAGAACACTCCTGTGATGGAGTGCTTTGATGAGCTTGAGAAGAAATATTGCTTTAGTCTAATTCAAAGAACATGTGCTACAGAACCAAACTGCCACCAAATCACTGCATTGTTACATTTCACTACTCCCAAAATTGCTACAAATCTCTGCATGTGAAAGAACACTGAGAAATGCTGATTTTTAGGCATGATAAACTAGTATCAGAACAATTTGAGACTTCCCCCCTTGTCTTTTTTTTCTTTTTCTTTTTCAAAACACTTTTTGAAGTCTCAGAGATAACCCTTGGTAACTTTAAAAAGTATGTTACCAATTGAACAAAGAAAACAATGCATTTCTGATTGTGGAAGGAAAAGGCCATAAAGTTATGACAGAGCTGTCTAGAAAGTCCAGGAGTAGTACTGAAGTTAAGTGGAGGCAAAAAAAGAAACAATTCCAAATACTGGAGGACTGGAGGAAATCTGGAGGACTTGTTTGACATCAGTTTGCCAAAGATCTTGCAGGTCTATGATTCTACTTAAAGAAAAAAAAAAAACAAAACATTAAATTTTATTGTCATATGCTTTCTCTCTTTCATGGCTAGATTCAGTGCAGAGCTATCAGGCAGGAGATGGATTAGGTGGGTACACCATTTTCCAATGAGATGGAAAAATCAGTACATAATTTTTAACATTTAATGACCTTTCAGGAAAACAGAGTGGAGAAAGAAAGCATGTGTT
This sequence comes from Urocynchramus pylzowi, assembly GCA_013397555.1. Lineage (NCBI taxonomy): Eukaryota > Metazoa > Chordata > Aves > Passeriformes > Fringillidae > Urocynchramus > Urocynchramus pylzowi. The sequence goes on along the minus strand of VZRH01001406.1, from coordinate 60,609 downwards.
TTAAGAGACTAAATAATAAATCTTCATCTATTTAAGAAGATACTGTATAAATTTAGGTCTTAGATATTTAAATGTATATGATTTGCCTAAACAGGACTGCTTAAAAATATCCCTCTCTAACTTTCTTTGCATTATTCTCTAATATTTGTTATCATCACTTATGAAGATAGACAAACACCTGTAATCCTAGAATAGAAGGTAGAATGCTTCTAAAAGGTACCCCCCACATGGCTGGGGGTCATGGATCCTGCAGCTGGTTTGAGTTGGCTGAAATTGCACACCTTTAGCTAATTGCAGTAAACCCAAAACAAGTAATTTACTTGTTTACAATGGACTTTGCTTTGTAAATGAAAAAACGTCAGTCATAGCAACTCAGCTTGGAGGTTCTTTACCCAGCTCTTCTTTCAGCTGACTGCAATGTTTTAGATCACTTCAGTGCAGCTTTAAGTGCTAGTCCAGTCTTGGGCTCTCTTGAAAACAAGGTGTAAGAGACTGTGATATCTCAAAGTTCATGTGCACAATCATAGAATGGTTTGGGTTGGAAGGGACCTTAAAGATAATCTAAATTGAACTCCTCTGCCATGGGCAGGGACACCTTTCACCAGACCATGTCGCTCAGAGCCCCATCCAACTGGGTCATGAACACTTCCAGGCATGAGGCACCAACAACTTCATAGCACAATCTGTTTCAGTCCCTCACCACCCTCAGAGCAAAGAATTTCCTCCTAATATCTAATCTAAACCTCCCCTCTTTTAGTTTGAATCCGTTCCCCCTTGTCCTATATCTCCATGTCCTTGTAAAAAGTCCCTCTCCAGCTCTCCTGAAACCCTGTTTGGTATTGGAAAATGCTGTAAGGTCTCTCTGGAGCCTTGTCTTCTCCAAGCTGAACAGTCCCAAGTCTCTCAGCCTGTCTCCACAAGAAATGCTCCAGCCCTCTGATCATCTTTATTAAGCCCTCTGGACTCCAATAGGTCCACATCCTTCTTATGTTCTTATATGTGGTCCCAGAGCAGCATGCAGTACTGCAAGTGGGGTCTCATGAGAGTAGAACAGAGAGGGAAAGCCATCTCCCTTGACCTGCTGGTCACACTGCTTGTGATGCAGCTCAGGATACAGCTTTCTGAGCTGCATTCTAATAAATGAACCCATCTAGTTGATCTAGGAAAGCCAGTAGACGTAACCATTTTAGATTTCAGCAAAGCTTTTGATATAGTCTGTCACAGCATACTTCTGGACAAAATGTCCAGCACACAGCTGGATAACCGTGTTATGCGATGGGTGAGCAACTGGCTTATGGGTCAGGCACAAAGGATTATAGGGAATGGGATGACACCAGGCTGATGTCCAGTCACTAGTGGGGTTCTGTCAGGCTCTGTCCTTGGCCCTGTGCTCTTCAACATCTTCGTTAATGGCCTGGATACAGAACTCAAAGGAATGCTAAGTAAGTTTGCTGATGATAGTAAACTGGGAAGAGTTGTCAACTCCCTTGAGGGCAGAGAAGCCCTGCAGAGACTTCAACAAATTAGAGAGATGGGCAATCATCAGTTGTAGAAAGCTCAACAAGGAAAGGGCCAGATTCTCCATCTGGGATGGGACAACCCTGGATGCATGGACAGACTAGGGAATGAGAGGCTGGAGAGCAGCGCTGTACAAAGGGCCCTGGAGGTCCTGGTTGATGGAAAGTTGAATGTGAGTCAGCAGTGCCCTGGCAGCCAGGAGGGCAACCCTGTCCTGGGGGGCATCAGGCACAGCACTGCCAGCAGAACAAAGGAGGCGATTGTCCTGCTCTGCTCTGCTCTGCTCTGCTCTGCTCTGGGGCAGCCTCACCTCGAGTGCTGGGGGCAGTTTGGGGTGCCACAATATAAAAAAGACATGAAGCCATTAGAGAGTGTCCAAAGGAGGGCCACAAGGATGGTGAAGGGCCTTGAGGGGAAGTTGTATGAGGAGTGGCTGAGGTCACTTGGTCTGTTCAGCCTGGAGGACAGTGAGGGGAGATCTCATTGCGGTTATAACTTCATCAGGAAGGGAAGTGGCAGGGCAGGCACTGATCTCTTCTCTCCAGTGAGCAGTGACAGAACTCAACTCCAGGAGGAAACAGCCTGAAGCTGCGTCAGAGGAGGTTTAGGTTGGATGTCAGGAAAAGTTTCTTCAGCCAGAGAATGGTTGAGCAGGTTGAACTGGCTCCCCAAGGAAGTGTTACAGCACCAAGCCTTACAGAGTTCAAGAAGCATTTGAACTCTCAGGCACCGGGTGTGATTCATGGGAAGCCCTGTGCAGGGCCAGACATTGGACTTGATGATGCTGGTGGGTCCCTTCTAACTCAAAATATTTTGTGATTTTTTAAAGAATGGTCAAAACCTGCATATTTTGGCCTCTAATACAAGAATGTGAGTTCCTGAACAGTATTTCACCTCCCCTGGGTGGCTGGTGTCTGCTACCCACACCAGCAGGTCAGTGCACTGCTAGACAGTGCCACACACTTTGGATTGATTTGTTTGTGCACACAGAATGTCAAGCTCAAGCACTTCCCTAGAAAAAACAATTACAAGTGAATATGCTGACTCTTCAAGATAAGAATTTGTAGTTTGATTTTCTGTCTTGTGTTTCTACAGTCTTTTACTCTCATTTATTGAGCCATTCTATATAACAAACAAACGGATCTAGAAATGGAGGGTTTCTTAAACAATTATTAGAAATTCTAGCTAGATTTTCACCATCTTCTCTTTTTATGGTTGACTTCCAATGCTGTTTGATAGGAGCAGTCTCATCGCAGCTCTAAGAGGAATGGGACTCCTCCACATAAGCCTTATAGATTTTATTTTTTTCTGATACCAATCCCATTCAGTGAATATCTGCCAGTAAGTACAGTACAGCAATCATGGGCTGTAGCTCTTCTTCCTTAACACTGATTGCTACATCAATCCAGAATGCCTGAGGCAGCTGAAACCTCAGATCTCTTTCAGATCCAGGACCTCTTGGTGTGACAGCTCAGTGTACCACAGTAACAGCAGCAAGCCAGCAAATGTAGATGCTGGATTTTTCAGGATTTTTGACTGCTGTGATTTACAAGGGATGTATTTCTTCTGTTTTATCCACACATCATAATTATTCTTAATTATTCCCAATGTGTTGCCTATCATACTCCAGCCTTTCTGTTATTTATTTCAATCCTTTCTCAGAAAGCCCATAGGATGAGAGTGAGTCATCCAGAAAAATTAAGTAAATCAGATGTGAAAGCCCCCTTCAGAGGAAATATATATTTTCTAAAAGTTGCTGCTTTTAGATGAATTTAATTTACAGTCATCTTAAGAATAATGACACTATTAAGGAAGTGATTTCTGCAAAATAAAAGCATTTGGAGCTTCAGACTAGAACAAAAATAAAGATGATCTTGTTAACCCTCAAAGAGCCAAAATTAATGGAGTATTGCAGTTTATGTCCTGATATTCAGCGGTACTTACGTGAGATTCACAAACGATAAGTGATTTTGTGCAATGATTTCTGAGATTGCATATGTCCTGTGTGATTTTCAGCAGCTAAAAAAGACTTCCATTTTTAGAAGTGACCACTAAGTTTTAAATGCTAAGTGGCATCTGGGTTTTTTGTTTCCATCTTAAAAACAATCAAGGCCTAACTCTTGGAATTGTAATTTCATTTCTCACACTGAAATACAAATTCTGGACATTCAAAGCCAAAGTTTTTCAGTTAGAGACAACAAATAATGACCTTGTCACCTGTCTAGGATTCAGTATCTATGTGTGAATAATGCACCAGCAGCTCTGCACAACACAGACATTGTTCAGATTAATTTGTATTAGTAACTGGAACTTTTAGCTTTTCATCAGGAGAGTAACCCAGAGCTTACTGGCCTTTAGAAACCCTACTACCTCACCTTCTGAAAAGTAAAACTATTATACTTTGCATAAAATAGAATTGAGCAACAAGAAAATCATTAGCTGGGTTTCATGGGCTACAAATTAAAACTGTAGCTTTGTTTCCCAGGCACCAAGAAACAAAGTTCTTACCGTCTTCCAGTTATAATAGGCAAAAAATCTTCTGATTTGGCTTCAATTACTTTAAACATTACTTTCTGCAAATCTGAAATGCCTACAACCATATCTTCTAGCATCCCTGCTTCTTCACCTACATGAAAAGATTAAAGAGATTATTAACAGAGGTGGCAGATTGGTCACTGTATAGTTTAGAGTAAAGCAGTATGAGGATTATATTTTCCAGTCTGTGCATCTAAAAATCACAGTTCTAAATCCACATTACAGTAACCTACATAAAACCAGACCATTTTCTTGAACTGCTGACAATTCTGTGGCCTAAGTGGTAACTATGAATACTAAGCAATTCTGAAAATCAGCCTGCTCTATATAGGCACAGAATAACCTCAGAAAAGCCATTTTTGTCTATTCTGAAAGTGTTTAAAAGGCTGTCCTGCTGATGAAGGACAAAGCTTTTGAGAATAACAACAAGCATCATGCAAAATGGAGAAGATTTTGAAGCTATCTCCACGTGAGCACCTGCATTAAAAAGCCGCACAAATGCTAAATTCCTCTGCTTTAGTCAAAATCTCTGATTTGGAGAATGATTCCAATAGATCTAGTTCAAAGTGTGAAACATAGGGCAATTTCTCCCTCCAAATTTCCTTTTTAATACATATCAAATAATGGCATCTGTAACAAACTATGAAACAGTTTTCAGGCTATCTTCACATTATCAGCACTGGTGATCATGGCCAAGGCTGATAAAGGCAGTAAGTGTTTAAATCTGCTGTTTGGATTAGCTTTATAAACCTGGTATTTTGGGTCGATCTGCATGGAACAATTAGCAGGTTGTGTTCTCTGAGGAACTCAGAATGAAACAGATTTATAATTTTTGCTGCAGAATTGTCAACGCAGTATCAATGACTTCAGTTGTGCTATTATGTGCAAGTCTACTGTCTTGTAAGGACAATATTTGATTCAACAAGCCAAATTACTGGAAACAGAGCAGAGCTTAAAATAAGAACTTCCTGGGTAAACTTCTGGGCTGGGTACATAAGAAACTTTGTCCAAGAACAATACTTACTATATGTACTAAGAAGTCCTTCATATTGCACCAGCAATCCAACAGTATGAAGCTGTTGTAAAAATCCTTGATCGTGTAAACCTGTGTGCAATTTGATTATGAAACCACAGACCAATCCAGCAAGCTGTAAAGATGATTAAAACACATGCAATTAAGAGGTGTACTGTTACAAGACAAATAGTTAAAATGAGGCTTGGTATCATTATACACAGCAGAGGTAATCCCAACATATTTGAGAAAACACCATAGGAATTTCTGTTCAGTGACTATATACATGATTTCATAATAATGTATTTTGATGCTTTTTTTTTGGTGTATAAAGCAGTGAAATATTCTGTTAATTTATATTAGATAAGCTTAATTTGTTTTGTGTCATTGTGCGTTATTTACACTGACATAAATCAGACCAGAACTTCACTTGTCAGGCTCTAAACATGTAAGACTGTGAATTATGATGTGAATTATGTGAATTAAACATGTGAATTATGATGGATTTGAAAATCCATTCAAAATGGTGGTTCAAAATCTAATGCAACTGAATCTCTTGGGCAGTTGCAACATACAACTTAAGGGAGAAATTAAGTGAAATATTTAGAGAAAAATATATCTGAAAATACATGATCTACAGGAGAAGACATAAAGAACTTCAGTTATTTGCCAAGGGAAGACAGTTCTAAGGAAAGCCATGCTAACAGGCTTTAAACACTTAAAATATTGCTACAAACAAAAAACAAATAACCTGCTCTCTATTTCCAAGGTGACCAGGAGAAAAAAATCCCCCTAGCTTAGATGCTGCCTAGCCAGTGCCCCATAAGACTACATCTGGAGTGCTGTGTTCAATTCTGGGCTCATTAGGACAAGAAAGACAAGGAGCTACTGGAGAGAGTCTAGAGAAGGAACATGAAGATGATTTGGATCTGGAGCATCTCTCTTATGAGGAGAGACTGCAGGAGCTGGGCCTGTTCAGTCTGGAGAAGACTGAAGGGGATCTTATTAATGCACATAAATACCTCAAAGGTGAGTGCCAGGAGCATGTGCCAGACTCTTTTCAGGGTACCCAGCGACAGGATGAGGAGCAGAGGCCATAAACTAAAACACAAGACATTCTACCTCAACATGAGGAAGAATTTCTTTACACTGAGGGTGGCAGAGCAGACTGACCAAGGAGAATTTGGAGTCCCCTTCTCTGCATACATTCCAACCCCACCTGGGTGTGTTCCTGTGTCACCTGTTCCAGATGACCCTGCCTTGGCAGGGTCATTGGATTGGATGATCTCCAGAGGTCCCTTAACCCTACCTATTTATTCTGTGATTCTGTGATTATGAATATCAGCAAGACATATTCAAAGCTAGACTTGAGAACTATATAATCTAAGAAGTCTAAAAATAGATTTCTCAATCTTTCTTTGTGCAAAGGCAGGATTAGGCAACTTTTCCAGTCCATTGCTGATCTGCTTCTCTGACTCAGTGATAGAAGTACTATGGATTTCTACTTACTATTTCATTTCCTATCACACTATATATTATTTAGGTGAATATAATGGAAAATAAATGAAAAACTGTCAAATTGGAAGAAAAAAAAAAAAACAACATAAAAGAAAACCACAAACACTGGCATGAATAGTATGCTTATAATTACAGCAACAGAATGAAGTAAATGACACAAGACAACCTACTGCTTGGCTAAAGACGATGTCTCTTCTTAGGGTCAGCATCAAACACTGGGGCAAACCACAAGCAAGTTCCTGGAGCAGGACAAATGCCATGGATTGCTTGGCCCTGGTCACCACCTCTCCCATGCAGTCCTTCAGTGTAATCACCAGTGGATACAGCTGTTCATACCAGTCACCTAGAACAAAACAGGTCATCTGTTCCAAAGTGGAAAACTTGCAGTGAAAAACCCTTTTCCACAAGGAAGGATGGCAGCAGCAGCTGTGTAGATCACCCTTCCCTTTAAAACAACCCTTGCAGCTCTCCCCAGACCATTGTGGGACCACAAATGCCACTGGAGATCATACTTATAAGTAGGACTCCATCTTACCACTGTGAATGGGGTTAAATCCCTGGCCTGAATCCAACTGCACTCTGAAACAATGGCCTTTTCTAACAGTCCCAGCATCTCTGTAAAACTTGTATTTAAGTGTCACAAACAGAGCATACAGGGAAACACATAAAACCTCATTTAGCACATAAAGATTAATACAGTGGAGATGAAGATCTCCTGTTCTTTCCAGGACTTACAACTGGCTACGTAAGAAATGGAGTAGTATCAAAAATGCAAAACCAGAGAGAATAACCTTATATTTAAGAAAAAGTGTGTGCTGGAGGGCAAAACACAATAACAAATAGGTATCTGGAAGGGTATCACCTGCTTAATCTACAGGCTGGAAATAGAATAAGCTTCAGATCATATTCCTTACTTTTTTTTTTTAGCTTCTCTCTATATTTATATATATATACATAGCTCTTTAAATATTTAGAGATATTGAACTCATTTTTAGCTATTTCTATCAGAGAGATGTAGAACTATTTTGAAACATGTTTTGCTCTGTTAAATACATGCTAGGAATATTAAAAAAAAAAAACCAACCTAGTGAAATGCTTGAAAAATGTGATTCCTTAATACATTACAAGTGAAACAGTGATAACTAGGAATGGAGGAAAATCAGAACACCTTACACAAACTTGCCCAATAATGCCAGCTGTTCCTGAATTTTACAGGATTTAATAAAATCAGAGCTGCATTGTAGTTGCATATGGTTTTGCCTACCTTCTAAGTTCAGCAAATAATAAAAACAAACAAATAAATCCCCCTCCTTTAGAATCTACATCTCAGTTTCATTGTACAGTTTGAAATGAGGGAAATAAACACTCTCGAAGAACCTACATACAAGTTGGGAATCCAACTGACTTAACACAACAGTCCATAATTGGGTCATATTTTCTGTAGATTAAGGTAATTAAGAATCAATGATAATTAAAATCTGTTGTAATTAAGTGCAAAACAGCAGCATGTTGTTTCAGGTAACGTTCTGAGTCAGGCCAGTAAAAACTCATTAGTACTGAGGAAGTTCTGTAGGCAGGAAGACACAGCTGCCTGTTGCCAGTCAATTTGGCTGAGCTCCAGAAAAACACATCAATTAACAAAATTGTAACCAAGAAGAGTGGAGAAAACTTTGAAAGCTGGGAGAAATTAGAGAAATTAAGGAGCAGAAAAGGGGAACAAGGACAGAGCAGGCACAGAGAACAATCTGATCTCCTTTATTGTCTTTGTGGTCAGACAACATGTGTTTTAATAGTCACACATATTTAAACATGAGTAATACAGACTGAGGAAGCATTCCCTGGAAAACAGCAGTTCTGAAGTGAGAGTCATCTTGACACAACAGATCATAAGCCACCCCCAGGTACAAGCTCCAGGTGATTTTATACATGTCATTGACTAACAGAGTGATGACACACTGCGTGCCAAGGTCTGGTGTACACATTTTAAAGAGACTGCTGGAAAATTGAGAGCTTGCAGGGCAGAACTACCAAGATTTAGAGTTTAATCTCCTTAAGCTGATGAAAAAGGCTGAGTAGCAACTTGATTTCCCCTCTTCATGAGGAGAAAATAACAAGGACTAACTGTGGTGTTTATTCTAGGGAACAAAAGCAAAAGAACAACCAGAGGCTGCTGCAAAACACATTTAGAAATGTGTTTTAAAAATGTGTTTTAGAAATGTGTTTTAAAACGAATTTAGAAATAAGGTAGATAAAAAAGTGTGATGTCCTGGAAGTCAGTGTAGACAGATCAGGCAATCTAAACTGTCCTTTCAAGTCAAATTACAATCCTTTATTAATTTAAGCAATAAGCATATGCCAATAAAAGCAACAGCAGCAAAACAAGCTCAAAAGATGTAATGCACACTGAACCAATAAGCAGGGCTGTATGTGGTAAGACTAGAGTTTGCCAGCTGCTTCTTATTTGAGCAAATAATGAAAAAGATTATACTTGGCCATTTCAAAAGTAGACTTGAAGGTACAGCAAACAGACATCTGTTCCTCTTCCATAGGAAAGGAGAGTTGGATACAGACAAAGCCAATGATGTGGCAAACACTCTTAATAGCCAGGGCAGAAAAAGCAGAATTTCTAGAACTAGTGACTCTTCTTGAACCTGCTGTTACAATTTCAGGTTATGTGGATAGGGCTAAAGAGCATTTCTGACAGCCTTTTTCATAAAAGAAGAGCATGCACGGACAGAAGAAAGGGGAATGGATTCAAACTGAAAGAGAGTATGATTAGATTGGATATTAGGACAAAATTCTTCACAGTGAGGGTGATAAGGGACTGGCACAGTTTGCCCAGAGCAGCTGTGGATGCCCCATCCCTGGAAGTGTTCAAGGCCAGGCTGACTGGGGCTTTGAGCAATCAGGTCTAGTGGAAGGTGCCCCTGCCCAATCACTGCAGATGGGTTGGAATGAGATGCCCTTTAAGATCCCTTCCAACCCAAACCATTCTTTCATTTTATGAATAGAGGGGGTCACATACTGGCCACAAGTCACATAATACTTAGATCTGTTTTTACTGAGCTGCCACTTAACCAGTCCATCTGCACTGGGGATTTCTGTTTCTTCAGGAACATAACTTTGTTATTTCTCCTTGCTGAACTGCATCCTAGTATTTCATTGCTCTGTTTCATCAGGATCCATTCTAATCCTGATCCCACAGTGCTTAAAGCCTCTCCCAGCTTTAAGCATCTGCAAATTTTATATGCATCATCCATATTTCATAAGGCAAGTCAGTAATAAAAATACTGAATAATACTGGACCCAGAACAAATCTAAGTGCATTCTTCTCCATGCAGCCCTCTAGGTTGGCAGTAAACAACTATTATGCTTTTCCAAATTTTCACATACCTTGTGGTAGCTTCAAGATAATTTTCTCACAACAATTTTGAGGGGAGACTATATGTTTGGAATACTAACTTATTAATTTACTAACATAAGCAAGCAGGTTTTGTCTGTAATTGTTGCATTTAAACGGAATTCAAAGATTTTAAATTCTCAAGGTCAATTTTTTAATAAATAACATTCACACTAAATTTATTAAAAATAAATCCTACTGAGTACTTAATGTCCCAAAGAATACAGAGCCTTACTTACATATGTATTTGGCTTTTTGGTAAACAATAAAAATTGTAAGTTTGTAGAAAACCTTACCATAGCAACTGAGAAAATAGAAATTATTACAGAATATAGAGTCGCATATGTCACTAGTAAAGAGGACACCCTTTGTGTGATTAAGTTTTTCCAAAACAATCTTCTGCTCCTTGCTCACACTGAAACTTCTCAATCTCAGTTAATAAGGATGTCCAGTCCCCAGAAGGTGGCAAATCTGACAGGAATTGCATTGTTTCTTGAAAAAAAAGAATGTTCCTGAATGGACAAGTATATGCTCATGCTTATGCCTTATTTAAAATCAAAATAAGAGGTGTGTCAGAGACTGAGATCTTAGAAAAGCCAACTCTAGGAAGAAAAAAAAAAAGTGTCCAATTTTTGCTCTGTTACACTTATGTCACTTGTTATGCAGGATGTCCTCCTGCAAATACTCCAACAGGAATATGATTGAGGATAATTCATTAACAATGCACCACGGTCCAAAAATCCAGCATTAAAATCTACTTATATGTAAATACTGCAGCTTGTAAGTTGTTCCTTGAAACTGAGAAGCACTGTGAAACTGAAGTTTGTGAAACAAACAAACAAATAAAAATTGTATTTTGAAGCTTACAAGTCAATTCAGTAGATTTTGGAAAAAATATTGTCTTGTATGCAAGGCATAAATATATAATACTAATGCAATTCATAAATAGACATTTGTAAAGGGAACTGACATGTCTGAAGTAGACTTCTCTTAGAGTGACTCTGTAGAATCACTTCGTATACATTTTAGAACATAGTATCTTTCAGAATACCTTTTTTAGAATCACTTCAGGAAGGGAATAATACAAATTATTGCTTTTAACACATTCATGGACTCACACACATTAAGTCTTCAGATCTTAACTTTCTTTTAAATTAAAATCAAAAGATTTGTGCCCACAACACAGAGGAAAATCGTTTGAAAAAGGGTGAAGAATTAACTGAATGACTAAACATCTGAAAAAAAGAGATTAGGAGCAAGAACAGAAGCAACAAGGAGACTCCAGGATCAGTCAGGTTGCTAAAATGACATGGGCAGCCTTGTCAGTTTGGAACACTTAGCATCCAGAAGAACTGTCAGAGTCTCCTGATGAAGGAGAGAAACTCAGTACAAAAATAGTGCTAGTCAGCCAATGGGAACTAAAACAAGACATAAAAACTAAACATATTAAAATAAAGAATGGAAGGATGAAACTAAAAAGATAGTACCACCTCTATGCAGTTAGAATGAGATTAAAACAAAAGTGCATGTTCAGCAAAGCACTGAGTAAATATTCCATGTCCATTGCCAAGAGAGTGGTGGCAGCTCAGTCTGTGACAGGATTTGCCCTTTGGTTACTGGAAAATGCCCTTCAGTCCCATGTTCCTGTAACCAACAGGCCTGTACATGCAAATGACCTGCTTAGCACCCAGCTAGTCAGTTCTGCATGCTCATATCCAAGCTGCAATATGTCAGACCACATGTTAACTTTGATAAACTTTGGCAGAAAAGCAAGCTCCTCCTGGTCTTTTCAAAGTCAGGCCCACTGAAATGATTATTAAAATATGCTGGTAACCAAAAAGGATGCTTCAGAATAGTACTCCTATCTCCTATAGCCCTAGCAACAGATTAAAAAAGCCAATTTTGTCACTGCTATTTGTGCTACCTAAAATCCTAAAATGAATGGCTTTAAGTCACTTCAAAATTTAAATGCTGTGAAGTTAAAAAACCAAACCTTAAATAAAAAGCAGAAGAATGCATAATGTCGTGCTCTTAAAGCAAAGGAGGACACTACAGACATATAAATGTAACATATATAAATATAAATGTGACATATAAGTGTAACAGCAGATACCCACGAGGTAACCTTTCACTTAAATTAATCACTTACTATCTGATCATAAAAATAATCCATGACAGAATAGAGGTAAAACAACATAAATGAGTTGTCTTGATATCACAAAGTGAACATTAGACAAACTCTGTTTTAAGGAAAAAGGCAGGCAAATCAAACCAACCAACCAACACAAAGCAGCAGTAAATCCCTAAAATCAGCATGAAATAATTAACCCAGAATTTGATTTTACCCATCTAGGACAGGAACAGTCTTTTAATTTATATTTTTTTAAAGGGAGGTTTAAAAAGACCGACTTAGAAGATTTCACATATTCAACTTTGCACCATAAAAAGGTCAGTGCCTTATTTCTTTATTTTGCCACTCAGCTCTTGGAGCTCAGTTTAACTCCAGCTGAGGGCTAAGCTCTTTGAAAAAAGGAGGAGGCTTCGTACTCATAATGCTGCAGCACTTCCCAGAGGAACAATAAAAACCTGAATAAGTTTTCCTGGTATTTCTGCACTTTAAAGTAGCAGTTTACTTTGCACAGTTTGGGTGTCCAGAAATTTTGAGTTCATGGGATTTATTATTCCATTGCAATCATCCAAGATTTTCTACACTGTCACATGGATTAATAGCTAAACCCGAAACCATCTAATCATACATACACAAGTATCTCAGCATGTTTAGTCACAGTGAAAACAAAAGAGAAGACAAAGGTAATAAAAGACAAAGCTAAGGAAATCTAATACACTTTAAACATAGGAATGTTCTGTGAATGCTGTGCAACTAAATATCTGATATCTTGTTTTAGTTTGTTGATTCAGTTAAATAGTCTTCGTTTCCCTTACATATTTTTCAGCTTCTGGTTTAGCCAAAGTACTTAGAGAAAGTATTGCTGAAGGGGTTGTCTTGTATTGCTGGGCTACATTCAGCCCAGGTAAAGATCCTATCAAAAAGAAAAGGATGACACAGAAGTGAGAGGGAAAAGGGAAAAAAAAAGGTGTTAAGTAAAATTCATGGAAAGACAAGCTTAAAAGAAAAGGAAAGAAAAATGTGAGGAAGAGGAAGGGAAGAGAAAGCTTTTCACATGTGATTTCTCTGAACAAATTATATCTGCTACTCAAGGACACAGAAAAATTTTTCATCTTCCTGACTAAACGCTATTTTATAATAAAAGCTTTTCTGAAGATGCAAATAAAACTAGAACATGGCTTTATTTCCCACTTCTACCAGCATTGCATTGGAAGGGATGCACTGAAAGGATGCAGTGCCCATCCCCAGGGCACTGAAAGTCAGAAATTTTGAATCTAGACTTATAAAGTCCCCAAAAGATGTGAGATTATACAAGAAAAATTAACCCACATATGTCTGTAGCAATGTGAGTATTAACAGAGGTTTCCTCTAATTCCAGCTAGGAAACGTGGCAATGTTCCCCAGGTGCTCTTTGCTACCTATGCTGAAGGTTATCAAAGGCCAATTCACTTACAATTCCATAATTCACTTAAAGGCAAAATCCAGGCGCAGTCACACTGGCAACTCAAATTGTTTGTGATAATGTGGGGGATCCTGTATGTATCAAATTAGGGAGTTCTCACCCAGAGCCAGCAAAGGAATAGCTGGGTGGGAGCTCTGATGGGATGGTACAAGAAGCAGATGGAAACAACAGCTGCTTTCAGCAGCCAAACACAGAGATCTGTCAGGGGCTGTATAAGCACAAGAGCAAACTGCTGTGTTTCACTGGCACCTCTAATGCTGCAGGACAGGCTTTCACATTCCAACTCTCATGGAAAATGAAAAGGCAAAAGTAAAAAGAATTTAATGTTGTCACATATTTCTCCAAGGCAAACCAGACTAGAGTTAGAAGAACAACAAAAAAAAACCTCTTTCCTTAAAAATCCTTCTACTCTTCCTGATTTAACCTGCAGAGGATTCATAATCATACAACTGATGAAACCATACCATGTTACCTTGGTAATTGTAACTCAAATTCAGTCTTTAGAATACACTCAAAGGTCAGACTGCATGAAAAGTTAAGGCTAAGGAAGTTATAATTCACACTGAAAGGCAGAGTACAGGGGGAAAAAAAGTGCTCCAATATTTCCAATTACAAAGATTCCAAACAACAAATATAAACATGTTTGGAAAAAAAAGAGTAAGATCACACAATGCCACAGTCACTGAGACTGCAAATATAAACCTACTTTAGGAAACTCTGAGTATATGTTACAACAACATCTGTATTTATATGAAGTTGCTATTGCATCAAATTATTGTCATAACATTTTCTATCATCTAAAATGAACAGGTGTGCATTCTGTGAAAAGTTTTTCATTGCTATATGCTACAAAAAAACCAGTCAGGTTCACTAAATAAGAAAAGATTTCACCCCATACTTCAAGGCATATTTGTCAATATTTGCTTCAAAACTCTGTATTCTTTTTTCTTACAAAAGCAGCCCAGTTTCTCTGAGGATTAACTAAAGCCTCAAAGTTCAATCTGTGCTTATACATTTGCAGCATTAATGAAATACATTATGCTCAAATATACTCAAATTATGTATAATATATAAGCAAGATGTGGCAAGCTTTTAATTTATGTCATGTTTATGGATTTTAAGTAGCACAAAAGTCTGTAATTTTAGAAATGTATCCATGGGTGTACATACAGTGTGATTTAGTATCTAGGAAAATGCTGTGAACTCAAAACCAGGCTTCAAGTTTAAAATGAAGCAGAATTAAGGCCAAATTTGTAACTGTAAACCTGGAATCTCGACCTCTGTGTAGATGCTTCACAGTGCACCCTTAGGGTTTCGTGTTAATTTTCAGAGAGGGAGATGCAAAGAAAAACAAACATCTAAACCCACACTCTCATAGAGAAGTCAAGTATGAAAAATTCTGGCCCCGAAGTTTTGAAAATCATTAGGGAACCAACTTTGGCACACACCTGGATAGCTCTTCAGAAAGCTCCATCTTTCACATTAGTCCTATAAAAGAAAGCAATTTTAAAACATCTTCATCTCTATATGACCTCAAAAGTCCAATAAGCTGTCCAAGGCATTCCTAAAATGATGTCTTACTCAAAAAGAACATGAAAACACAGCAGTCTGCCCCACAAATCTCTGCAGTTCTCATGTGAGGGAGTCTTACAGAACTTTCAGAACAACTCAACAAAAGCACTGACTGCTCTCACTGAAGGACACCTGTACTGATTCAAGAGAAATAGGGATGGCTCTGCAATGAAGGAAAAAGGAAGAATTTACTCCAGTACCATAGGAGTTGGATATTTTTTGTGTCCTTGGCCCACCAGCTCCAGAAAACAACTTCTCAGCTGGATGAAACTCATCTATAATTTTCTAACCATTACTGTTATCATTATTGCTAAGAGCTACCTTTCTTTCTACTTGATGGCTGCTTATTATAGTACTTAAAATGATGTAACTTTCTTNTTTTTTTGGCTTGTGACCTAAAAGCTCTAACCAATATTCTGTGTAGGGTGTGAGCCTAAATCAAAGCTATGAGCACACTAGAAAGCTATGAGCACACTAGAATTAAAGACTGAAATGAACTGGTTAAATCCATAACATGATGTATAGCAGAGGAGATGTTCAGGGGGTTGAAGAGAAATTATGTAAAAGTTCATGCTGGCATGAAATAGGCATGTCAGAAAGCATTCCAAAATAATTATCCTAATTCATACCTTTTTTTTTTTTTCAGATAGAGGAAAGAGGTCTGGAAATCAGAACTTTTGTTCCACAACGATGAAATACAGACAAAATCCACAACATGTATGTCAATGCATATACACTCAAATGCACTGCAGTCACCTGGGGGAAAGTTTAGGAGAAAGTGTACTACTACCACTTTACCTACCAAACATTTCTACAAGACATACTGGACTCCTAACAATAGCACCAAAGCTTGTTAGCACCACAGGGAAGAGAAGGGAGTTAGGAACAAGTGCAATATTCAGTTTTTCTCTTTTAATCACAATGAACATACTTGGCTTCACCATCTCAGGTTTTTTTCCAAGTTCAAAACTACATTTAACTAGCTGTTAAGTATTTGTACCTTCTCTGAGGAAGGCAGGAAAGGTGTAGAAAGCTGTGTTGATGTTTTTTTACCTGCAAGCCTTCACTAGAGAACAGAGATTATATCACCTTCCTCTCTAACATTACACGCCTGTGTCCTAGGGTTACTTTATGATGCTTGTATCTCCAATCATGCTCTGTTTATGCTGGATATTATATTCTGTGCCCTCAAAACTGGCTCTCAGAGCGAAGGCGGGGAGAAGAAGCACAGTTTTTGTTATCAGCCTCACTCACTCCCTCCTACACATTCTGGCCCAGACTGTTGATGTCTGGGCACGGACGGGGCAGAACACTGCGCTCCTTTTGCTTCTTAGTTAGTTAGTTTAGCTAGCTGAGGCAGTCTGAGCTTTCCCTGGACTGTTTCTCTTTCTCTCTTCTTGGAACCATTCGAACCTGCTCCAGACTGGGACCCAAGGAAACACTGAGAACTCTTTGCAGCCTGCTGGGGCCGACTCTGCAGGCTTTCCCAGCACCGGAGGGACTGATAACAGAGCAATTACCTACTGGAGAGACTTTCTGAATTTTTCATCTCTTCAAAACAGTGAATGAGCTTTGCCATCTGGTATTGTTCATTTTGTTTGCTGGGGAGTGCTTTGTCTGCTAAATAAACAGGTTCTTTCCACTTCTCTCTGAGGAATCCTTCCCAGTCAGGGAACCAAATGCAGGGAGGGGCTGTGTGGGTTTGCTTTCTGGAGGAGCCCCCTTTGGAGGTTTTCTCCCAAATTTGCCCTAAACCAGGACAGAAACTTAGAGAACCAAACAGATAAGGAATAAGTTGCTCTCTGGACTAATCATACAAAATCAAGTCCAACACATCTTGCACTGTAAACAAGGATTCCAGGACTCCAGCACAAACCTCTCATACTGGTGAAATGCAGATGTTACTGCTGCATTAAAAATCAATACTACAACCAGAATTCACAGAACTCACCATTTTAATTCTTGTTATGTAAGAAAGAAATTACAAGTGAGTACTGATAACTTTAAAACTCTTTATATAAAATGATGTAATTAAATTCTGTGGAGAACATGTAAAGGAAGATACAGGATAAAATGCACAATGAAAAAAAAAGAAAGTCGAAACTACACAAAGCTCCATAAAATAAAGTAGTCGTGCTGGTTTGTTGTTTTGTATGGGAAGATGTTTTATTTAGCTGAAGAGTGGCACAAAGGTTGGCTATGATTTCCTTGCATTAGGACTACCACCGCCGTCACTAAGGATCTGTTTCATTTGTTGCAACACACTTTCAGACTACAAAGTCTCATCAGACTTATTAAGCAGATCTAATCTATGCATCAAGAATGAAAACATGAATAAGCCATAGGAGAAGATCAGAAGAAGATCAAAAGAAGATCAGAAGATCAGAAGAAGATCAGAAGGTGACAAGGACCCACCGTGGACAAAATTTTCTTTACATCATCCCATGGAATTATTCCACTTGACCTTTTGACACAGGCTGCCAGGTATATCCAGGTAAACATGAATTTTATCAAATCAGAAAATAAAAGTCAGAATATCACCTCAGAAAAGTGGAAGCATTTGCAGAAGAATGACACTGATACAGAATGTTCACCTTTCCTTATAAGTTTTCTATGGGGTAAGACACAGTCCAATTTTTTTTTCCTCAAAATACTACATGCAAGTAAAATCTGAAGTAAATTAAATTACATCAGCCTACAAAAAGAAAACGTTGTGGTTTCAAAAGGTTTTCACTCTAGCACAAACAATTGAGCACGACAAGCAGACTGAGCACACATTAAAGCTGTACTTTGATAAATAACCTCCCTACAAGTGTGCAAAACCTCGTTATTAGCACTCTCATCAAAGATACTATGGAGTCTTCTCCAGATGACTTTTCTGTAGCTGTGTAAATTTTTATTTACTCGTCAATGATTAAAAAATAAAAATTAGGGGGGGTTGCTTACCTCCTGTATGCAACACCTTGCAATCTGCTGCTGAAGGCTCATTTTCACCCTCTTTAATGTTGCTGATGTTGTCTTTTTCAAGCAGTTTGTCCACCATGGCAATAAGGCAGTTCAAACTCTTTGCCATATTGGCCCACACCCTGTCCTGAAAAGAGCAGAATTATCACTGCATGTTACTGAAGAATAAAATAAATGAATATATAAATAAAAAGATACAATAGTAACTTATTAACCACTAAAGTTGAGACAGACGTGCAAATTACCAAAAATATTAGATGTCAGCATATGACTGTTCCTCTCATCCTTCAGCCTATTACTAACCTGAGCCCTTTTCATGGAAATTTTTCTTGCAGTATAAATGAACCCAAACTCTTATGATTTTAGACACTGGAGAACAAGTGCTTCAAACTCAACATAAAAATGCAGAAAAAGTTTCACATCTAATAGCAAGGAACTGAGCAGCTTGTCTATTTAAATGATACCTTAAGAGTATAGACACACTCAAAGCCTTGACAAATACAACTTTGTGTGGACTGGTTTTGTCACAGTACTTAATAACCACTTTTTGATAATTTAACATATTCTATATTTTATCACATCAGTTACTCTGCTGAAGTAAAAAGTAAATTCAAGGACTAGAATGAGAAACTTGCTGTCATGGCATATTTATTAGGTAACACCATTTCAGTTTCATTCTTCACCTCTCACATAGACTGCAACCACCACACTTAATTGAGTTTATAAAAGGAGAATTACAAAAGTAATAATGTGGCAGAAAAAAATCTGTATGAGCAGAGAACAAAAGAAATAATGTGGAGCATAAGAAAGAGCTGTTATGGAACAGAGATATAGGGAGGGTCCTTCTGGTGCTGGATGCGGCAGAAATTAAAGCTTTTGCACCTACTTTTGCAGCACTGAATAAGAAGGAAAAAACCAAGCAATACAAGAAATGAGGCTGTACACAAGACACACAATCAAACTAAAACCAAACCAAAACAAACCCACAGAAACCACCCTCCTCCCCTCTCCAAGTACATGTTTCAATGCTGAGTCATTCTGAAAATAATGCAGAGCAACCAGAGTTTGCTTGAGGGTTAAAAATGGCAATATAACATCACTACATTGTTTTTTACTTTACAGTGCCAGAAGCATTATGTATTTGTCAGGTGTTCAGGCACAAAAATGAAGTTGCAAAAATAACAAGAGAGAAAGTTAAAGAAAACTGAGAACTCAGAGAAATACCATAGTTCCATAAAAACGGCAACCCTTGGATTTTGAGTGGAGGCAAATCTAGAACTACTACTAAGGCAAACATTTAAATCTAATGTTACTTTTCATTTATATGCTACACTTCAGCCTAACTAGAGGGATCTTATCTTTCCTTGTTCCCTCCTCCTGAGGACACAACCTGTGACAAGAGAGACCTAAGAGACATCACATGGGCCCACAGACAGAAGCATGGACTTTCCCAACCTGTACAACATAATTCCTCTCCTCCAGCTCCCCAAACCTGATTCCTGGAGCATTCTTGTGGGCAGCCTTAAGGACAAGTGAGCATCCCGTTTATGGGTGAACATGGAAACAATGGTTTCATTTTCACCCTAGATAAACCTGCTTTAACCATACTATGAAAAAGATACTGTTGATTTACAAGAGGCAAGAAGTTGGTCACAAGAACTGCATTTATTCCACAACTGTTTAAAGTGCTGCATGTACAATGCAACATGTGGAAATATCTGCACCTGTACATGAAATAAGACATTAGACACGTGAGTAGTTGATGTTCACATACAATTAGATACAATTAAAAGTCAAAAGAGGGCAGGTATAGATTCCTTCAAATGTTTCCTCCTCAAGCAATCCTGAAAAAACATTTAGAATATGTGTGAAACGACTGGTTTTTACCACCTACAAGTATAATTTTGGGGAGAAGGATTCTATGAAGAATCCTCCAGAGACTATCAGGGAGCTTCAGAGCTTCCAGTCACTGAAGTTGCTGAGGAATATGCAACTGAGGTTGCTCAGAGAGGCTGCAGCAATCTAATTTCCCTTTCCTTTGTCCCTTCCCCCCTTTGGGAGGAGCTTAATCCCCACACAAAAAAGCATTAAGCTCTTAATGAGCATCTGGAGGTATTGCACAAGCAACACAAATATGAGCCCTTGTTTCACTTTGGAAAGAGTACTTTTCTCTTTTCAAACCAACTATTAACCCAGCATTGAGATGATGTCTATGCAATATTCCCACAAACATTCCATGAGGGTTTAGAAGCAAAATTCATAAACATCTGTTGACAGAAAGCTCACTTTTATTATCATGTATTTGGCTTTTTTATATACAAAAAACTGAGAGGGAGCAAGGGCCTGTCTCACAGCTCTTTTTCTCCACATAGGAGGTTCCTGAGATTGTGGGCAGATAGAAAATATAGAGGTATCTATCATTCATTGAGATGTTATTCTGTCTGCAACGAAGGCAGTCACATTTATCTAAGAATGCTATTGAAATTCTGCAGTTTGGCAGGAACAATTTTCAATTAAAAATGCAGTTTCCAATCAGTGAAAATCAAGTGGCTTTCTATGACTCTCCATGAGAAGAAATTAATTTACTTCACATTGTCATCCTTTACTATTTCCAGAATATTTTCCTGTAGCCTAGCACACTTTCCTAAGACCTTTCATCTTCTTAAGCAGTCTATTTTCAATTTGCCCAAGAACAATCTCACAAGTGATCACTTTATAGCATGTGCCAGGTTAAAGGAGAAAATACAGTCTAGCAGCCTCTTAAGTATGCATTCTTATAAACCCTCTGTGTCAAATGAGGGATCAGGAGAAATATTTCTTGATACACTGAAATGCTAACACCCTAGTTTTCTAAGCAGGATACTTTTCCCCTGATCACATGTTTCGCACTAGTTGCTGGAGCAATGTGGATGGTAAGTTTGTGGTATGAAAGAATGAGAGAAACAAGATCTCTGTCTCCCTCTCATTGCTGCTACTTTAAGGCAAGGCAATGATGGAAAGGTGGAAATCTGTAACAGGACTTGACCCCATTGAGACAAGGCAGTGCCACATTTACATCTTACACTTCTCCCAAACTTCAGAAGTCATCTGGAATGCTATGGAGCCCTGGCTTATGCAGGTAGGTGTTGCTAGTTAAAAATGACCATAGTCACACTTCTGCTGTCACCTACACTGTGGCACTGGCAAGCAGACATGCACACTGAAAGATCTCGATGGAAAGGTAGCCTTGGCATCAGTGAAAGCTGGACACTTCTCCTAGGACAATTAAAAATGAACCTGTAAAATAATTCTCTTTCATTCATCCGACTGAAAAAAAGGTAATTAATTTCTATCTGATCGGAAAGTATCATTAAAAGTAGGACAGCTTCTTCAGTTCAGACAGCAGGAATGGATACTCTTTTATGTCACTGCACCTAACTGGATGCCATCCTTCTAAAAACTGCCAGCTAGTGGAGTCCCCGAGTCTGTCTCTTTGTTTTTAAAGGATTCTCAGCCTTTCTGAATTCACCACAGAGCTCATCAGTCATTTCTTGTCCTTCCATATACACCACTGCAGTTGTCTGCTTTACTTGTGCCATGTATGACGCAGCATCTGCACTTCCCAGCGCTCTGAAGATGCTGTGTCTCCTTCATGTGAGTGGATATTCAGATCTTTCCTTAAGGTCCTTTTGAGCTCTATTCAGAGATAAAGGAAATATCTTAAGTAATCTGTTTGATTAACACCCCCTTGTGTTGTGGCACATAGAATGGGTCACACACACATTAGTCCTTCAGCCCCATGTCTGATCACCACATCAGCATTCATACAGAGCTTATTGGAAATGTTATTTTATCTGCTCTTAGTAGCTCCAGCCCCATTAACTCCAGTCAGAAGTGTAGAGCAGAGTCAGCTCCAAGTGGCAATGTGCCCACCTTTTCTTGTATCATACATGAAAACTTGCTTTGTGCCCTCCTGCAGGGAGGTTCCAGGATAGCAGAAGAAGCTGGTGAGAAGAGATTATCTTTGCAGAGGCAATGTAAAACTCTCAAGTTAAATATTTTTCCTTCGGCAGTGATGCTTTCCTGCTGCCTGTGCATAGTGCACCAATATTGATAGCTCAATCCATACTGCTGCCAGTGACTCTGGGATGAGTCTTTGTACTTCTGTGATGGTCATAAGGTAACACAGTCATGTGAAGTGGATGGAGCAGGGTCAACTTAAAGAGTTGTTTAAGGATTTAGATTTCAGGCAAAACCAAAATTCCATTTGCAAAATGTAACACTAGTTTGATTATAGTGAGGAAAAAACCCACAACAGCAAAGGATAGAGCACTGAGCATACAAAGCAACATATATTAAAGTTTTTTCCTTTATAGTTGAGTTTCACAGCAGATTAAGTGTTTTTTTCAAATTTTATATGCATTTATTCTTTCTCTTTCCATCATGCTAATCACAATTTGATTATTAAAACTCACATTATTTATCACCTCTACTGACAGAAATAACTGAAATCTATCCAAAGTCTCATCATTTAAATTCAGAAAAAATCACAAAATTTCTCCAGAATTTATACTGTCTCAAGTTTGACAATGACTCTGACTCAGTTCAATTCAGAAAACAGTGAAAGATACACTTAATTTTGAATCAAGATAATCTTACTAATTCAGCAGAAAAAAAAAAATACTGTTTAAAACGACCCACTTAAACAGTTTAATAGGTGAGGACCAAGCACCTGGCAGCTTTTTTTTATCAGTTATGAAATACAGCAAAGCTGTCTTCTTTTCAGAGATGCTAAATTGCAGTACTAAATTAAAATACAGCTTTCACAAAGTGCCACTTTTTCCAATGCAAAATTTCTGTCTTTTACAAAAACTATTGTGTTATTTATATTTCTGAATGTTTCAACAGCTGAAAACAAACATTTTGGCTTTAGATCAAAGAAAAAAAACCACCATTCCAGCCCCTCAGATTCCTGAGAAAACAAGAAAAAGTGAATTAAAGGCTCTAAAACTGGAGGACAAATAAAATAATAAGTTATTTATTGTTTAAATCTCATGGCTACTTAATGCATGGGGCTGGAAATAATTGCCTTTCTTCTAGAAGAAATATATTCTTCCTTTATTTTTGGTATGGATAAAAATTACAGTTCAGGTGCAATACCATAGCTCACACAAGTCATTAATTATTTACAATAGAGATGAATATGCTAGCATCCTTTACATTTATGAGAATACAGTGATGAACTCAAAGTATGAGCCTGGACTGAATAAAAATAGCTTGAGTACATATGAAATGAAGTAAAAGATCTATTAAAAAGACATCTACCAAAATAATTGATTTCTAAAATCTCAGCCATATAAATAATACATATCTTTGAAAGATATACTAAGAATGTTAAAATCTAAAAGTTATATTTAATTCTTTTACACAACCTCAGACACTCTCTAAGAATAGAGTCGAAGGGCAAATGGCTCTGTTTTGCTGAGGGTTAATTCATGTGTATTTAAAATGGTTACAGCCTGAGGGCTGAAAAGAGGTGTTGCAGGGGGTGGGGAAGAAAAGAACATTTCCCTCTGAACATCATATGCTGTTCCAGTCCTTAAATCTGCCCAACTAGCAAAACCAACCCAAGTAAGAACAAAGACTATTTTTCTGTCTGGGCAAGAAGATACTCAACATCTTCGCTGCTATATGCACAACCAGGCAGTCTCAGAGCAGCACACAGTATTTAGGAAAATCCTTCGAATTTAGCTTCAAAATCTGCAATGCATCTGAAAAACACAATTTTACAGTTTTGCCCCTTTCCCCCCTGCAATGGCATGTGACAAGGACACTTAGGGCTTGAGCTTGTTTATGCTGATTTGTGTGGTTTTGCATTGAACACTGACCAAGGGTTTCTGGCTACTTACCCACTCTTCCTCATCATACTCAGAATGATGGGGTATAGAGTCCTGCCTTTTAATCTGAGAAGAATGATCCTGGTGCTGTGCATCAGCCCCTTCTTCTGCACTGTTTCTAGGCACAGCTGGTTTCTTGAGGACACAGCCAGGCCGGGCTGTGTACAGTGCTAAAAGGGCACTTCTGACCAGCTGGTCCTTGAATGTGTGCACAAATAACTCTGTCTAGGAAAAAAAACCAAATGAATGAAAAGGTTAGACCAAAGAATGCAGTACTGCAGCAAAGGTGTATAACACTGAATTACCCTTAGGAAGAGCAGGTATTTGTTTCAGGCCTGCCTGGGAGGCAGAAAACAAAGTAGACCGAAAAATAATGAGGAAAATTTCAAGAGGTTTAGAGATATCATCACATTCTACAATCACAGTGTTCTAAGGATTAACACAAGAGTACATTATCTGTCATAGAGATCATAATTTTTTCACATTTTATTTGAATTCCAAATTTTGCTTCAGAGGCGAGCCTCAACAAGAACCAGTTCCGAGAGTAACCAACCACAGCACAATAATTTCTCAATAAGTGTTAGATAAAACACAATTAACCAGTTTAATCATCTCCCTAAATAAAACCCACCACTCTACACTGCTGAAATAGCAGTATCTGCAAAAGCAGTGTTTCCAGATAAATCTCATTACCGGTAGGTATGAACCCAGATATCACGGTAGGTGACACCTAATTTCAAGCTTGATTTTATGTACATTTTAAAGAAAGGAAACTCTGAAGTAGTTTTCTTGGGTCTTCTGAAGATGCTATTCAATCTCTGTATCACTTTTCTATGTTGGCTGTTACAGTCGGAGTTTTACCATATTTTTAAAATCCTTCAACCTCTCTGCATTATTCATCTCCCTTCCACCTCAAAAAGAACAGTAAAATGCTTTCTGCATATGGGCTTCACCACGTCCAGATTGTCACCATTGCAACAGACTTGTTGTTGCCACCAATGTGTCAAACATGCCCATCTCCTTTGTCTCAAACACAGCGCCCTATCTCCCCTGGGAGACTTGGCTTACTCCCTCCATCAGCTGCCAGAACCTATGAAACAGGAGCGGATGAGGTGTAACTACAGGGCGTAACAACAAACAAAGCCACAGGGACAGCTTGGAAGAGTCACAATTTTCGTTACTTCAACAACATTAAGCAGGGTTCATCTGTCAGAGCAGGGAGAGAGGGCACACCCTGCTGCCATAAGACATCCCCCACATCCCATCCAGAGCTCCCCTCCCCAGACAGAAGTCCTGGTTCACAGAGGATGATGAAAATTTCTTTCACAGCACAATTACCTGAATTTATTTATCCCAAGTCAGTGGGATTTAGTTCCCTTCTAATTATCCCAGAACATAGTGGATTGCATGTGCAGGCAGATTCAGGTGCTGAAGTGCCTTTGTGCACACAATCTTAATTAAACAGGGATGTGGGAAGATATGTAGATAAGAGTCAGAGGCTCCAGCCTAAACAAGCAGGAAATGCTAGAAACAAGGGTTGCCCAGCCAAGCTCCGTTCAGCCCTTATGTGCAGCTTATGCAAAAGCTGGAGAAAAAGTAGCAAAAAAAACCCAAACCAAACAAGTGTCAAGTGTCAGCATCTCCCTGGAACTCCTGAGAAGACTCCTGTAAGTCTTTTCTCCCAGTTTCTGCACTTCTATTCTAATCCTATCCCTTTTTCATACTACCTGTTCATCTTTTGTATGCATCCACTCCTACTCAACTTCTTTTTCTTGCCTTCCTGTCTCAATACCCTCTCAAAAGTTTACGGATATTTAAGACAAAAAGGCTCTAAAAAATTGATGGTTTTCTTAAGGCTCCAGCTGCTGGGTTACGTACTTGAATGACAAGTTTCTGCTTTTTCCCATTTTCATTATGTTTAGGAAAAAATATTTACTGAATAGTTTCAGGTGGAAAGGCTGAAAATTTTACTGCAAATAAATCTCTACAGTTCTAAAATAAGAACCTCAGGCATATCTAAGAAAAAATACTGATTTTGTAAACCAAAATCAGACCTGGCTTGGGATTCTTTAGACTTGGCAACACTACTCATCTCCCTGGCAATTTTACTGGACCCATTCCTTTTCCTCCTTACCAACTTGGTGCCTGAGGGAAAGGGTGTTTTTTAACAGTTTTCTTATATGCAGCCCCTCGGGACTGTCTCCTCATAGTCCTGAATTGCTCTGCAGGACAATTTCAATTTTTTACATTTCCAACCTCCATGGTGCATGCATGGAGAATGAATTAGTCTTTGGGGAACAGTGCTGTGAAACCCTACCATTCTTTGCCTTACCATGGCACAATGAGATTTGAGGGGTTGTGTGGTAACACTAAAGCTCCTCTTCAAGACTCTTCTACAGTTTCATATCAAGAGACTTGAAACTCCATTACTTGTCTATCCTTAAAAACAGCAGTATCATGGTTGTGCCGAAGTTTCATACCAATCTCCCCCACAATGACTGAGATAATTTCAGGTCTCTGTTTCAGCACGGCAGGCGCAAAAAATCTTTACATTTCAAAAACTTATGAGTATTGGATAGCTTGATGTAAAGAACGTCCACTACAACTGCAAAGTTTAAGTAATATAATTGAATAGCAATATTTTATAGGGAAATTTAGTTTTTAAAAGAAAATCTGTACAAAGTGAGACTCCATTTTTTCATGCGGAAACTAAAATGATTCTGTAATTAAATTCCATTCAGGGATCCCGTTGGTTTAACAGCAGTCTCCATTTTAACCTCCCTTCCTAACAGCTCAGTACAGCTAAATTTGAAGAACATCACCATTTACGAAATTGCACGGAAATCACAAAACCATTTATTTCTTTATTTCTTTCTACACAAAGAAATAAAAACTCTTCAAATTCTTTCAGATACTCTACTAAAGAGCATTTCTGCAAAGATAGGCATAGCTAGAAAATGAATTTATCAAGCCTTCTGCAAGCTGCAAATGCTGATACATTTGTCAATAGCTAAAGGCTTCCTTAATCAATTAACAAAAACTGATGATAAAAGGTTATTCTCAAGAAAACGCTACAGTAAATTGTAAATTATATATGGAGATGTAAAACCATGCTTAATATGAGAAAATAAGCTCCATTTAAGAAGCAGTAGTGGAATGATTTGATTTAATTTTCTATTTTCAATCCATGCAGCCAGTCCTTCTATTTCCAACATGAACACTTAAATGTAATTTACATTATTGATAGCTCAGATTTACTCACTGCTACCTAATAATTATAGAAAGAATTATTATATACATCAAGTAATATGTTTTTTAATAAACTTGCAGAATTTAATCACCAGGCAAATAATTTTTATTACTTCTTCAAACAGCTGTTTAATTTCTAAATTTCTATCAAGTTAAAACATAAGAGCATTTATTTTTTACATATAAAAAGTGTAGGAAAGATGGAATAGCAGAATACAGGAATACAAGTAGGAATACAAGAAGGTATCATGTAATTATATTCAGCAAAGCATGTGCTACTCTGTCTTAAATGTAAGCAGGAACACTCTGGTAGTCTTGGTTCTCCAGTACTGAACAAGACTATACAGACAGAATATTTTAAGACAGCAATATAAGGCTTTGAATTAACTATGAGGGATCTAATTTCAGTATTGTGTGGGTTCACTGAGTTTAGGGCTTTGAAATGAAATTTCCCTTTTCTCAAACTGTTTCTCAGTCTTTCCTCCCCATCTCTCTTCCCCTCTTTACAAGCAGCTGTCCCACCACACTTGCTTCCTCAGCAATCCACCCTATTTCTCTATTATCCATCATTTCCTAAGAGTAAAATTGGTAATAGACAGGGAAGCAGGTATTGAACCACTCCTGCTGTAGTTCTTCAGACAATTGGATTTATTTCTTCCAAGCAAAAGACATCCACGGAGTACATGGTGTGAGACTCCTCCTTCTGGGAACCTGAGCGCATGTACTAACTGCAATTTAATCCTGGTCCTGAAAAGTTGATATGAACATACACAAATAAGTCACCGGCTATAAATGTAAAATGCCTATGACTTTTGCAAACTGAATGAATTGTCTTTTTTGGCCCTCTTCTATAGCCAGAGTCTCTAGCAGGCCATGGTTCAAGCAGTGCTTTAGTACCATGGCTGCCTGCAGCCCCTCTGAAATCATTCCCTCCTCCTGTCCAGAGGCAAATGGCCAGAGGAAACACACATTCCTTAGCAAACACCCTTTGGATCTACAGAACAGACACTTCTTTGTCTGATTTGCTTGATCTGTCCATACAGATTTCTTCGAACTAACTGCTAACAGAGCAGCTTCGTTTGTTCCATGCAGAGCTAAAAATGCCCTCCTTCATACAACAGTACACTATAATTGCTACAAGCCCCCTCCTTAAATTCCTCTGTTTCATTTCCAGGCTGAATTCTGCTTTCTTCCATTACCCCTGACATTCACAGTGACTCCAGTGTTTTCAGAGTTACTGTGGATTTACACATCTGCAAAGCAATGTTTCTTTCCCCCATGGCTGCTCTGCAACGCCTTCACATCAAGTGGCTGAGCTCAATAGTCAGATTTGAAATAACCCATTAACCAAGGAACTGCTGGGATAACAGTGCTCAACAGACCACAAGGCCTGTCACTTCCCAATAGCTGAAGATATACTGAAATGGTTACTGATTGTGTTATTAAGCCATACTGGGATCACGTTACAGAAGGGATGGCTATGGAGAAATGGGAAACTCTTCAGAACCTCTCAGGTCACAGCTATAGCACTTCATATTTTTATAGGATAACATATGCTGGAAAGTACTACAGGCTTCAGCTAATCTCCATTATCAGTCTGAGAGACTGGCGGGAAATATTATCTTCTCTAATTTAGAACTAAAGGAACTAAAATGAAGAAGAGCCTACAGCTACAGAGGGATATAATAGGAGAAAGAGAATTAAAATCTGAGATCTCCTGAATCCAATTTCCCAGCTTTTCCTTCCAGGCTGCATCACCATTTCTGATCATGCTGTTACTCTAAACCTTATACACCAACCTGGCTTGAATTACCTCCCATAAGCAGCAGCTTGAAATATAATAGAAGGAGAATAAAAAATAATGACTTCTCATACTACAAAATTATTTCTAATTTTTGATCTTTTGATAAACTCCAGTATGTGGCCACTAGAGGATAAAGAAGACACATGAAATTAAATTAATTACACTTTTAAATAAAGGCAATCCTTGTAGATTTCATTAATTTTATATATGGAAAGCCTACAGAAATGCTAAATATCATTATTTTTCTAATAACAACATTTTGATGCTTATTTTAGCTGAGTTTATTTAACATTTCCTGATGCTGTGAAAGTCAATTTATCCAGAAACCCCCCTTCTTCCCCAGCAGTTAGAGAGACTTGGTTATTCCATTTTCCATTGCAGTGAGGATTTGAATCTTACTTTTTCTGAAAGCATCTTTAAAGAATTCTTCAAGCTGTCCGGAGAACGTTGGCTTGCAGAACTAAGCAGCAGGTCTGCATGGCTTGATATGAGAGGTTGCAGATGACTGATGTTGCTGAGAACTTCTTTTGCCTTGGCTGTGTTTTCAGGTGAATAGTAAATACACTGGTATCCAGTACTGTGATAACAGAGAGTCACATAATGTCAAATTCATTTCTGCCATTAATAGCAACACTTACGGTGCTAAAAATCTTACCACTACTTTTGCAAAAAAAAAAAAAAAGCCAGATGCCTGAACTTCATAGACACCACTGAAATGCTCCTGCCTTTTAGGGTAAAAAACAAAAAACAAACCTTTCCTTGAACAGTAGCATAAAACAGACTACCCACAACCACATGCTCCAAATAATACAGTACAAAATTCCTTTGAGTGACTGATCTGAACATAAAACCCCCACATTTTTATGTGTTTCTTTTAAACACTGTAATTCTAGAGATAGAAAATACTTGACAAAGTCAGGTAATAATATCAAAGAGCATAAGGCTCCTTATTTTTCCAACTGAACTCCCCAACAGAGTATTAACTACCTCACTAAGTCTTTCAAAATGGGCCATTAATGTTTAATTGATCAGTGGCCCACACTGTGTTTTGATTAGCCTCAGTGATGTCCAGGAAGTGATAACAGAGTTATCTCCAATAAAAAACAGGTGCCTGATTTGCAAGAAGAGACACAGAAATGGGGTGTGGGAGTTAATTACTTCAAAACCACACAAATGCACACTGCAAACTTCCTACTTTCAACTGTTCAAACTACTGCAATTCTTTTGCTCTTTTCTCTTTTCCCCCTTACAAATTATGCAATATCCTCTTATACCATTGTTCCCAAACACCATTTCAGACAGCATGCACACACCCACTGGCTCTTGCCTGTAGCGCACAGCTCCTCACCTGAACCTCTTGTATGTAACTCTTCCTTTTATAAAGCCCTCCTTCAGTCTTTCAGAGAAACTAACCAACATCTTTTGAAGCTTCAGATCATAACAGGAAAAAAAGAAACCAAGCACCTCCTGGCACATCACCAATGCCAGAGGAATGTACATACTATTCCCAGCTGGTTCTGTTTGTATCTCCCTTCTCTCATCTTGTGTCTTTTCGTCATAAGTACTTCAGACCCTTCAGCCCTTTCACCACTGATTTCTTTCTTAATTTTGCATACCAAGACCAGATATTGACACTTGTTCAATCCTCTGAACTTCATGCATTCTGTTTTATTTCAGTCTTTTCCCAGATCTCTTCACTCCCCCCACTTCCCCTTTGCGTCTTTTACTGAGTGACATCCAGTTCCTTCTCAATGGTCTTCTACAAATTAGAAATTAAATCTTTATCAGTCCCTTCCAATTTAGCATTTTCTATGATTTCGGCAAATAAGGATAGCTTCAAGCAGTCTTAAAATTAAGTTTCTTGCTTACGTATTTTGCTGAGTTACAGTCCCAATACCCAATTCTATTTTTCTATTCCCCAGTACCCATTCTATTTTTCTGTCTTTCACCAATGTCGTCATTACAAATAAAATCCTTTGTAGAGGCAGTCAGGATGAATGGCATCTAAGTGAGCAAAGCTCAGCCATGCTACCAGCCACATCTAAATTACGGTGCATCTCCAACTTACATGAGCTACTCGTATCCACTAGACTCATGTCTAGTAGAAGTCATAATTCTGAGTATTTCAGCAAAATGAATAATATAAACTGTCTCTCCTAATGAATTAGAAAAAAAAACCCAAAAAACAAAAAAAAAAAAAACCTCTGGCCCTCTGAGTAATAAGGAAACTGCCACAGTTCTACATTCGAGGTGGATACACTGCTAGTGAGATGGACTTCCAGAGTCAGACCTAGCGCTGGAACATTCACTGGAACACTCAAACTGCCAAGCTCAGTAGACAGGGCAGGGACAAAAAGTCTATGTTAGATGCAGTGAAGACATAACCTTAGAAGTCTTGATAATTCTCTAATTCCCAATCAGGCTTTTCCCTCCCTTTATCAAACAGTCTTTCTTGCAGGCTGAATCTGGCTAATGCTGTTATCAAGCGCACCATGCACATACTCCTTTCTGGGATTTCCCTCAGTCTTTAAATCCCAGATAGTTTTCACTGATTTCCCACAGCTCTAAGCTTCACTGACTATTGCAGCAGAAAAGCTACAGACACCATTGTAAGAAAGAGGGCAGAGTGACACTAAAGGTGTGGGCAGTTCTCATTGCAATTAAGTAAATCACAGCTTTTAAGTAAAGGAATTAGTGAAGAGAGACTGACTCTTCAGAATGAAGTATATTACCAGACTGG
This sequence comes from Urocynchramus pylzowi, assembly GCA_013397555.1. Lineage (NCBI taxonomy): Eukaryota > Metazoa > Chordata > Aves > Passeriformes > Fringillidae > Urocynchramus > Urocynchramus pylzowi. The sequence goes on along the minus strand of VZRH01001406.1, from coordinate 28,831 downwards.
TAATTATTTGGATAATTTAAACATTTCCAGAACCCTAGAAAGCATGACACAACTTCAAATACTTAGTTACTCTCATAATTTGAGGGCAACTTCCTCCATCCCCCTGGAAGAATACGCAATTATTTTTCAGAAACATGTTTGGGAGTATTTGAAGTTTCTAACTGTTGGCTTCACACTGTTGCATCAATGACTAACTCAGATTTTCTGTGGCCTTACCTTTCATGAAAAGACATTACTACTTACAAGTCAGTGCCATTCCCTCATCTTCAACTGCTTTTAAAGCTTACTGCTGCATACAGCTCTGGTATGTAAGTACTATTAGGTAGAAGAGGCAGTTGCCTCTTACAGAGAAACTTTTCACAGGTGTCCTAAGGCACAAACTAGACAAAACTTTTGCATTAGGATAAAGGCCACATGGGTAGGTCCAGTGCAGAATACCAGCAGCATAATGAAAACCTACCTCTGATATGTAAATTATGACTCATGTACCTTTGGAAAAACTGTATAAGAATGCCTTCTGGGTTAAGTATCAAAGCTTTCACTAAGCACCTAAAACCACACTTGATCATTTCCATATATTGGCACCATCATTAACTATGAACACATGACTGTCAGCGGTCATTTCAGTTTTAAAATTGCTTTAAAGACATTCTTGTGTAATTTAATGTCTTGGGGATGGTTTATATCCCACATCCATTTTTTATTTTGTTTTTGTTTTGTGTCTGGAATAGTCACTGCCTCCACTGGCTCCAGGAGTATAGTGATGGGTGAGGGACAGCCCAGGATCCTGTGGAGCTTGGGGGCCAAGGGCTGTTCTTCCTTCTGGTGGGGTGATTGACACAGCTGCCAGGCTGCACCCTGCCTCTGACTGGATATCCTGTTGCCCTGTGGTTTTTGACTGTTTCTTTCTTTTCTCTTTCCTTCGGCACTGTCACTGGGGCTTGCCAGCTTGCTTTGTTGCTCCTCTGCTTGCTTGGGAGCCCAGAGCCGGAGTGTGCTGCACCAGGAGCCGGGAGCCCTCCCCACTGGGCTCTTCCCTCTGTTCGGTCACCCAATCCCGAGACCAGCCATTGCTGGTCAGCTATCCAAGGTATAGAGGCACCGCCCAGCCCCTGGCTTCAGGGCTTTTTTGCTACATTTTAACTCAATGTTAAATGAGTTAAACCCCCCACCTCCCGCCCCCCCCCACGCTCATGGCTTCGAAGTTTTTGCTACACTTTTTTGCCACCCCGAGCGTTCCCACCTGCTGCTCTGAGGTTCCTGCTGTAGTCCATTACATGACCCGGATGAGCACTGAGACCAGCTCCTTCCTGTGGGTTTGCAAAGGAAAGCCCCTCCTCTCCTCTCTCCCTCCCGCCGGCTGAGCCGCCATGACCATGTGGAGAGGCGGCTGAGCTCGCACCACAGCGCCCCCTGCAGCCGCGGGGGAATCATCGCACCCGCCCTGCCCGGCCGGGAGCCCCCAGCGCCCCTGCCGGCCGTGACCGGAACTGCACCGAAGGGGAACGTGCCCGAGAGCCGAGAGAAGGCCGCGGGTGGGTTTGTGCTCCTGCTCTGCTCGCTGTGCTGCTGCTGGGGTTGTTTGTTTCTATGTTATATCTATATCTATATCTATATCTATATCTATATCTATATCTATATCTATATCTATATCTATATCTATATCTATATCTATATCTATATCTATATCCATATCCATATCCATATCTATATACATTTATGTATGTATATTCTAGTAAAGAAGTGTTATTCCCTTTTCCACATCTTTGCCTAAAAGCCCCTTAATTTCAAAGTTATAATAATTTGAAAGGAAAGGAGCTCATGTTTTCCATTCCAAGGGAGGTTCCCACCTTCCTTGGTAGACACCTGTCTTTCAAACCAAGACATTTGAATTAATATTAAATTAGCTATATTTTAATTCTAGATTAACAGAGTTTTTGCCTGAGAATAAATACTGCAATATGGTAAATGTCTAATTTATAATGAACCTCTGAGTTACTTCGCTCCCACTGTTAACTGCATAATTTGTGTCATAATTTAACTGAGTTAAATTGTCACCATTGGGACTGGCTTTGTCTTTCAACAATGAACATTTGACCTTTCATTTTTCACAGCCAAACCCACAGACATTAGCATCAAAAATATAGTTAAAGCATAGACAGCATGTACATCTGCCCCTAGATAACTTGAATTTTATCTACATTACTGAAGATACTGATTCAGTGGCTTACTTATGGATCATATGTATTCTGTCTAAAGAGGGAACTTATGATCAGAAATAAATTGCTACATAAAAAACTCTAAATAATTCATGATCTTAGGAAATAAAACTAAACCAGATTATCAGAGCTGAGGTTATGAAAACAGGCTTGAAAGAAACTAGAAGTTTGAATTACTTTGGGTTTTTTATTTCCTTAAGATTCCCTTGCCACCTTGGAAATTCTAACATTGAATATGAGGAAAATTGAATAATACTGTTAGTTCTATCTATGATGACCAAATGTCCACAAACCCTTATCTTGAGGCAAATATCTAAGGCTGTATGCACAGCACATTCCCTGCTGCTTCTCTGTTTTTCTTCATTCCTAACTCAATGAAGTCCAGTCTCTCTTCCTCACACACATATATGCATGCAAAAAATAGGGTAAAGTGAGCAAAGAATAACATGAAAAGTGTTAGGTATGGCAGGCATTTTCTTTGAGAAGAAAGATTACAATCAGATCAAATACAGATCTTTATTATTTTAATATCTCTGGGACTTTCTGTGAAATGGTACCATTTCTGATTCCTCAGAGAATGGAAATGGGTTGATGGCTACAAAATTCAGGCAACAGAAACACAGAATATTGCAACATTAATAAAATCTCTGGTCACCAAACAGTTACCTTACTGAAGGAACACCTTCATATCTTTACTAAAAATCTAGGCCTCAAACAGAAATAGTCCTTTTAGGCTGTTCAAACCCAAATTATTATAATTAAATTATTATAGCTTTGGGGAAAAAAACCTAACAGAAAATCTTTTTCAGTAGTGTTCCAGTTTTAACATTTTATAAATTTTAAGCAGGATTACTTGCTAGAAATTATGTATAAATCCACAGTGAATCACAGCACCTAATGCAGCTTCTATGCATCTCTTTTTCTTGATGGTTAAGAGTTGGGGCATTAAAAATTTGCAATCATAAGTCTATGTGTTTTAGTTAAAACAGAGATTATTAGATTATATTTTAAATAAGAAAAAAAGTCTTTTGTGTATCTTGAAAGTGATTTATGAACACTTCAAGCAGTGAGGCACTATATGTGTATAACTTAGAGAATGTCTGATTTAAAAGTTTCTGCACATCAGAGCTCTAAAAACAGTAATTTGTTGTGCCATTTGGACTGATGAGAAGAAAAGCCCTTCCATTTGCTGGAAGAAGAAATAATTTATATTATCAAGCCAAAAGAGACTGTATCTGAACAACTGCCTGACTTTTTATTTTATACAGATATAGGAAAAGAAAAAATTAAAAGAATATACCAATATAGAATAATGAAAAATATTCTAAAATAAATGTACATCATACACAAGTAATATTCTGCAATTATCTACCATACTTTAATCATCCTATTTCATTTATTTTAATGTACATGCTATCATGCCTAAACAAAATTTTTAAAAAGTATCAATTGTTCTTACTCATGTTATGAAATTCACTACCTGCTACTAAAGGGACAGACATACTAGAGCCATGCCTCATAGACTTGACTGATGTTTATAGCAGAAGGGCCTTTGATCTGTCTCTTTGGTACAGATGAAGAATAGTATGCAATGGAATGGGCTTCAGATCACATACCAGAAAGTTCTATATTTTTCACCTAAAAGAAAAGCCTTTCTTGCTCTTATTTCAGACCTTTTTTTTTTTTTTTTTTTTTTAAATATGCCTTTTTAAAAAATTGGATATAACATTCCTGATGGTAATAAATGAGAGAAGAATTGCAAAAACATTGCATTTTTTGTAAATATTATTATACAGGGCTTTCCCTTTGTGTCTGCACAAAGATGCATATTCTGTGTAATAGAAAACATGCCAGAACTGTCTTCAGATACACATTTTCCACATTCTTCTGTTTGATGTTTTCACAAAACATGTCTCAGTCTTGTTCTTGTTTTGCAACAATGCAGTCTTGTTCTGTTCTGCAGATGCTACCAGATAACCGTTCCTCTTTGTCTGTTAATTCCACAAGTCTAAAACTGAGCAAGAAATATTTTGCGATATGCTGACACTGCTGAATGTTTTGATAAACTGTTCTAATAAGACTGAAGGTCAAAGACATGCAAGGCATTCTGTCACATCTTGAAAGCTACCAGGATTGGCTGAGAACTAATCTCTTCCCATATCTTGCTCTAGGTCTTCAGCTCAGTTAGCCTAGAGAAAATGGCTGCTGAATCTGCTTTTTTTTTTTCTGTTCGTTCCATATTCTGACTAATATCGCAAGGTGTCACTTCTTCCTTCAACAAAATCTTCAGAAAATCTGCCCCCATTGTAAAACAGGAAATTTAAACTGCAAAAGGTGCCCCTGGGGACACTATGTGTCCTCAAAGCATCTTTATACTGTGAAATAAACAGGTGCATGCAAAATAGCACTATTGTCACCACAGTGAAATAAATTTGTCCATTATAAGGTTGAGAATGGTCCTTTCATGTATTTATTTAAAGCAGACTCCCTCTTGAATATTCATTAAGTGAAATTGTATTGAGAGCTTGCTTACTCCTGTCTTTCAACTCACACAAGTTCTTGAAGTTGAAAAACCAAAACATGGTGTTTTCTCTGAGCTGCTCTCAAAGATAGCAGGAAAGATGAATTTTGGAGGCTTCCTCCTTTCTGCTTTATGGGAGTTCATACACAAGTGACCATATCCCCAGCTCTGGCAAGTGATTAGCTGACAACTGCAGTGCACTGTTTTCAGTGCTCAAACTTCACTCTCCTAGACTGACTCAGGCTCAATTTTTAGGATGAGTCTGACAGGATAGTAACATAGCTACCCTAGTTATATCAGCCTGAAGACAAACTTTTGTTTTTCCAGGAAAACTCAGAAACATAAAGGAAACGGTCAAAGTAAACTTTTTGTACCCTGTCCTTAAAAATTGCCAAAACACAGGTGTTTCTGAGGGATGCAGGAAAATCTAAAGCAGCAGGGCAAATGTAAAGTGACATGCAGGCTCTTGACACAGGCCTGAAATGCCTTGATAGAACCTGCACAAAGCTCTCACCCATCATCTCCTCCCCCCTATTACCAGCAACCAAGAAACATGGGCAATGTTTAGTGATGCCTATGAGATATTGCAATGTGTGTTCTTCCAGGTAGACATTCTCTTCCCTATAAGAGGGAAGAGAATGTCTACCTCCAATGAAGAGAATTCACACAGAATAATTTGTCTCACAGCTATCCTCCATTTTGGAAAGTCGCACTCTGCCAGCATGGCTATGCCACAGGACTGAGCTAGTAAGAAATGGTTCATTTTATGAAAGCTGAGCACTGTGAGAACTGTAATGTTCTTTATATCATATGACTTTAAAGAATTATGTCTATTATGTTATTTATATCTTGCATCTTCAGTTATAAATTATTATGATAAAAACCCACAAACCACCATTGCAACTACATTAATCAGATAGTAAAGGAACAGATACTTTAAGAAACGTCTTTAGACATTTTCTTCAGCGGAAAACATACTTTGTAGGCCTCCATATGATGGGGATAGGGCTGCCCATACCAGTTTGCTGACAGCAGAATATTAACACAGAGTTCATTGCTGTGTCTTATGTGATCAACATGATGTATATGTTTCATTGGCAGGTTACAGCATCAGAGGTAGCCAGGGAAATGAAAGATTTTTGAAGATTTAACAGGGTTTTTACACTGTGTAGTGCAAGAAAGACCCCCCTCAATAATGCAGCTTTCAAATCAACTAGATCTGCTGGGTTTTGTTTGATTTTAATATTAATGCCAACTCCTATTCAACTTAGAAGTCAACAGCAGATTTGAATATTTTTCCTTTTATTCTTTAAGATATTTTATCCATGAAACTTTTTTGAGCATTGAATATAATGGAATTAATTTTCTGTGGACTGTCATGATAATTTAGATCAGAGTACTTCCTTCCTGCATTCTCTCTGGAATCCTGTAATACTACAGTGAGCACCATCAGTTGAAGCATTGAGCAGTCACAGCTACAGGTGCTGCCAGTGACAGCTGTGCCTGCTTGAAAATATGAACAACCGTAGCAACAAACACAAATACATCCAATTCTTAGTTAGGAAAAGATGTAACTAACACTTTTGTGCATATTCAACAGTGAACAAAGCAATTGAGTTTCACAATAAATTGAAACCTTTATTTTTGATTAGTCCTGTTTTGGCTTTCTGAAGAATAAGAGTAGTTTGTTTTTTCACAATGTACTAAAAATACTTTTATCTAAGGATACACCCAGGCCTGTCAGAAAAAGTTACAGTATTTAAAAGTTGTCTACAGGTACATTCCTCTTAGCACAAGAATTGCCAAAAAAGATACCTCATTCTGAACAGCAGGTTTTCAAGTACTGATATAACTCCAGCTTCCTGAAATATGAGGAAAAAATCACAATTTTGAATAATTAAGGTTGCAAAAGACCTCCAAGATCATCAAGTCCAACCTTTGACAGAAAAACCACCATATCAACTGAACTATAGCACTGAGTGCCAAGCCCTGTCTTTTCTTGAACACTTCCAGGGATGATGACTCCTCCACTTCTCTGGCAAGTTCCAATGCAAAACAACCCTTTAGAAGAAAGAGGAAGAAATCCTTCCTGATGCCCAACCTGAACATCTCCTGGCCCAGCTTGAGGCCATTTCCTGTATTTATTCAAAATTATTCTTAACACTGAAAGTAGACTGTGCTTCAATTTTCATCAAAGCAGGGAAAATAAAGGAAATATTTTATGAATGCCATGTCCACTCCTACGAGATTTTAATCTCCCATTCATTCAGCAGGATAAGTTGTTTCGTTATTCAATGAGCTTACAGCATTTTAATGCAACCTTAATGGTATTTTCCCAGCTACCAGAAAGAATACTTACTTTCGTCTGTCTGCCTCAAATTTACTCAGCAGTTTCCGGAGACCACCATTCTTAAATCCTTGGAAATGTGCCGCTGGGGCTCCCATGGTGATAACATCATACAGAGCATCTGGAATGAGAATGGAGAAACACAGACATTTGAATGCCCCTATCCACAAGTCATGGCAACACTGTGACATCTACTCCACAAAAAGTAAGGATAAGTCTATAGCATTTCCAGGGAATAACTGATAGTCCATGTACCAAGAAGGCCCAAGAGCTAATCAATCTTTCTATACAGCCACCTGCACACTTTAAAAAGTTCATTTGATTTATGGCTATATCTAAATTATGTGCCACAGTGTAGAACAATATTCCAGCTCTGCAGTTTACAAAGCTGACAAGTAAATTGGCCCATTGTGTATTTCATTTTATTGCCCCTTTCATTATTTAACTAGTAGTCACGTTGAGATGCACAGATTCAAGCATTTTAGAGTCAAAAGAGACCATTATGATGGAATAGTTTGACTGAATAATAGAGACTACAGAATTACAGCTAATAATTCCTGCATCAAGCTTGTCTCTTGGTTGAGTGAAGGCATCTCTTTGTTTAGGCATCTAATCTTGATTTAAAGATTGCAAGTGACAATGAACTCACTGCATTCCCAGAGAAGTCAATCAGACTAGTAAAAATCCTTATTTCTTTTCTAGTTTGAATATGTTTATATGTAATGCTACCGTACTTTCCTATATAATGGTGTTTATTGCTAAATTGGTGAGCCCTGCTGTATGACATACACTAACTTTTTATATATGCTTATAAACACAGAGAAAGTCAGTTGTTCTCAGCTGAGAAGCTACCAGAATAGGAAATACACCATACTAATGAAATTCTTGCTGAGAAAACAATCTGTTGTCTCTTTCTGTACATACCTGATGCCTTATGACATAGGGAATGAACTTTTTGTGTGGATATATGCTTACAGAACTGGAGGTGAAAGATCATTTTTCAAAGAGCTTGTGATTGATTGTCAGTGCAGAGATGAAGATTTAATTACATCCCACACCACAATAACTATTTCTTCTAAGTTTAAATTTACATTTGCAGTAAGTACCTGTTTTGTACCTGAACTTACTGGAGGTATGAAAATACAGTTCAGAATGCCTCATTCTTAAAATATATTTCTAAAGGAAATATTACAGGATGTTTTTTGAGAACTGCTTTATTCATCAAGGAAGTTACCCATGTAAATTAAAATCTAGACCTCACCTAAAATAGAACTTGCACTCTAATGATAAAAATCCCTAGAAGCATGAACACTGTACAAATGATTCACAGTTAATGAACTATGTTTTACTTCCTGAGCTGAATCTCAGAACATATTTCCTCAAATTGATTTGAGCTCTAATGAGTTGGTGACTCTTCAATATCCACTTAAAAGGAGAAGTGACGTAATTTCATTAGCCTAAGGTGAGCTTCAAGATTCTTAAATACCCCATTCTTTCAATATGTATTATGGATACATATTTATCCATAATACATATTCTTCAGCTATTAGAGTTCCCCTGGTACTTGACAACAAGGAGTTCTATTGCTTAAAACAGCAATGGCTTGAAATCAAGATAAGAGATTAACTCATCAGGGTTCTGAATATGTTTAGAGCTAACTCATGAAACAACAGGAAAACATTTAAAAGACTAAACCCAGTTCTGACTGTTTTAAAAATAGACATGACCCTGTTTATAGCTACTTTGGGAGGCAGGGGGGGGGGGGGGGGATTTATCCAGAAGGGAGCCTTCTCAGGTCTCTTCTCAGCACGGCCAAGGAGCAGCTGTCTGAGACAGAAACACACCCCGCACAGCTGAACACCTGCCTCACACAACCTACCTGGGAGAATGAGGATGGCAAAGGATGAGGGGCAAACATCCACTCCTGGTGATAGGCACTGGTGATTGGCACAGGGCAATCTCACTCCCGTTTCCCAGAGCACAGTGCAGCAGTGCAGCAAAGAGTGCTGCATGGCTTGGGGGGAATGCCTTACTTGCACATCAGTGAAGCTCCTTGTGAAGGACATGCAGTGTCAGCATCAGTGCACTGCTGCAGGAGTGCTCCAGTAACGCATAACCATAAAGCAAGAGCAGACTACTGCTGACACCCCTCTGCAGTGAAGACAGAGCTTAAAATGCAGCAGAGCGCCACGGGAGTTGTATATTATTGTCAAGAACAGCTCAATCCCAATTTTGAGTGAACCTACCTGCCTCCACAGGAGGCAGTCAGTGTCTTAAACTGGCCAGATGCAAAACAAAAATCATTTCAGTTCACCAAATCTATTTAAAACAAGTACATATTGTAAACAGGAACAAAAGCAAAGCTATGTCAATTTATAGATTAAAGTTCACTAGTATGATGAACAATTTGGTGTTCACTAGTATGAGCACAATTTGGTGTTTACCAAATGAATAGGGATACCGTTGACCCATAGGGAAATAGTATTTTTCTCAAAGCTATTCCTACTGGAAGTTTAAGCACACTTTTTCTTCCATGTCAGTACCCAGTAACAACCCAAATAAAACCTCTTATTATACATGTCAAACCAATGTCAAACCAAAATGCCACATACCAATGTGTATATACAATAGATGGGATTAAAACCTATCTTGCATTCCCAAAATTAAGATATCTGATAGTGTAAGGATTAATGACACTTCTATGGATCATTAGCTTGTTTAAATGCCACCTCTATGAATTTTTATTCTCCCCATTCCAATGTCATTCTCCTGGTTATATTCCAGGTGTCCTTTGATATATGCCAAGCAAAGCATGAGCTGAGAAAGACCAACTTAATATCCAAGTGCTGCCTACTCCAGATTGATTAGCAATTGCTAGAAACTGTTCAGACTGTATATATCTAATACAAGACACAGTGAACATTTGTTAAGTAAGAGGCAGAGTTTTATAATTTAAATATCCAAATTTAGAAGACAACTAGAACAATTCTAACATTTATCTCTTTCTGTACCCTTTTTTGATTATGGATTAACCATGTGCCCCAAGCAAAATGGTTTTGGAGAAGAAGTGAGAAAATACTTTAAAAAAACAAAAACGAAACTCCAGTACTGTAAAAGTTGTGGGTGCTTAACTAAGTCATATATTTCATTCCACTTTTCTTTTTATTTAGCAAATAGGCATACAGTGTCCTGTTCACAAAGAGGTTTTCTTGAAAAGACATAGTGTTAAGCTTCTGGCCACCATCACAAACCTAAAAATCCTTTTGAGTTGATTAAATAACTTGAAAACATTAAATTAAAACCTGTGCTATCAAATTATGTCACTATAAATCCCTATCTTGTTGAAATGTTTGGAGGCACAGCTGTTTAGGAAAAGAAATAACAAAATATTGAACCAACCAGTATCTAACAGATAATTGGAAGCCCCTGTGTCCCAACTTAGAGGTGGATGAATATCAGCCTCACACAGTATAAAACAGGAGTTTTACCACTGTTTGTACTTATTGTTTTACAATTTTAGATGCAGAGTGTATTAATAAGGCAAAAGCCTTACAGGATGTAATTTTTGTTTTTGTAGTGACAGTACATTTAACAGATCTCAATTTATCAACAAATTATTCACTGTGCCATGATTTGGTCATATATATGTATCAGTATAATCTTTGATCTGTAAAGGAAGCTGCTAAAATCATATGCAAGCAGAAACAAGAGAATTCTGAGTTAAAAAGAACCACAGATGCTATTACAGAAAGTTATCCTCCTTTCCAGGAGATGTTGCAAGTTTGTAGTATTTTCAGCATAATCAATGGCATATTTTCACTTAACACTGAGCAAATGCTTACACGGGGTAGTTGGGCATGACAGAGTAGCACTCTGTTTTAGCAGATTTAGAACCAAGCAGTGCTAGGCTCATTACAACTTCCTAAGCAATAGAATAAATTAAGTTTAGAAGTAATACTGTCCTTTATGGAACATGTAACTCCCATCACCTGGGCTGGTAAGCTCATCCCAGCAATCTCTGGGAAGAAAAAGTACAGTATTGTGTTCTATCACTATCTCTAGTAGCAAACTNCTGGCTTTTACAGCATTATGGATCACAATGAAAAATAAAGTAAGTTCCCAAGAAGGACATGAATCTACTGAGGATTGTGCAGTGTGTCACTACGAATCATGACAGTATTAATTCTGCACTGCTAGAACAGAATATTTTTAACCACGCATAGGTTACCAAGACATTTTAGCGAGCATATATTCTGCATTTACTTATTTGCTTGAAGTGTCATAGGAAAAAAATGAGCACATCCCTCGAATCTATTTTTAGAAAGGAACTTAATAGAAATTTAGTTAACCAACCCTCAGTTTTCCAAGATCTGCAGTAAATGTCCGCAACTTGTGGCATCAGAAGATGAGGCAGGGAAATTCCTTGCAGAGCTTTGACTTTGGACGTGATTTCTAAATTTTAGAGTAACTATATTTCAAAGCATACTTTGTCTTACTTGGGGAGTTTCTTTACCTTTCAATCGAGGACTATGCACATGCATTCTTTGCAGATGAAGATTTATTGGGATGAATTCTAGTGTTTTTTCTCCTTTGCTACAGCTTGACTTAAAGGAAGAACCTGAAAAACAAAAGTTTAAAGAATCATTGTCTTAAGCACTCAGATGTTTTCATATTCCTTTTGAAGCAAGGACGATATTGGTGTGTGAGGAGTCATCTTTAATTTACTTTCAATGTGTAATTGTATATTACAAGATGAAAGGTTCAGTAAATGAGTCTCAGCATGTATCCATGCTGGAAGCAACAAACCAGCTTTTCATTCACAGAACAATCTAATTTTTTTATTCTAGGAGATAGATACTTCTCCCTGCTGTCTGAAATCAGTCTGCAGTCTGCTGGAGACAATGTAGCCGTTAATGTGCATTATGTTAATTCTGCACTAAAACCACAAGGTTACAGAGGTATGATGGCACTGCATTTTTCCAAGTAATAATTTTTTTCTCAAAGAAAAATATTATATTGAATAGGGGATGTGTTCTTCCTAGAAAGCTCAAACAAAGAAACACAAACTATCTTAAGCAAAGATATATATTTATTCACAGGAGGCATGATGCCTTGGAAAAACAACAACAAAAAAAGAATATGGCTGCATATTTCAAAAGCATGAGATTATGAGTAGTTTTATGGTAGTGTAAAGGAATATAATTAAAGTCAGACAGTATGAAAATGTCATTTACCTGAAGCTACTTGATACAGAATCTGTGTAAAATGAAAGGGTGTAGATTAGGAAAGAGAGGTGGCCTTGTCTTCTAACTCAGGCAGCCCAACATTTACCTAGGCCACTTTTTCAACACCCTACCATTTTTGTCAACTATTAATTATTAGAACTAAAATTCCACTCATTCAGATAGAATTTTAAAATAAATTTTGTCAAGGTTTAGCCTTTTTTTTGAAACAGCCACACAAAAAGGTAAAGGAAATATTTTAAATTGTTTTTTGCTTGCTCAGTCAAGACTTCCTAGTGTTTATCTGTTGAAACTGCCATAGGTTTCAGCAGGACTAAGCACTGAGCCTCCCAATATAAACCACTCTGCCAGAGGGCACCAATGATGCTCCAGACCAGCCAAGCTTGCTTAGGCCGTTCCCTAAGCTTAGGAAGTTAAAGTAATAATTTAATACAGATGGAGAGCAAAGCCAGGAAGAAAAGCAATTCACAGGAGTCAAAATTTTAGATTAGACAGGAAACCCCATGATGCAGATTAAAATCAGGAGCTGTTGATGATGCATCGGAAAAACACCGGCAATTAGAGGGGTAGTAAAGGCAATTCAAACTATCAGAAAATAAATGAGAATAGTGCAGGGAAGGAGACTGTAATTAATTTGGAAACAGAACAGAAGGTGGGAAGATTATTTCTGAGACTTCAGCTGAGATCAAGTTCAAAGCTTAAGGATTGATAACTGGACCTGAGACAATGAGACACTGGCTGAACAAGGGGAGCATAAGATGACAGCAGATTAAAAGGACAGTTGAAAGAAGAGTAGATGGGTAAAGAGCTTGTTCTCAGGAGTACACTTCTGCCCTGAGCAGGAGCACAAGATATGCAGCACTGCTAAGTTGTGTTTTTCCTTTTTTCAGGGAAGACCTGTGAAGCAAGTAGTCCTTCCCATCCAGAGCCAGAAAATTACTGGATAAGGACCACCCAGCTGATATCAGATTTGCTCAGGTATGAGATCCATGCAGTGGAATTAACATCTCAATCTGCATTTACCAATAGCATCCATACAATAAAACTAACTTTAAGTATAGTCTGGTTTTAAGTAACTTCTTAAGTTTCATTTAAGAACTCAAAAAAAAATTGATTCCCTCAATTAAAACAGTTCTTGCTATTATTGTTGCAAGATCAAACTCTTCAAAGTTAGGAAATACCAAAATATAGATGCAACTTTCATCTGACATCCACCTGAAGAAGAACTGTGAAATGGGTTTCAATAATGTATCACGTATGAGCTTTTGCCAGTTCATTTGTCAGTGTCTTTGCTGCTCATTTTAAAAGCAGTGATTCAATATCTTTTTTCCAACTTTTATTTCAGTATTTATTCAGAATTTTAACATGCTGCTCAAACCTCCCTCAAAATCAAGGTTATTAATTTCCTCAAACCCGTCTATTATATACATATTAACAGCCTCTAAGGACTTTACAAATTTTTATAAAATAATTTTGACTGGTTGAGTTATAATTTCACCCATCCTAATGTCAGAGAATAAACATTTAAGAAACAATGCATCAATATAAGATATGGAAGAATTTGTCCTGTAGAACACTCATTATAATGCAACATCACATTCCATTTTGGAAGCACAGCTCCCACTGGGCTGAATTGCATCCATAAGTACCAAGCACTTCTGCAAAACAACTTGTGTCTAGTGCCAGGCTTCTATAAAAGAAAACACTAACCACTTCTCAAGTCTGACTTGCCTACATAGGAACTTTGTGACAGAGACAGGGATAGTGTCCGGTTTTTGAGAACAATTTTCAATTGCCTTAGCCTTGACTGTCTTTTTTCCCCCTGCTAGGGCTGGATGAATAACAGATTTTTCCATTTGATGACAGAAACAGAAAAAAAAGTAAATTGGGGGGTAGGAGAAATCATTTGGGGATGATTTCAGGTCAAATGGAAACAAAAAAGTTCCACTCCTTCCCAATATCACCAAATCTGTGGTTTAGATTTACCTGAAATTACTGGGTTTTTTGTTTCCTAACCCTTACATCTTCCTGGTATGTTTCCTTACAATAAAACGCTTTACATTCTCCAAAATTATCCCATTACTGAGGATAAAAGTTTGCAAAAACAATGCAAATCTGAAATGGTCTTAACTTTCTTAAATATCCATTTTCAATAAATATGCTGCTAAACCAAAATTGCTGTCTAACACTAATGGGGTTTTCTCATACTTCCATAGCAATCTCTCAATTTCAAAAAGAAATTAAATGGTCTCCTAACAGCCTTCTCCACTAAATTCCACAAATAGTTTGGCTGAGTTAAAGTGGGGATCACTCAGTAAGCCCAAGATGAGATTGTGTTGGGGAAGCATGAGAATGTTTTGGAGAAATTTTATTTGTAGGTGCTATCTGTCCTTCTGAACACTTCAACCCAAACTCAGGCAATATTCTAAGATGAAGAAAGACACCTGCACTGGCTAAACTGAAAAGCAAAATGGTTTTTGGCATGTCTTGAAATATGTTGACCTGAAAACTCTGAATTAAAAATGTGCTCGCATCCCTAGTCTTAGCAATTTCTACCTCATAAGTACTTGAATTTCAAGTAGCTACAATGTGCTCCCAACATAACTATTTGTGCAACTACAGTATTAAGTCAAATCTATGTCTGGCTTGCTTTTCTAATCAAAGACTATAATCTTGTTTTTTGAAGTTATCAAGTGTACTGTTTACAGAGAAGAAATGAACAAATTTACACCTCATCATTATTTCTTATTTTTGCTACAATTATTAGGTTGCTTTATTTTCTGATAAATGTCCCTTCTCTTTTTTATGTGATGATTTGCTCCTGGATAATCTCAGTTTCCCAGGTCCACTTTATTTCTCTCAAGACCCAATTAAAATGGGTCCTTTAACATTATAAACCGTTTAGAAAGTCTCTTTGCACAATACAGGTCTTGCAAGGTTTATGTTTAATAGACAATTAGACAATAGACAATTATATTGTCTATTTTTTAATCTCAAAATGTCCTTTCAATATTTTCCTGCATGTTATAATTATTACATTGGATCCTTCATTATCTGAATTTATTGGCTTGTTTATGACACTTTATGGAGTGCTTTCACAATTAATTTGTCAAAGATTGAAAATGCATATATAATTTAAAACAGAAACACAGGAAGTGTCATACTGGGTTAGACAGTAGCTGCCAAAATTGGAACTGGGATACTCTGATGATGGCAAACAAGCATAAATACAAGAAATGTTACTTTTGCAAACAAAATTGAAATTATTATACAACATTTAGTACAACACATGAGCTTTTTTTCCCCAACAAATATTTAAGCAGTTGACTAACTGCTTTCAAAAAAGCTTACTTTCAGTTAGAGACTGCTTTTTCTTCATACACTAAAATAGGATTTCTCTTTTTCTGTGACCAAGAGTCTCTGCACCCAGCTCTGGACTCCCAGCACAGGAGGAACACGGACCTGTTAGAGTGAGTCCAGAGGAGGTCACAGAGATGCTTATTGAAATAGTTTAACCTGGAAAAGAGATTTCAGGCTGACGTAATTGCAACCTTTCAGTACATGGAGCTTACAAGAAAGCTGAAGCTGGACAAATTACAAGATCATGTGATAACAGGACAAGGCGGAATGGATTCAAACTGAAAGTGGGAAGATTTGGATTAGACATTAGGAAGAAATTCTTTAATGTGAGGGGGGGGTGACACACTGGAACAGGTTGCCCAGAGGAGCTGTGCATGCCCCATTGCTGGAAGTATCCAAGGCTAGGCTGGATGGATTTTGAGCAACCTGGTCTAGAGGAAGGTGTCCCTGCCTGTGGCAGGTGGCTTAGAACTTCATAATCTTTAAGGTCCCTTCCAATCCAATTCTAAGATTTTTATGTATTTTATTCCTTCTGAATATGCCAGTATTTCATAGCTGACAATCTAGTAAATTCTTAAATGTTACAGATAAAATCACAGATTCCTACCTGTATGCTTCCCAAGCTCTGCAAGTGTGTCCTGGTACATGCTCAACATCTGATCACATTGAGCAATTACACTTTTGCGCATGTTGTCCCAGTGAGGAGCAAGTTCTCCCAGGTCTTTAAGTTCCTGATTCCTGTACAAAAAAGCAAAAAGAGAAGGCACTAATTAATTCATTAACCCATTAAGATTCATCCAATTTTAAAAAGTTTGCTACAAAATATCAGGAAGATTTCCTAATTGAAATAAAATCTGTTTTCAGAATGCTTGTAAGATCTGCTTTTCATCTCTGTTTTGCAAGTACACAAGAAAGTATGTCAGTAGATAATGCAGTAATTTTTGTGTTCAAAACTCATCTGGTATAAATGCAGTAACCTTCAAAATGAAATACTATGTCTTTCATGGAGGAAGAAAGGCTTCCAGGCTCCAGTGAACTGTGCTCAGAGCAAGTAACTTTTTGTGAAGAAATATTAAACACCATTGGAAAGAATACAAAGTTTGCTTTTCCTGCAAAACTTTCAGTATAGTTGTTTTGATGCACTACTCCATGGATACTTTCATAAACACTTCATAAAAATATTTCTAGCAGTGTTTGTACAAAAGTCAGTTTAACCAACACACCAGCCCTCACCACATTTCTTCAGCATTCAAAACAAAACATACACACACAAAAAACCCCGACACCAGTTCCTTAAAATGTCATGTCCAGTCTTACAGTGTTCATCAGGTCAAAACAGTAGTGCTATGGTAACCAAACATGTCACTGGAAATCCAAAAGGAAATCCCTTACTAACTTATCCATTTTCTCGTACATTCTTGAGGGCTGACCTGAGTGAAATAGAGATAATTTGAATTTCCTGCACAAACAAGCTTAGTACCCTGGGCTTTCTGTTCGGTTTTTCCTCTTACAGAGGAAGTTTCCCATGTATCTCTCCCAAAACCACTTTGTGAGACCTGATTTTAAAGAAAATAAAAGATCTTGAGCCAGTCTTCAAACATCTGGAATTTTGCAGGAGAAAATGTTTGCAACACAAGCAGTTTTCATCATTTTCCTTGGAGCATCAAGAAGAGTGTTTCACTGCAATTCTTTGAAGTCTCCAAAAAGGCTTCCAGAGGACAGCTCTTGCACACAGAAAAATTATGGAAGAAAAAGAAAAAAATGGTGGAGAAGGGGTGGAAAGAGGGAGGAAAAGACCAGTGAGCCAGCAGCACAGGAACATAGAGTTCACTTATGTGAGTAGCAGATTTTTGATCATTAGTCAAAAAGCCTTAAAATTATTTCTTGAACAGCACAGAAAATGTCACATTGGTGACATTTCCCCCATCATTATTAGCTTTGCATTAGTGTGAACAGTGTCAGAATAAGTTCCATAGGCCTAACTCTGCTCCTGGTGCAGATGACAATCAAAACCAGATTGCACTGGAAGTGGAATTAAAGCATTTCATTTATACACATTCTTGAAAATATCAACATAGAAACAAAGATTACAACACATGAAATTGTTGACAGTTTATGTTAATGATATTATTACTTTTTGCCATTTAATTGCTCCAGAAGCTGAACCAATTCAACTTTCCTCCAACAATACAAACTGGCAATGTTGCAGCATAAGAATAATCTGCCATGAAGGGATATGAAAGGATAAACCCAACATTCTCAGTGACCATTTGCCTTGACAGTTTTTAGCCGCTTAACATGAGGTGTCCCTTTCAACTAAAATCTTTGGGCTTCCTTCTCAGAAAATTGTGTAAAATTTGTCAGGGTATACAATTTTGTTTATGTGCAGTGTTAATATTTTGGCCCTTAATATTTATGGTGTCGGATTTAATAGTTTTAGCAACAATGTTTGGACCTGGCTGGCTTCCAAAACTTTGCTACTCCTTCTGTATAGAAATACCGTATTCTATCCAAGAACCATATCCCTGCCTCTATCTAAGCTCATGCCTGGAGCTGTTGGTCTTAAACTGAAGTTAAACAACAGCAGGAATAGAAAACTTTTATCTCAGACTAAAATATCCAACCAAACCCAAAAACTTGTTTAACAGGCTGAGTATGAGTTGACTCCACTGACACCAATAGCAATGGGAAGGAGGAACTCAAATTCCTCAATATTAATTTTAATAGGTTTTCAAGAAATATCAAATCTTGCCCCCATCACTGATGACAGCGTTGGTATTTGTTTCTTCTCAGAAACATGTACAAATCACTGAAGTAAAAATTCAGTCTTCGATATGTCACAAAAAAAGACACATCAACAATGCTTAAAGTAAGAGTACAGTGCTATAGCAATCTAGCACATATGCAGCATGGAAACTTTAAAGACTACATTTTCTGAATTTATTTTTATTTTAAAATACAGAAAAATCAAAACCATTAGAAAACAGGATTATATGACAGACACTTCCTCAGAAAATAGCCTCATAGCTTCACTTTATATCTTTATTTCTTTTCCTAACAGAGTTATTGAAGACAGAGAATTTAAATAGGATTTATGTCTTGTGGTTTTTATACAGTTTGTCACTGCTGTTGTTGACTCAATACAATTCTGAGTTATGGATGAAAAAAGAGTTGTCTTTTCTATATCTAAACTCCATCAACAATACTCCATAGTACCAAGCTTTATTATTATTACATGAAAGGCCTTTTCTAAAAGTAAACAGAGTGGAAAAACCGTAATATTTTTCATTTTTGAAAGTTTATAGCTCATATTAATACTCACTATTTTTGAAATTTTTAATAATATTTTAATACTTTTACGTTAACTTATCTCATTTAATAACTTTAAAAACACATTTCAACCAGTAATTGTGCTAAATAACAATTGTGGTATAAAAAAAAAAATCTTTATAATAGATATTGGTTCTACAGAGGGCAAATCAGTTACCGATCCAACTTTTCAATGTATCCATGGAACTTTGAATATCTTGTCAACTGAACAGGAAGCTCACAGCAAACTCTGTGATGTTAAAATTTATTTATCATCTTATCCCCCCACTCCAGATCTTCTTTCAAAGTCTTTTCCAGGTAATTGCTCTCATCACTGTGAGGGATCTTGTGCTCTGCATCAACTTAAGCTCATCTTACAGAATGAAATCCAAGCTTTGTCTAGAGCTGTTTGTCTTTGGCTTGCTGTTCAGCTCCTCAAACTACCTCCTGGATAGTCTTTTCTGTCACTGCCCAATGGAAACTCCACCCAAGAACATGTCTGATCTTCCACTGTCTCCTGCCTTCAATAATCAGCTACATTCCTTGGTGGCCTTGGCACAATCTTCACCCATTTTCATCTAACCAGAATGTGGATGTAAACAGTCTGCCCCGTTCCTCTTTCTCTACCTGAAATATTAATGAATTAGCTAAATTTTAAGTCTGTTTTAGGTACATTTTGGTTATCATATGCATTCTTTCCTTTGGTAGACTAATTATATTCCGAGAAGTCCATTATCGAGAAACAGCTGAGAACCCAAGGCTCAGATTCTATCTTTGATTTACCAACTCATGCTATTTTATTTTTGAGAATACCTTAGGTGCATGAATATAGTAAACCACTAAAAGTACCTGAAAGAGACACAATGAATTTCCTGTATGATTCATGTTGGTAATTTCTACTTAAACAGCTCCTGCTTTGTGCCACACAGTCTAATGACAACAGTAACAGAAAAAGACTTGCTCATCACTTTAGATTGCACACCACTTTAGATACAACAGCTTAGAAGCCTGAAGGAAGCATAATCAGTGCTAAAATACAACCCCCTGATTTCTGTAAGTACTTTGAATGAGTGGTATGCATCATGTCGCAAAATTATTTGAAGGAAGTCCCAATATTGAAGTCATGTCTCTAAGGAACTTGTTTCTGCAAGTTCAGAACCACTGACAGTCCAGACACCATTGCAGACTGCAAAGTGAAAACCTGTGGTCAGAGACAATGAATCAAAATATGTGGTGGCCTGTAGGCCTCACAGTATAAATAATTCCATCTTTATAACTGAAATATGTGATTGATTATATAATTACCTTACTTATGTAATTTGACCAGTAAAAGTAGGCCCAGGCCATTGGGGACTTAGGCTGCTATTGGCTGGTTAACCAGGAGGTAACTGGCTCAGCCAATGAGGATTAACCTCATGGTTTCCTTAAGGGTATAAGGAAATGAGATCCCAATGAAGTTGGCTGTTGCTGCATGAACACAGAGTGTCAAGTCATGTCTGTCTCCAAACTTCTGACGATTGGTGACCCCGACATGATCACAACAGCTGCCACCAATAGGGCAGGGAGACAGATGGAGCAGCCAAGAGGAGCTGCCTGCAACCTTCGAGCTGCGAAGAGCGGCGTCCAGTGCCACGGGGCAACCAGGAGGAGCTGCCCACAGCCTTTAAACTGTGACGAATGGCATAGAGAGCTGTGATCGGTCCAGAACCACCCCTCCCCCTTTTTTTTTTTCCTCTTATTCTTTTTCTTTTTGTAAGTGGAAGACACCACCAGCATGAGAGTCAGGGGCTTCAACACTGGAGGACCCCCTCTTGCAGGTATGGACTCCTATTTTAAATAAAAGATTTGAAAAACATGATGAACGGGCTTTATTAGCCCTAATAACGTGGTGTGAGAGCCGTGGACTGGACATGTTGGAAGGGGCCGCCCTAGATTTAAAAACTTGGGAGCAGGCTGGCCGATACACCCTCACAGCTGCCTCTACAGTAGATGATTCTGCCATTAATGTTATTGGAAAAACCTTGGAGACTCATAATGGACATGATAAAATGGTTGCAGAGTAAGTGGGTAGTGAGGACGGCAGAGGCATCGCCGCTGGCACCGCCCATTGAGGTGAATGGCAAAAGCAGGGCACCAGGAGAGGCAGCGGGGGGAGCAGATGCTGTGCCGGGCGAGCGAGGGAAGAGGATGAGTGCAGAAAGCACAGCATCCTGGGAGGCCACCAGGCAGAGCCGTGGAGCGTCCCCAGGTGAGGGTGACCTGCTCAGGGAGTGTCCTGACACTCCCCAGGACCGTGCTGCTGCCCCGGAGGGGGTATTTGACCAGTGGTACGTCCCCTGGTCACCCAGGGCCATGCCACCACCCTAGGCAGGAGCACATTGTTAGCGGAGCGCAGCGTCCCTGGGGCCAGTGGCGGAGACACCCCAAGCGGCCGCACTGTGTTGAATGGGCACCCTGCAGCCCCTCTGTGCTCTGCCATAGCTGCCAAGACCCCTGAAAACAACTGGCCACTTTCCCTCTCCACACTCTGCTGCCCTTTATTCTGCTGTGCCGGCAGAAACCTCCAGAATCACCCGAGAGCAGCACATGTTGTCAGCAGAGCACGCTGCCGCCGGTCCAGGGGCTGGAGAGACACTGTGCTGCAGAGCCGCATTGAATGGGCTCTCTGCCACTCTGCCATGCCCTGGTGCCCTGGCTGGGACCCCAGAAGCAGCGCTTGGTAGGGGCGGGGAGGTGCTTTGCCCTTGCAGCCACTATGAGGCACCCAACTGCCACCGCTGCAAGATGCCTTGCCCCTGCAGGATGATGCCTGGCCGCAGAGAGGAGTTTGCTGCAACTCTACCATGCCTTGCCACCCTGGCTGAGATCACAGAAGCGGCACCCAGTCCCTGCGAGATTCACAGCTCCTCTGTGCCATGTTGCAGTGGTTGAAACCCCTGTAGCTTTCTCTTACTGCGGCAGAGCCACCTCTCAGTGCTATGCCACGCCTGAAAACACTCCTACAGGTGTTCCTAGCCACGGTGAGACCATGCCCAGCCCTGGCAGGACAACACCTTGCCCCTGTGGGGGGTGTGCCTGACTGTGGAACCATTCCTGACTGCTGTAGAGATGCCCATGCCTGTTGCTAGGCTATGCCCAGCTGCTGTGAGACTCCAAGCTGCTGTGGAACACCTGGCAATGATCAAGCCTTATCTGTCGCTCTGTGCTGTAAATCACGGTGGAAAGATGCCTGTCGCTGGCTGCTGCCTGGCATGCAGCTGCCGCCAAGCCCTGCCTGCTGCTGAGCCATGTTCTGTGGCTGTCACAAGCAGGCATTCTGAGGCAGCACTTGGTTGTGCTGGCTGCACAGTTACCATGGCAACAGAGCGCCCTACAGTTCCAACACTGAACCAGAACCGCTTCCTCCCAGACTTGTTTGCCCTGACACAGCACCTCTGTCCCTCTTCCTATGGGAATGCCCAGCTGTCATTGCAGTGCGTGTGCGGGCTCGGGACTTCCAGAGTCCTGACAAAACTGTTGTAGTGTGTTTTTATATTTTGTAATACTTTGTAATAGTTTTTTGTATTCCTTTAGTTTTCCTAAGTAGTCTACCCCAAACTGTACCCCTTCCCTATACCTATGTTAACATTCTCCTGGGTTGAGATCATCCCCAAACCCCCCGCCCTGACCCTCTGTCCATCATTCAGCATCCCATCCTCTTTATCCAGAACCTTCGGCCAAATCCGTCGTGTGATTAGCTGGAGGCCAAGAGTNGCTGCAAAGGCACTAGCCTGATTGCCATCAGTACCCTCGGGGCACAAGAGAGTGTCCCCCCGCTGTCGGACGCATCGGGGGAGCCTCCCCGTTGTCTGCCGACCCGGGGCTGGCCGGGGTCCCTGAGAGGCTTGCAGGGAGACCAAAAGACAAAAACGTCATACCCAGAAGCAGCAGAGGGCCCAGGAACCCTCAAATTGCTGCTGCCACGAGTGCACCCCCATTACCAGAGCTGGAGCTGTCCCTTGAATGTACACCAGCAAGGGATGTGAAGGAGGCCAGCAGAAAGACTCAGAACCACCGTCCCTCTGCAGGACACCACATAGTGCAGCCCTTGCCTTGTTGCCAAAAAGCCCTGTTCGATCCTGTGTCAATTTGGCAGAAGGTAAAACAAGCCGCTATCACAGATAGGGACTTCGAAGGGGTAGAACTCAGTGATGTGCCCATGTCTGGGGGCTGGGAGCTGGAGGACGGGACACTAGCAGTTTCCCCTGTAGTAAAAGGCAACAGAACTGCTCTAGACAAATAACACCCCTTTCCAGTGCCAGTTCTTTTTGAGCTGCCACCTTCGTGCCAAGCACAGTTTAAGTTCACCTGCCATTGCTAATATGGTACATTTCTTAACAACAGAGGAGGTAACTCCATTTGATATAAAACAGCTCACCAAACTAATGTTTTCAACGGTCCAATATATGGTGTTTGAATTGGCATGGAAAAGCAGCACTGAAAAACAGCAATTAAAAAACTTAGATTTTCCAAGAAGACACACATTACGAGGCAGGGATCTCTCAACTTCTGGGGCTGCCACCAGTGGGTGATTCATGACTCCAGATCAAAGTGCAGCCACTAGTGTTGCACAGGTCAAAGAATTGAGTAGGCTAGCTTTATTTAAGGTAGTAAATATGGCAAATCCAACTCAAACACATTCAAAGATTAGGCAGGGAGTTAATGAACCATATCTACAGTTTATTGAAAGATTGCAAGATGTGATAGAGAAACAAATTGTTAATGTTGAGATCAGAAATCGCCTAATTTTACAACTGGCAAAAGATAATGCCAACGAGGATTGTAGAAAAAGTCATAGAGCTGCCCAATGAAAATACATTACTAAATGAATTCATAAATGACTGTGCTAAAGTGGGTTCTCATTCCCACAGTATGACCTTGCTAGGCAATTCAATAGTAGCTGCCATAAGAGAGTCACCTCAGTGTTATAAATATGGACAGCAAGGGCCATTTGAAGGCAAGTTGTTCCTGTGAACTCATCTTAAGAGGGACAATTCACAGACACAAACATAATTTGCAACCAGTGTGGAAAACCTGGTCATGTGGCCAAACAATGTAGATCAAATTTCATTCTAACGGGCATTCTCTCAAGGACCAGGGAAACAGAAGAGGGGACACGTGAAGACAAAAGCACGTCCTCGCCTTCCTGTGCAGGCTTATGTGACCAGCTCACAGGAAGAACTCTAGAAGCAGCTGGAATAGATGTGATGACCTCCAACACAGTACCCATAAGCAACTCAAAGGTGCATAAGATTCTTCTCAAAGTTCGGGGACCTATCGGGAAAGGATTAAGTGCACTGTTGATTGAAGGTCTAGTGCTACGATGCAAGGTATCTATGTTCACCCTGGTATTACTGACTCAAGACTTCACTGGACAAATACATACTATGGTTTCCATCCCCACTCCACCCATGACTATCCCTGAGAAAACCAGAATTGCCCAGCTTATCCTGTTTAAGTCTTGTCTCCCACATACAGATCCCAAGGGTGCGAGGAGACCAGGGCTTTGGATCAACGGGGCAACGCCAGGTATTTTGGACCCAGGTTGTGGGTGAGCAGAAACCCAACACTGAGAGTATCATCACAATGCCATGGGAAAGGCCTTCTCAAATAAACATCTGAGGGTTGACTGACACAGGAGCAGATGTCACCATCATCTCTATCCACAACTGGCCTTCATTGTTGCCCACTGAGCCTCCGAAATCCACTGTTCTGGCCTCAGAGGGATCACACAGAGCTGTTTGAGCAGTAAACATGATTAGTAAAAAGCCTGAGGGTCAAACAGCTACCATTAGACCTTACACACAGCAGCACCTGTGGGGAAGGGATGTTTTATCTGCTTGGAGAGTCCAGGTGGGGACAGATTTTTAATGGGGGCCACTGTCCTAAAGGGTGTGAAACATCCCACACTAGCCTTAAAATGGCTTAACACTCAGCCTGTGTGGGTGCCACAGTGGCCCCTCAAGAAACAGAAGAAACACGCCCTTAAGTCTTTGGTGCAGGAACAACTAGCTCAAGAATACATAGAACCATCCATAAGCCCTTGGAACACCCCTGTGTTTTTTATGAAAAAGAAATGTGGGAAATGGAGGCTGCTTCATGATTTAAGGAAAATCAATGTGGTCATGGAGAGCATGGGAGCCTTACAGCCAGGTATGCCGTCTCTCACAATGATTCCTGCCAATTGGGATATCCTAATTGTGGATCTAAAAGATTTCTTCTTTACCATTCCAGTGTATCCAAATGATACCCAAAAGTTTGCCTTCACTGTGTCTTCCATTAATAATGCTGCACCAATGGAGAGTTATTAATTAAAGTTCTTCTTCAAGGTATGAAAAACAGCCCCAAAATTTGCCAATAGTATGTTGCACAGGTTCTTTCATCAGTAAGGGGAAAATTCCCAGGGGCATACTCTTACCATTATATGGATGATATTTTAATAGTGATTCCAACTAAAGAAGATCTTTCACTAATTCGGCCAAACCTGATGCAAGCATTAAAAGCATTTGGACTGCAAGTGGCACCAGAAAAGGTACAGCAGCAACCACCTTGGAAGTACCTTGGACTCAAAATTATGAATCAGACCATACAGCCCCAGACAATTCAATTTTCAACAAAAATAAAAAATTTAAATAATGCTGAAAACTTTTGGGTACCATAAACTGGCTCAGACCTTATCTCAGATTGACCGCTCCACAATTTGCACCCTTGTTCAACCTTCTAAAGGGTGATTCTGATTTAACATCTCCCAGGACACTGACCCCAGAGGCAAAAGCTACTCTTGAAAGAGTAGAGCAGGCTCTCACAAATACACAAGTCCACCAGGTGTACCTGGAAGTGTGTATTACTGTGTTTGTTTTCAATACTAATTTCCATCCTACTGCTATCATTAGACAATGGGATACTCAGTGGTCTGCCCCTTTGCATGTTTTAGAGTAGATGTTCAAGCACCATCAACCGAAAAAAGACAGCCCCTACCATCTATGAATTAATTGCCCAATTAATTGTTAAATACTGTCAGAGATGTTTGCAATTGAACACAACACAACAAAAGATCCATCTAAAATCATTCTACCTGTAAAGCAAGAAGAACTTGAATGGTGCTATGCCAGCAGCACATCTTTACAAAATGCTTTACAAAATTTCAAGGGGCAAATTGGCTACCATTTACCAAGTCATATATTGCTGCAAATGGGTACGACCACTGAGCTCTCCCTAAAACCCGTGAACAGTCGAACACCCTTAAAAGGAATTACTGTATTCACTGATGGCTCTGGGAAAATGGCAAAGACCAATGTGACATGGAAGGAAGCGGATGATTAGCAAATATTGGAAGGACATGAGAATGGGTCACCTCAGTTAGTAGAGCTACCTGATGTAGCTATGGCTTTTCAGCGTTTTCCCCACACTCCTTTGATTATAGTTAACTGACTGCATATGTTGCAGATATAACACAAAAATTGGACTGAGCTCTACTAAAGGAAGTTAATAATGCACAATTATTTGGCTTGCTAAAAACTGTGGTAGCAGCTCTTTGGTCATAGAGAGAAACAGACAACTTTCCCAGGCATTGTCCTGGGAAAGGCTGTGAGAAGATCAGAGAAAAGAATTATAAACAATTCTTATCTTAACTTGTTGCACCTGGTGTTGTGAACATGTGGAACGCATTATGGAGATAAGTTTACCAAAACGGTTTCTTAATTAGCCAGTAGTGATGGTGTTTTAATTAAAGGACCAATCAGGTCCACCTGTGGCGAACTAGGGTATAAAAAGCAATGGGTTTCTTAATAAATGGAAATAGCCTTCTGTGAATGCCTTGGAAGTCCATGTCACTTATTACCCAGGCCTGACCCATATCAGTGACAAAAAACCTTGTGGCACACCATTCAGGCCAGAACTTGCCCTTATTACATCCTCCATATTAGAAGTCATAAATCTCCCAGGTTTTACTACAGAGGGCAATGCACAGGCAGATCACCTGGCTGGCCCTGCCTGGACAGCACCAGAGCCAGAAATGCTGGCTCAGGTAAAGGCATCACATGCCTTCTTTCACCAAGGCATTTGAGCCCTGCAGACAGAATTTCTGCTTTCCAGCAAAGAGGCTCGCAACATAGTAAACACTGATTGTTTA
This sequence comes from Urocynchramus pylzowi, assembly GCA_013397555.1. Lineage (NCBI taxonomy): Eukaryota > Metazoa > Chordata > Aves > Passeriformes > Fringillidae > Urocynchramus > Urocynchramus pylzowi. Next base: position 1,662 of record VZRH01001406.1, on the reverse strand, counting down.
CTGTGTGATGATGTGCTGATTGCCAGGGCCATGCTGCTCCATTACAGATGGGGGTTAATCCCCGTGGATTAAAAGCACTACAAATCTGGCAAACAGATGTCACACATATTCAAGAATTTGGAAAATTAAGATATGTGCACGTGTCAGTTGATAGTTTTTCTTCTGCCATATGGTCATCAGTACTTTCAGGGGAGAAAGGTCAGGATGCCATTGCACATTGGCAATTAGCCTGTGCTGCTTTGGGTATCCCTCATAACATAAAACGAGATAATGAACCTGCGTATACATCACAAAAAACTGAACAATTTTTACAGTTCCAGAGTGTGGCCCACCAAACTGGTATTTCCCAACAAGCAACTGGACAGGCCATCGTAGAAAGAGCACATGGCACTTTAAAACACATGTTAGAAAAACAAAAAGTGGGAATGTGTGGTGAAACCCAACAGAGCAAAGTGGCCAAGGCTGTTTACACATTAAATAATTTAACAGTACTGGAGCAATCTCAAAACCCAGTGATCTTAAATCACGTCCTATCACTGCAATCATCTGGTGATGCCCATTCACCCAAACCTAAGGTAATGATAAAAGACATTACGACAAACAAGTGGGAAGGTGTTGCATTGCACTGGACAGTTACTTAAATCTAATGCACTGGGTGCCTTGATAGGTTTGCACCGTTCCATGTGTCCCCCTTCCCCCCCCCCCCCCCCACACAACCCCCGGCGGGGGTTCCCTCTTGTTG